>JAAGVU020000113.1:3706596-3790584 GCA_011763525.2 Mormyrus iriodes
GGGTGGGTCTCCCTGGCCCCCGCCTCATTCCCCGTCACGGGCATTCCGCGTCAGCCCCTGAACCAGCAATTAGCCCCTGGTCTGGTTCCCCTTTACTGGCCTCTGTGCCCCCCCCCCCCCCCCCCCCAGGCCAGAGAGCCTCCTGACCCCCTCCGACGACACGGACATACTCACAAGACACTTTGCCCCCAAGTCCACGTCAGGCTTCTGGACTTCCCAATAAAAAGGTAAAGTATGTTTCCGGAAATCCTTCATGAGCCTTCGGAGCTGGAACGAGGACATCCGGCCGCCACGGGAAGCCGCCACGGGACCGTGCAGGGACGGCTAACGCCGAGGACGGGATGTTGCTTCTTTGCGGTTCTGCGTTTTTATGCCTCACGTGCCTTAGGGCCACATGTGGCTGTTGTGTAGATGTATCTTATTTTGACATTTTCTCCCTGCCCTTTATTGCCTGGCATGAAATAATTAATATATTACAATCTTATTTATCGGTGGCAAATTCACTCAAATGAGTAGCCTGCACACTTGAACATTTTAATATATACTGTGTATATATGTCTTTTAACATTTAATTACTTATATCCGCAAGTACAAAGTTCACACACTATGATATATTCCTTTCAGCAGTGAACACTGAGTGAAACTCTCAGATTATTTGACTGAATTGTCAGTTTCATGTGGGGGCAGCTCGCGCCACAATAAATCTCCCACTTCATTGTGTAAAATTTCCAATAATACAAAAACTATGTATTGCGCGTTAAGTGATTTGAGATGCATTTTCATTACTTAATTACCCATACGGCATGAGAAATGCTTGATCGTGTTATGTATTCATCCTTGTACTGCCAGGGAAGTTCTGTTGAAAGCATAGGACACATTATACCATATTGCCTCATTGAATGTTAACAGTACATTTTCTGCTATATAGTACCTGTATTATAAATGTAGTACCTAAATTTTCATTTACCTTCATTATTATATCAGATCCCTGTTACGTTTATTCTGTGATCAGGGTAATATTGCCATTGTTGAATAACGCCATGTGCGTGCGCGGATGTGTGCGTGCGTGTGTCTCTGGACGGGGCCGCCGCCACATTGCGGGCCGCCGGTGATGTCACGCCCGTGGGTTTATGTTTCAGTGTTTATGCTCTGTTGTCGGAGAACAAAAGCCGACAGGAGAGAAAGGAACCACTTGAAAGTCGCCGCTCTAAACAGAACACGATGTTTGTCCAGACATTAAGCTTCCTCGCTCGTTAGGCCAATAACTTTAAAGCATAACGGTCTCATTACCCTTATTAAATGTGGAGTTAAGCTGCGCTTTACACATGAGATATGATCCCATTGTCCTCTTGTCAAAAAGAGAAAAAAAACAGAGGGGAACACTATTCGCTCATAGACGGGAATTGTAGACAAGGGGCCACGAGATATACAACACGGCGGACGATGAACAGCCTCGTTCTCCAGCACGTTGGCCTGAGCAGGTGGACGTTTTATAAAGGACTAAGCACACGGTAAACAGTGTCTAAGGCTCGTATTGTCCAGCAAGCTTTGATTTTTTTGCTTCAGATTTGAACTCAATGAGGACTTGGGCGGGGGGGGCAGGCGTCTCATTTTCATTTGTTCGAGCAATTTTGAAGGGAAACTCGACTTGGAGTCACAAAATGGGCTTACGTAAACGTCCGTGGGCTAATTCTGAAGTGTGTTGGGGGGGGGAGTACGTTCCAAAAAGCCGCACGTCGCCTCTCGCCTCCACCCCATTGTATGGCATTTCCGGGCCTCTAGCTGTCCGGGGGAATCATCCACGACTCACTCAGAAAGACAAAAAAATCTAATTTGCATGGAAAGGGGCCCCATCCGTTTTTGGGCGGCTTGTCAAACGCCCTGCGTTGAGGCGCGACAAGACGGGGCATGGTGGAACAGGTGTAGAGAGCCCAGCTACAGGTGGGATCGGGACCTGGGGACATGCCGGAAGAGAATGAGCAACAAAAGGGCCTTTCCATAAGGCACAAACCACAATGAGCCTCTGGCCCCAATCTGCACATACCTCCCTGCCCCAAAAACGAATGTATCGTTTATCTGTAAGATCAAGCGGCATAGCTAGAATGGACGCTCACTGTTTACGTTTAAGTGTGACCCCCAGGAGACTTCAAAGAATACATTAACATTCTGAGTGGAATAGTGACGTCATTTGGTGTGCCTGCCGTCCCCAGGCGAGGTCACGCGAGCATTTGGATGTGGTGAGAGCGATGAGGAGCGACGGATGACACGTCTGGTCTCTTAAGCCGGGGCAAGCGATTAGGGAAGTCATGCTCTCGATGGGCGCCCGTAAATTACCCAGTTTTCGGGCGCCAGGGGTGAAAGGTCAGCTTCTCACGGTCGCCCACTGTGCTGTCCAGTCTGAACGTGGCGGGGGGGCGGGGGGGGAGGCCGCGGCCGGTGAAGACTGTCGACCCCGCAGAAGAAAATGAGGGACGGGCGAGAAAAAATAACAAGCTTGGGGGGCTAGAAAGGGGGAAGTGAGGAAACAAGCCACAATAGCAGGGACCTTTGATCCAGCACTGCAGGCAGAATTTCCCTCTGCCCGCCATGCATTTAATGTGAAAGTGACTCTGCCCTGCGCACATTTGTTACCTCGAATAATGGGCCTATAATTAGAGGACAATGGCGGGCCGGCGGGCGACGCTCGCGCCCAGCCGCGCGCAGGAAGGGAGCAGGGGCCCCGATTGTATGACAATGAGTGATTTGTCGGGCCTGGTGACGCGAGCCTGTTAGGACTGTCAGCCGGCTTTTCCGCCACATCCCATGGCCGCGAGGCAACATCGGGGGCCTGGGGTGACCCCCGCCCCCCCCCAGACACACACACACAATTTCAAGGATACTGTGTCTGAGTGAAGGGTCTATAGTAATGTGTTTAATTAGTGGGCATATGATATGTAAAACATAGTTAATAGCCTTTAACAGTACAATACACAGAACTGTATAGGGAGATAACCGCATAGCAGCTTATACTGCAGCGAGGGCTCACTGATTATACTGATTATACTGATTATACTGATTATACTGTTGGAGAACCAGGAAAAATCCTCCATTCCTTCCTCAGGGCGGGGCAGCTGCTTGTGTAATGGTTAAGATGCTGTACTACTGTACCAGTATCATGTTAATATGTTGTTGTACCATTTTCTGGGAGTACAATGGGTAATGTATAAGCTTTAAGCCCATAGGCTACCTGTTAAACAATTGGATTGCAAAATACAAAGTAAAATTCATACAAAGGCAACAAGTACGAGGGCAGATAAGGATACAGACTTGGGTCGACTCCCTGCTGATACTTGAAGTGCTTCACCCAGATTGCTCCTGTAAAATATCCGGCTGTATACGTGTGGTTAATATTTTGAGTCACCTGGACATGCGCCTGAGCAACATGATAATGTCGTAATACTGTGGGGAGGGGGCAAGTATAGTCTGTCAAAATACGTGTGCGCCAAGGGAGTCCAACCGCTAAAGAGGCTAGCGGCAATTACAATTTCCTGTGCTGAAGACACAGGTCTTTTTCTAGAAGCTTAGCAATTCATTTCTCAGTCCGGTCGACCACAAGGAGCTTAAAAAAACAGCAGAATGATTCTGAATAGGAGATTAGGAACCACAGAAAGGGGAAAAAATTGCTTGTCCAATCCGGTGGCAGCGTGTCATTGCCGTGGAGATCGCTGCACTTTGCCTTTTTGAAGGTGATGGGTGGTAAGGAGCTCTGACCAAAGTAGGCCTGTGGTAAGCAGGGTTTGTGAGGCAGAAGGCCTGCAGCACATTAACGGTGCTGATGATGGAGGACCATTGCTGGACAGCCTGACGTTCTGTTCTGGATGTTCCACGGCCAAGCGAGGGGCTGGGGGGGGGGGGTCACAGGGCCATCAGTGACATACCTCTCACCTCAGTGCCTCTCTAGTGGTAAAAGGTCACCTCCCTGCTTCTCTCCCCTTGCAACACGGATGAGCAGGGAATGTGTGAACAGAATTCCATGTACATATGCAAACATATGGGCATGTGCGCTCACACATGCGCACACACACACACACACACACACACGCACACACACGCGCGCACACACACACATGGTCAGCGGAAAGCTGTTAACCGCTGAGGCCACTGTAAGTGGGGCCAAGCGCTGGCTGTGAGGATCCTAGGAGTCCCAGGCATCTCGGGCTCAGAAGAGCCTTGGGGTAGACAGACCCCCACTGTGGAAACTTTGCATGACCTCCTGTAATGAGAACTACAAAAGTATTTAGTTTGTGGTGGTGGAGTGGATATGGTGCGGGGGGGGGGGTGCCTCTTGAGATCACAAAATGAGTATGTAGGGCAACGAGCAAGAAAAGATCTATGAACGGATGGAGGGTAATTCCTGTCCCCCACCCCCTGTTTAGATTGTAGGTTTTATGTGAAAACAGGGACTGGCTACGTGTTCCCTCTGCTGCATCCATGGTAAGTCGACATATTTTCAATGAGTCAATGCAGGAAAACATAAAAAAAAACCTACAGTATCTCAGTTCTTAGTGCTGCAAGCTTAACCATCTAAAACTGTCATAAAATAAAAGGCCTTAGACAAGTTAAGAACGCTCTACATCACTATTATAATTTATCATTTATCCATATATCTGGACAGAAAGAAAATTATATTCCCTTATATTTTACTTTTCTGTTGAATAAATATTTATCTCAGCCTCGGCCTTGAGATCTTTTGTGGTTTTTTTGCTACCTGGCATTTATTCACGTAGACAAGGACCGCAGAGGCCCCTTAAGCTGACCCATTTAACTGACAGACTGGGGCGTCCTGGTCCTGCAGTGAGCCAACGTCCCGTCCCCGTAAGGCGGCCGAATTAGATCCAGCCGAGGCTCCCTGCCGCCTTCGCTTCACACCCAACGTGATGTACCGCATTGTAGCTTACGCATCATCAGTGGCGACGGCGGTAGTCAGGGGCGATGGCGGTAGTCAGGGGCGATGGCGGGGCAGGCACTGGAAACTGACCATTGGCATCACAGGAGTGGGAGACGCTGGGGGCGGAGCGATGAGCCAGCTGATAGCCGAGCTGAGACAGCCTTCACCGAAATGGGTTTCTGGACATAATCCCTTATCTGATCCCGCACTGGCTGTTCAAAGCAGAAACTACCTGGGGCATCTACTAATGAATAAAGGCCTTTATTTGCCCAGGTAGTGTAATTTCTCAGAACCTATTCCAAGTGCCCTTGAAAGAAAAAAAAAACAGGTACATGACATTTTTCTGCCTTTCATGTAGCATATGGTAAAATTTATAAAAAGCACATATTGAAATGAGACGAACAACAATGTAATCCGCCTTCATTATAAACTGAAGGCAACTGAATTTATATACGCATGGACACTGAACGGCTATCAGATTCACCAGAGCATCAGGCCTCTTACATGCACCCAAATATATAACAGGTACATCATGGTTGGGGAGTTTAATGTGCCCCACCCCCCCCGGCTTTCGACTGTGTAAATCACCCCTCGCATTAGTCAGCGGGCCCAGACATCAGAAGAGTAAAGAGCACTCTTAAAAACAAAGAGAGAGAGAGAGGGGGGGACCTCTGAAGTTCACACAATTAACTGCGGAGAATCACGGCGGCGAGGTTGGAAAGCAGGGCCAGTCAGACCAAAGGAGAAGCTGATGAGGAGCCCTATTATGGCGGGGAGCTGGCCGTCCCACGCAGAAACGGAGATATTATGATAAATGTCGCCTGCGCAGGTCACAGATGGTTCTGGGTATTCAATAAACATGTTGACACTTTGGTCTTGCTCATTAGACCGTGTTGCGAAAGCCCGCGTTGTCCATAAATCAAGGGCCAGGTTATCAAGGCCTGTGATCTTAACTGTACAAGGCGCCCAGCTGTCTCTGGACAGACTCTGTGAACAGCAGGCTGTAAAGATATAAATTCCTGGTGACTATTTTTTCCCTCTTTCCCAGAAATACACAGCCACTCGCACGCTCAAATACAAACGTACAAATAGACTTGTGCCAAATGCTACTTTTTTTTTGCCTGCTAACTAACAATAATTGAAACGGACTTTTTCCTTCATTTTGCGAAGCTCAGTGTGCTACGCAGCCACCCTGATACTCTTACGTACTCACTCCGATTGAATGAAAGCATACTCTATTATTAACGCAAATTCAGAAATCTTCCTATATTACAAAATATGTATACAATATATTTGATTTTGGTTACTGAATGCAACATATACAGTAAATTTATAAACCAGTCATCATGTATTTATTAGTAGATGTCCTTTGATTATAATAGTGATTTTTCCACAGTTTGTAATTTTATCAAATGCTTTTAAATTAATTATCGTTATTGTTGGTCAGTCATTGAAATCTTAACATGAATGGTTCAAATGAAATATCTCCAGCAATGGACCCAGATTAATTAAGACAGCATGAACCAAGGAAGCGAAATCACATCCCACGCATTCATCGCTGGCACTTATGTTTTTCAAACCCGCTATGAAAGATTTTATTTGTTACTTTTGTGACAAAATCCAGATAATACTCCAAGGTCTCTTTGCTAAAAGACCCCTGTCATACTAAAGGCCTGTGTATGATTATTTTATGGGAAACATGTGCATGTTTGGGCCAAATACCGTAATTTCAATGAGCTGCATTTCACGGAATTCCATGGAATGGTCTGACACGCAAAACGGGATCCGGCCGTGTTTCCAGTGGAGATGGCAATTGGGGCGGGGGTGGGGGGGATTGTCCAAGGGGGTCACTGACCCAAGGTGAAGGCTGAAGTCGGGCACTGACTGGAACTCAGGGGTTCAAACTCCAGATTTGGTTAATGCTCAGTAGGAGCATAAGGGTTAACGTTATATAACACTACATAGTGTATGTATTTCGATGGGCTCTACCCAAAGGTTCTGTTCTGTTCTGTCTCCCTTGTTAAAATGACAATTCTGAAACAAGTGAGAATGTAAAAATAAATGCATGACAAACAATATAAACACAGGTACTGTGGTGATGAATTTTGGTGACTTCCTGTAGGGCTCCGGCCTGGATGTAATTTCCTTGAGCAGTGACTCAGCCCAAACTGATCTATTACCATAATATCCAGTTGTATAAATTTGTAAACTGCTCTGGACAAAAGTATTGACTAAGCAACTGAATGTTGTGTGAGTGTTACTGAAAATATTTATGCAAGTGCTCTGCCTCCTAATAAATTGAAACAGGGTTGTTGGAGCTGGACATTTCAAATGCTGTAGACAATCACAAGCGAAAAGTCACGACCTTGCCTCTAACTGAACCCCCCCCACTGGCAGATAGCCTTTGATCATGTTAGGGAGACGCAGTACTCGTACCTGTCTAGTCGCCTCATGTCCCAAACTTAAGGTGACGAGCGAAGGGGTGTTCCAAAGCCAAGTGCACTTTCAGCTGCACGGAGTGCCAGCTTTTACACAGTGCTTGGGGTCATTATGGAGACTTTATTTCAGTGCACTCTCCCGCCCTCCGGCTACAGGGTCCCTCTGGGACTCCGAGGGTATTGAAAGCAAAGGAAATGAGCTAGCTCCATCCACTCCACAGCGACAACGATGAGGGAAGGAAGGCCTAATTTAGAAGCCTGGGGATCGAGGAAGCAAGGAATAGTCTGTTAACATCTTTAACCTATTCAGCCTGGGATGATGTCATGATTAGAACGAGGGCACTGGGATCCCTCCAGAACCAAAACAGTCAGCGAGCGGGCGAGCGAGCGAGCGAGTGAGCACTATTCCACTGTGTCAGGGGCTGAGGGGTGGGGAAAAGGCGCATTTTTCGACGGGTCCTTGAATGACTCGTGGTCCCCAAGATCAAAGTGGTGTGCCATTCCAGGGCCTCAGGGGCAAATTTCAGGGGGTCAGACTCTGCTGGGGCCCTGATTCTGCGGTCTGCACGTTTCCATCGCTCGCGGGTCCTGTGGCTTCTTCAGCCCGTGTTTTTCCATTTGCGAAGTGGGCAGGCTCACCAGAGCCCCCCCTGCACTCAGCCACAGAGCCATTCCCACCAATGATGTCAGTGAGGTTTCTCTTGTGTGCCTCGCTGGGTCCAAGGAGAACTGTGTCTCACAGGACAAGGAATGAAGATGAAAAGACCACACAATTTGAGCATGAGAGTGTTTGTGATCAACACTTAATACATCATTTCCACAGAATATGATGCAGAGCTAATGCAGTCTAGATATATACGCTATCGTAGAATGGTGTTTTCCAGCTGGTGGGTCACGACCCAAAAGTGGGTTAGTGCAATAAAAAAAAAAAAATCGCCACTAAATCCCTCCTCAAACCACCCCCCCTTCCCCGGTTCACAACTTCTACTGCCCCCGTTCCTCCCTGGTTGTCAACTTTTCTAGAGAATTTGAGAGCAGAAGAACAATGCGGGCTAAACCAGCTAAGAACTCCAGGTAAGAAATAAAGCTGAATAGTTGGTTGAATAAACTTTGCATTTACATTAAACATATCAGAGGTTCCATGGCATTGTTTTTTGTCTTTAGGGAGACTGTCTCATAATTGTGGAATATCCAATCCATATTTTGTGCAGCTTTATGTATGACCCATGGCCGCTAAAGTCACGTGTGATGACATCCCAGGTGTCCAAGCCAACAGGCCTGAAATTCCCAGGAGGTCTCTGCTTGTGGGCCTTTGGCAGAGGAAAAGATCCTGCTCTGTTTTCTTCATCACCGCCTGTCCTTTGTACGGACGGAGTGCACGCGATTCCTACCAAGGTCACGTCCCCAGTAAGGCATACCGCCACGACGGGGCCTTCAAAAGCTCAGCCAGTGTGCGTGGAGCGGTGTGTGTGTTCGCCCGTATGTGGCATTGAACCCGACCCACAGCACGGTCACGGGACACAGTGATTGTCCTGTTTCCACACCGCCAGCGTTGCTCAGTTTTGTTTTGCCATTAGCCTTCCATTTCATACCTAAAATGGGCAGCGATCAGACTTATTTATGCCTCATAATAAATCTTATTTTCTTCAGGAAGACGCTTGATGTCTTTTTGGAGATTGAGTGGTTCTGTGATGTTAAATGTGTAGATATAGTGAATTCCAGGTTTTACTCTCTCTAGTGTCAGTATATTAAATAGTCATAAAAGACAACATGCAAACACATACACATAAAAGCCATCTAACTTTTGCTTTTATACCGGAATAAATATACGTAGCGGTTTACATAAGGAGAGTTAAATGAAATAACTTCTCTGACCATCAAGAAAAGGATCTTTTCATATTCATTCCACCGATGCTCGCACCTGGCTTACTATAGACGTCTGTATGATCAGTATATCTCCTTAAGACTCAAATTCGGTAAGACAGCTCAGGATAACAGCTATGGGCCACGTATAGATTACAGTTTGCCCAAGCTGTTGTTTTTTTTTCTATTAAGACTTTGATACTAATCTAATTCAGCTTTAAGAGAATGTAGCCTGACACTCAGCCTGCCATTCGGATTCAGAAGACTGTCGAAAGTGTGTCAGGGGATTTTTTTTTTTTTAAATTACCCCAATTTCTCCTGCGAAACGTCCTTTTTATCTTGACCCACTTCGCTAAAATAACTGGCTTTCCATTCCGCTTCCTGGAACTTGAAAACATTGGCTAATGGTCTCCAATCGGACGTGTGCCGCCAGAAACACACGTGTCCTGGGAGCCCCTGTTTGTTTAGGCGAGACCTTTGTCTTCCTTTGAGAGCAAGAGGCGCAGAACAGGAAAGGCCCCAGACCCGGCGATTTGGTCTGACCCCTGGATGTTCTCAAGATGTGAGCGACTCCTCTGGAAGCCATTTTCCCAATCCCCGCTGATTGGGATCTCGGCTTAGGAGTCGGCGGGATGTCATACATTCAGCGTGTTTGCAGTGAGCTGGGTTGACGTAGGCCGTGCCGGATTTGTCAAAACTAATTTGAGGGACCGCTCGGACCTCAGACGCCATGGACCTGAGGGAGGGTGCACCAAACGGGCTCTTAGGGTAGCAATCTGCAAGGTATTAACCCAGCTGAAACCGTTTTTTCATTTCTTTTTTTGACGTCGATGGAAGCTGCCATCTTTTCCGTAGGCCTGTCAGTCTTAGATCTTTAATACTGTATCTGCAGGCCGGATGACATTTTGTGGGATAGTGGGGCGACTGACAATAGCACGCAGCGGCTGATTCAAACACACCAGAGACGTCTTTCCTTTTAAAGTGACGGTGAGTACTATGGAAGATGCCAGATGCAGGCTGGAAGACGTTCAGCTCTCCAGGGTTTCTTGTCATTTCAAAACAGACGGAATGATGGGACCAGACACCGTAACACATACAGTGGGCACAGAAAGTCTTGGGACGCTTGCTTAATTCTGCAAAAATGTTATACATTTATTGGTTTCATAACAAAAGTCCATTGACCAGCAGTGTTTAACAGACCTGCACACATCATCCACACAAACATTTTCTTTTTATTTAGTGTCATAATATTTTTTTCTAACTCATTCAGTTCTGTTCTTGCAATTTTGCTATTAATTGCAATTGTCGTCATTGGCTCCCAAATGGACACTAAACACAAATGTTTGGTGTTTTATGTTATTGCAAAGGTGTTACTAACTGAAAAGCCCCCAGTGAGACTGTTTGTTAATGAACTTTAACTCAGAACTGCTCTTTGAGAACTATAATTTGGGCTTCATGTTATTACTACTAATTATTACTATATATTACTACTAATTTATTGCTGCTTGAAATTAATTTTTACTTACACCTACTGGTTGTGATTTTTTTGCAAACAAAAAAGTGATGATTTTTGTTATAAAACCAATAAATTTGAAATATTTTTACTGAATGAAGCAAGTGTCCCAAGACAATGTATTGGTTTCATCACTAAACTGGGTACCATTGCATTTCTTTTTATAGATCCAGAAACATACCTCAAGTACCTGCTCCTTATGCCTCAAAAAATCTTTAATAAACATTAAAAACACAGACATGAAATGAATAATAACTAAAATGATTGTATTTAGTCACATGGTCATGTTTGGGTACTACACATCTTAGCAAAATGAAGGCGTACAAGGTAAAGCATTCTGAATATCATTGTGTCTAAATCTCTACATAAAAATGTATTTATTGCAGCAAGAATTCCACAAATTAAATATAATACTTCCAATTTGGGTCCATTTAAATGAACTAACGAACCATTTACTACAAGTAAGCAGAAAAAAAAACTTAAAAACTATTTCATACCTGATGGTTTTAATGGATAGTTAAGATCAGTTCAGAAATGGATTTGCTAAGATAATCAATAACCTAGGATCTACAGAACATCGTGCAACATTGCATCTTTCCCTGGGGAGCTCTTAGTTGTCCTATTTTCATAGGGACAATATTTCAGTCCAGATGGGACAGTCTGGTCAGTAACTGGGAGAGTCTTTGCTAAGGAGGATAATACGGCAACAAGTGCCCATGGAGGAATTCAAGGTGAGCCTCCAAAAATCTCTGGAATCTGTTCCCTACAGGATAACCTTATAAGATGAAAGGATGTTACTATCCGGATGCACCGTAAACCACGTATAATATGGACAATTTAAAATTTTTATTTCAACAGAAAGATGTTTTGTATAAACATATAAACAGTCCTTTGCCTTCAAGTAGAAGCACAGAAAAATGTATCGTGCTTTTGCTCTTTTATAATTTATTATCCCCAAGTATCTACATTTTGTCATTTAATTACGTGCATCTGCATAATTCCTCTCAAACTCCTACTAGAATCGAGACGTATTCAGCCACTATTCACTTAGTATCTGAAGAATCAGAGGAGATAATCTGCTTCAAGGCAAATTAGGTCCAAAATACAACTGGATAACATTAGAATATTTTTTATCATTATACTAATTTATCCTGTATCAATCAGTGCCAACACACAGTTCACGAATCGAGACACATTATTATTATTATTATTATTATTATTGTTGTTGTTGTTGTTGTTGAGATTAATCATAATGAACTACTTTATTTATTCTGATAAAAGGAAATATTCACAGTTAAACTATCTTCTTTGAAAACTGAAATGAAAATCCACCTCTCCGTTCATCTTCCAACCGCTTATTCTGGGCTGCAGGAAGATATTTGTGCCAGTCCGTCCGTACCAGTGTGGAGGTCGCCACATACCATTAACACAAACTACTGCAGTGACAAAGATAAAGGAGAGATATTAGGCCATTGCAAAGTTGGGAGTCCACACGGTGAAAAGGTGGAGGATTCCCTACCAATGAAGAGTCACAGAGAGGAGCAGAGGAATGCAGAGCCCCACCAGCCACCTCCATGTGGCTGGGAGTGTCTCATGTCGGTATGAGCAACATGTGGCATGTGCCTGACAGCGTCTCTGCTTCCCCGATGGATTGTAGAGGAGCCTGAGGGCTTCGCAAGCCCTGGATGCCATCATCATGGGCCATTAAATAATCAACAGGTCTTAACCCTTCAAGTTCTTGGCAGCGCGAGCATCAAACCTGCCAGTCTCCCTGCCGCGGCTGTCACAGACCGCTCCTGACGGACGACATCATGTGATGGTGGGCGTGGCCTGTCACCCAGCACTGCAGATGGACGCAGCTAGGGACCAATTACCGAGCAGAGCACAAAACTGTGTATCTGCCTCTCTATAGTTAAGATTTTCCAGACAGAGTGGTTGAGGGAATCTCTCTTTCTGGAGTGGAATGATGCTTCATTTGCCATTTACACAAGTACAAACTCAGGTACACTGAAATGCTTTTCTTCACATATCCCATCATGCCCTCTTTTGAGATACAAACCTACATACATATGTAGCTGAGAGTGAAGCATGGGGTCTGAGCGCAGGGTCAGGCCACTTACCCGACGTTATCTCCAAAATACCTGAATATCTGCCAGGCTTTCTGCTTCTGCTAGGGGCTTCCTGTTTGCAAAAGAACGAAAGGGCCGCTCCAGCCTGAATTCAGGGCTCGGCCTCCTGTGTGCGACCGGAGCGGGCCCCAGACCAGCCGGCAAACGGAGCAGCTAATTCAGGAATATCAACAGTCATGCCATTACGGCTCCAATTGGCTTTCCCACAACAATCCCTGTCCGGGGGGGGGGGTGTTGGGAGGTGGTGTGAGTGCTGCATATACACGCCACCCCAGAGAGCACAACAAATCAATGAGCCGATTGGGCGGGCCGGGTCCATATCGACGCATGGCAGGAACGCGTTCAGTAATTCCACCGGTTTACCGGCCGCGAGCTCCCGGCACGATCCCCTCCGAGGCCCTTCGCACCCTCCGCATCCATCACAGCACTCTCCTCCTCGTAATGTGGCGTCAGCTCCATTACCGGGGGTGTCAGCGTGGCTGCCGGGGCCCCTGGCACGGCCTCCGTGGCGCTGTAACCGTATACAGTTGCGGCCGACCGCTACCCAGCAGACACAGCGTCTAACCAGAGCGGCATCGATTCTAATGGGCCTCTCAGGCTTGTAATGATGGGAATCTATTCACGCCCAGCCTGTCATGCCTGATTAAGCCGCGGCAGATAAGTCCATCCTCACCAGTTTGGGTCACTCACTTCCTTTCTCCCTCTCTTTTTCTGTTTTTTTTCCCCCTGGTTTTCTTCCCCCACACTTAACCCCGAGCCGCACTCCATGGGGGCGAGGGGTGGGGGGCGAGTTCGTGATGCGTCTCGCGAAACAACCCACCGGTGAACTCTGGCAAACCGCTCTTGTTTATTTAAAAGAAAACTGCATCAGCGAGTGGGTGGCTGGGGCGTGGGGGGGGAGTTTTCTCCCCCCTCTTAAGTTTGTTTTGAACAGTCTGGTGCTCTTCAAAGGTGTATTCTGCTCTGGGCGACAGGGGCCTCGATACATTAGCTCCCGCCAGCACCGGCGGCTCGGTGCCGCTCACCTCGTCTGTCTCCCGCCTCGATCTGATAAGACATGTGACCACACCAGGCTCCATAAAACACTCCTCGACAAAGACCCCAGCGAACTCATTATCTGATGTTTGCGATCGGTATCATACCAGGTGAGTAAAGGCAGCGAGCTAAGCACACAGCTTAATAACAGGCTCGACACGGCGTGCGGACGACCTCAAACTCAGGATTTAAGACCCCCTGAAAGCAAATCCGTGTCATACAGCAAGTTTGTTTCGCTCACCGGTAATTTTTGGCTGAAGCTTTCAGTTACTCGCATTTCAAGACCAGTGAAGGGTTGCAAGATTAGCTAACCTTTAGCAGCAGTTATGTACAGAGAAGTTTGCAGAATTTGTTGAACACGTAGATGGCCCAGGGCAACATAACATCTAGGGCTGGTTAAAGATCCAAAGCTGCTATGTTGCCATTTGGAAAATATTACACGATATTCCGTTCCAGTCGTGATCTGAAGTAAGCTTATCAGATAGACTTTCACCTCTAATAAAGAGTGAAAAGATTTCAGTAGCAGCCTGACAGGATTCCTAACTGTAAATAACACAAAATATTTTCATAATGAAGCCTTTGTGAGACGTCGTCATGACAAGGTAACAGCTTGCTTGTCACCGGGGCCTAGATAACAAGCTGCAGCCTACCGTAGTTCGGGGGCAAGCTTAAAAACGTGGCTTGACTTAACCTTTAAGTGAGTCACTCATCTCACTGAGATCAATGAGGAGATTTTCTGAAGGGCGAGTGAAAGCGGGGGTGACTTAGATCCAAGATAATGTCAGACTTTATCTTGGTTGGGGCCACGCCGATGCGCTGGAGCATGCAAACAGAATGTCAGCATTGGCGGGAAAAATAACGCTGAATGCTCTGCCTTTGATGTCCATTACCTGTTGGATAAACAGACTACACTGCTGCTGAGTGAGGGTCAATATTTATCCTTTGTAACTGACTGCTTGATTTATGGCCATCATTCCACATCTCAACAGCCTCCACGACACACTCACACATACATATTTTCCTATGACTCTGAAAACCTCATATCAACTTGCAATTTAACACAATGCACAGATGCTAGGTGACTGCGTGGCTCAGCAGGTAAGGCTGCTATATTAGTGCTTAGAAGGTTGCCTGCTTGAATCCAAGCTTCAGCTGAGTGATTTCACCAGTTGGCCCTTGAGTAAAGCCTGTAACTCCCAAATGCTTCAGGGACTGTCTGACCATGATTTTCCAAAAAAGGACAAAAAAAATGTATGTGCTTTGGATAAAAGCATCTGCCAAATAAATAAAGAACTCCTCCCCAACAAAGAAAACATAAACATCATATTTACAGTAATACCGACTATCACCTCTGACCTCATGGAGATGTTCTCACAGTTTATGTTTTGTTTGGGGTTACTATCCAAGGCCTTAAAGGATCGGATAATACAAACAGAGACACATAAATACAAACCCAAGCTTCCCTGAAGCCATTTAGCATTTAGCAAGTAAAACCCATAATGTGTTAGGGCGTGTGGGGCCGCTGTGAGCCGTAAATATGTGCCAGTGAGGCTCCGGGAGATGGGGTAGCCATCTAGGAGGAAACAGTAATATGGCTTTAATCAGGGCCATAGGAAGTCCAAAGGGTTAGGGGGAACTTGGGGGGGGGGGTATCAGGCATTTAGGCAGCATTGGCGGTATGGCAGAGGGTGTATGTGTGTGTGTGGTTTTGTATATATCTCATTACGGGGACCCAAAGGTTACGATTGTCATAGTTAGGGTTACAGTTATGCCCATAGAAATGAATGGAGGCCCCACAAAGATATGAATGCGTGTGTGTGTGTGTGTGTGTGTGTGTGTTTGTGTCTATGTGTGTGCATGCAGACACACTTGAAACACTAACAGCCCAGGGCCTATGTGGAACCAGCCCTCATGCCAGTAGACCGTGCTGATCCTGATGGTGCAGGATCGAAGGACCCCACTCACCCCCAAGCACCACATTCCAGGAGCTCTCAAATGGAGCCGCCTACGGGAACAGGATAGGGCCCTCAAGCCAACTGAGACGGTACTCCTGACTGGAGCCTCAACCCATTCGCTAGACTAGAGGAAACAAAGGGATATGGCCTGGAGAGACAGCTACTCACACACCGACACTGAAGCTGCCATTAAACTCTTCAGTCTCCAACAGATTTTATTATTTTAAAAATTGGTGGAGGTAAGATAAATATTAATAGGGGAGATGGGAGGTTTCTCAATGAGACCTCAAGGCCAGAACAGGAAAGACACCTTATTGGCTGATCAACAAAAAGGCAGCCCATTCGCTGATCAGCAAAAAGGTTTCCCATTGGTTGTTCAGCAAAAAGGTGTCTCATTGGCTACTGGGCAAAATAGCATGACATTTGCCAGAAGGTATTCTACTGATGCCTTTAACCACAATATTTTCTAAATCAATCTGTAGTTATTACTCATCAACTCATTTACTCTGTATACTCTGGACAGAAATTCTCAGCAAAGTAAGAAGGTAATCATTGCAATTAAACTAATCCTACTTCAATTCTAGAGTAACCCTAAGAATTGAAAAGACACGTACTTATCAGTGTGTAGTAGTGTGCGTCGCTAAGAAACTACTGATATCAGAACTATTACTATCACTAAAATAAATTTACTCGGTTGCAGGAAGCAAACTAAGGCACGGACTTTCAATTTCAAACATATCCCTCTTCACATTTGCTGACCTAATTACAATCCATGGTGTGAACACGTGAAAGCAGGTAGCGTATAAGGAAACATTCATGTGTCATGAGTTTCAGTGTGTTTCACCTCTTCACTCATTTTAGCCTAAAGGGAAAAAAACTTGTTTATGCTTGTTAATCTAGAAAGACTGTAAACATCAAAAGATCTTGCTACAAAACAGACGCGATCGTTGGCGTAACAAAGCACCTGGCGCACATTCGACTGTTACCACGTCTCACAGGACACCACAAAGGCGTTGCGTCTCGTACTGTCAAGTTAAATACACATTCATCCCGTTCACTCAGGTAATTCTCTCACAGTTGCCTTTTCAAAGCTCTGCGGAGTCCCAGTAATGGTTTAGAGCATGCTGGCGGGTTGTTTGGTTTAACTTTAACAAGGCTAACATTGATCTTGGCCTTTGATGGCCCTTTAAGTTCCATGCAGGTGGATCAAAGGCCGTTTTGGGTCCTGGGTTTGAACAAACCCAGTCTACCATTTGAAGGAGGCTTACGTTTTGAAAGTGTTCCTCTCGCTAGCCACTGGTTTCAATGCGGCCTATTATGTAATGGAGTTCCTGTAGCAGGCCTGCACGCCACTGCGCCAGGCTCCCGCTCTGTGCTGAGCCTAACTCCCAGGAACTCCCCTGGATGCTGAAGACCACAGCACTTTGGGGAGGTGCACCACCTTGCAGGCGGGCCAGGGGCAAACAGTCTCTTACAAGAGCAGACAATGACAACTAAATCCAGTGGAGCCCACCTCAATGACAGACAAGAAGCGATCTGAATTATGATATCTGCGGTGAGCCGTTTCCCTCTGGGTGTCCAAACAAAGGGATTGGATTGGCCTTTGAAAGGGCTGTCCTTTTTTCAAATAACCCATTACAATGGCGTCAGTCGCGACCTCTCATTCTCATGAAAACCCTTTATGAGGAACACATTCCGCACGGCAAAGCAAACACATTTTTGAACGCTTGTGCAGTTGGAGGCGTCTTCCTAATTGTTCCAGGAACAGTCAGTTGCTATGCTTTCGCACTGGTATTAACATCATAATTATAGGTTCAGTAGATTTAACATCATACATCACATGCCTGTTCTAAAAATCCACTCAGAATAAAGCAAAACAAAAATGTTCCCATTATACTGCGCCATCAATATAGTGACTATTAATAAGCTGAAGGCTAAATGACACGTCGGAAAGCGGCAGCGTTCCCTGATTTCTGGTAACTGGTCCGCCCTTTCTACTTGTTGCTGTTCAGTGACCCGGCTCCTCGACCCCGGTTTGCCTGCAGCCTTAATCTGGTTACCAGCTAGCAGTTACCTTACAGGTAACGAGTTTGCGGCGATGTCAGGAGCTACATTCCAGACTGACTCATTGATTTATATGTGAATGTGCCACAGATTGACTCATATTTCTACAGCACCGGCCTCTTATCAAATGCATGCAAAATGTATTTACTTTTATTTCAGATCAGTGGCATTTCCAATACTGAATATGAGTTGGGTAATGGAGTTCGTGTGTGTGTGTGTGTGTGTATGGTCATGTCCCTACAATGCGATAAAGACCAACGTTATTTAGACCTTGTGACCTGTTGTTTTGCCCAGTCACCCCAAGGGGAAGCTCAATTTTATAAACATCTATGAATCCAATCGAAAAACGAAAATTGCCAAAAGTCTTGTATTTTGTTTGGTTACATATGGTTAAGGTTAGGGCTGGGTAGGGGTTCGGGTTATAATAGCAGGGATTAACGTTATGCCCCTAGAAATGAATAGACAGTCCCTGCAAAGATATGTGTGTGTATACTGTATGTGTATACACACAGAGTACATATCTAGACTAATTCGCACTTCGCTACGGTTCACCGGGCCGGCCGCTCGGACCGCACACCCGACTCCAGTGACTGACACGCCTCACTGTGCTGGCCAGACTGCAGGCAAACAGACCTCCGTGGGTGTGGTGCTCATACCGGGATCAATAATAAAAAGCCATCCGAACAAAGCAAACGGCTCACAGTGAGAATGCATCAGCAAAGCCTGGGCGCTGATGTTTAACAAAGAATCTCATGCTTATAACATTCGTCTCGCCAGAGACCCCAAACAACGCCGGGGCCTCAGCAGACGTCAAAAAGAGTCAGCATGATATTTATCTTCTGGAGGCAGCATGAGAAGACACATTTCTAAGCTGAAGAGATTCAGTTTTGTGCCACATTGTGGGAGCAGCTACTTTCAAACAGAAAAGAAATGATGTGAATGCAGCTGGTAAAACGTCAATAAGTACAAACCACAAAATTGCGACTCGCCGATGATAAGCTCAGCGAATCATAACAGCAAGGACATAAAACTCTTACAGCTCTTACAGGTTCATCTCCTGCATAAACAAAAACTTTGCGATGATGACATTTGTTTAATGTTGCTTCCTGTGAAGTTTAAGTAGCATTTATTTGACAGCTACTCCTCTTTCCTCTTTGCCATAATGAAAACCATAAGTTAAAAAAACGGAGGAATATTCATACACATTCACATATATGTCCATACAAACCCCCGCAAGCACGCAGGGTAAGAGGCAGCCGCATTCCTAACATCGCCTGCCTCAGAGGGCTCTGCGCCCCGAGTCCATCGCGATCAGCAGGTCCGATGTGCCGCCACTGTGCAGTTCAGATTCTATCTCATCCTGAAATGATAAAGCGGGACCCCAGGGCGAGTCATAAATCAATCCTTTGGTTGGGGTGGGGTGGGTGGGGGCATCCCTCAGGGGGCAAGTGGACTCAGGGCTCTGACGCACTGCTGGACCCGTTAACCATCTTCCTGCCTCTCCGCTCACATCTGCCGCCCCGACATTTCTGGAAGCATCCCCATCACCACAGGTAAGTAATGGTCAGTGTAATGCGTCTGCTTCTCAGAAGGCGCCAAACCAACAGGATGCTCGGGTCTGGCGATGCCAGCAGCCAGGTGGCGCGCTGCCCCCGTGGCCCCTTGTCCAGCATTCACGTGTTGTAGCTCCGCGTCCTCTCCCCCCATTATTGATGATCGTTTCTGCTCCTGCAGGCCAGCAGGGCCGCACTACGTGCGCCGCCCACCAACCGCACAGGGGTTAATGGCCCTGAGGGCAAAGCAGTTACACCGAGCGGAAGCTCACATAAGCACGTCTGTTTCGACCATTCCCGCGCTAATAGGAAGGTACTTAGCACTGTCAGACTCACACTAGGTGGCATTTTGATTCAGCTGCTAGTGTTGTTGCCTCACGCTTCCAGGCCTGGGGGGCCAAATCCTGCCCCTGTTCTGTGTGTTTACGGTTTGCATGTTCTCCCCATGTAATGCAGGCTTCCCTGCACACTCCAGTTTCCTACTCCAGTCCTAAATGATGTGGTTTAGGAGGAACGATTTCTCTAAATCATCCAGAGCACATGCCCTGCAAAAGACTGGCATCCCATCCAAGGTGAACCCCCCCGCCTCGTGCTCTTTGCAGGCTGGGATAGGCTCCAGTCTCTCTCTTTGTGACCCTGCGCTGTATAAGCGATTGGAAGATGAATGGATGGAGCGCTAGACGAGAGTATATTATTTTTACGTCATTTTTGTTGAGTTTTTTCGAAAAGTGATGTGACTGCAAGCCACCATGTTTTTGCAGCATTAAGCTCGGGTTCATGTTTGCAGAAGGGAAGCTTAATCGTGCACCTCGTCGTCAAATACTACAGTCAGCATCGAGTCAGTTTCCATTTAACTAACAATTATTTCGATCTTGTTTTCTCTATAAATGTTTGACTGAAGTGTAATGTTATAGATATAAACATATATAATCCAGCCGTCCATCTTTTATGGCTAGCTTTGCATGGCAAGCGCAGTGGCTATCCCAAAGATACACGGGGCTGGCGGCCAGGCAGGGCACACCCTGCATGTGACACCAGTCCACTGTAGATTATTAAAAATATATAATAAAAAATAAGAAATATATTATGAATGTCACCATTACCACTGCAGCACGGTGCAGGTGGCTGAGCCATGATTGCCGCCAAATAACCTGTGAACTGTTTCATTGCCCCAGTCACACAAAGGCGAAGACCTAACAGCTAGGTTATGTGAGCTCAACAAGGATCTAATTAGGTGAGACACTTTAAGCTGAAATCCGCTTCTGAGTGGCAGAGGCCAAATCGGTAACACATTTAATGTTTAACCAAAATTCGGTAGCACTTAGCTGGCGTGCAGCTGAAGGCTAAATGATCACAGGAGACTTGTCCATTTTAAGATTACTGACATATTGTTGTTTTATTTTGGGTTGGGCAGCAGGAGGTGGGACCAGGGCACATTCCTGTAATATAATAAGCACAGGTTTGCACAGCCGTCGTCGATCGGTTCTGTTTTCTTTGATCACTCTTCTCAGCCTCAACCAGCCTGGAAGTGAATGTGAAGGCTATGCTTAATGCAGCCATAGTATCTTCTTATTAACTGGACTATATGACTGTAATCTGGGTTGTGTATTTTCACTTTATTTGGGCAGATGCAGCAGGTTGATGTTGTGGCACTTTGATGCTCTGGCTTTTCCCAATCAAGTATTATTTGCAACACTATAAACACAATTAGCCATTTATAAAAGTCACTTTGTGAGCCCCATGTGTTGGACGCGCGTCCCATCCAGGGTGTCCCCTGGCCTTGTGCCTGAATGGGACAGGCTTCAGGAACTCCCACAATCTTGGAATGGTTAAGTGGTTGGAAGATGGATGGATGGATGGTTGGTTGGTTTGTTCTGGGGAAATTAGTCTCGTTATTGTCATAGCACAATTGTACATACAACAAAAAATGGCTTAGCTCACTCCTAACAGGAGCATTAGTAAACAAAGTTATGGAAACAATGAATCAACAAATTATAAACAACCAATAAACAATGACAGTAAACAATAAATAACACAAGGCTAGGACTGATAGTAATAAATAAGTAACAATGTTTAGTTATAAAGTGATGAGCGAATACCTTATTACAAATACCTGACTGGGCTATGCCATCAGCACTGACCTCTGGGGGATAACTCTGGCTCTCTAACTCACCCCCAAATCGCTGACAGCAGCCTCACAGCTGGAGGGAAACAGCTCGCAATTACGGTGTCGTGTTAAGGAGGTCTCTGTTTCCACACACACGCTGAGTAATGAGGAAGAAAACCACTGTGGAAGTACCTTTCCGATATTATTGGGTTTTTTAATACCGTGGACCCAATAATCAAAGGATTCCAGGCCAGGTAGTCCATCATTTTTGGGGGACAGACCTACCAAATCTAAGGGTCACCTGTTTATTTTCACTTAATTCATTTTTAATGGGCACTTGTGAGTTCCGAGGTCTCTCTGGGTGATTCAGTCCAGCCCATTAGCCATTTAGCTACACGGTGACTATTGCTTTTTAAATCAATTAACACTTCTCGATTTTGGAATATGGAGTTTCATATTCTTGCATCGCTAGTTATGCCTTGTTTCTGCTCTGGAGCATAACTACATTTGAATCTACGAAAATAAACAGAATTGATCATTAGCATGCTGTAGGTGGCAAAATTTCATATCCATGGTTTAAATACGTTCGTTGCCATGCCAACAGAACACAGGTTAACAATTGTTTTCACGGGAAATACCACAAGCACAGTGCGGAACATGAAGAACGTCCAGCATCAGCCAACGGGTCAATTTTCTCAGTCGTTAAGTATTTTGGACTTAGATACTACATAACAAAGTATGTTTGCATAATTCCTCTTTGCAACAAATTCAAATGGCAAATTGAGTAAAGAGGTACATGCAGGTCCTCACAGCAGGTTCTCTTCGTGGAATACTGGCTGCTACACTCCGGCTGGAGCGTCCCTCTCCCAGGCTACGCTCGGTTACGCTCAGTGGGTGCCGGGAAGGGGAAGGTGTCAGAGCTACATAGTGTAGCTGTCATAGCCGCTTAGCCGCCAGCTGCTAAACCTGACCAGGGGGGATGCTCTGCTTTCTGGGCCAATGGCTCTCAATGAAGGCTCCTGTTTCCATGCAGGCCCAGGGCGCCGGCCCCGGCAGAGAGGAGCCGCTGGAGGTGTGCTGCTCCGGTTTCTCGGCTCAGATCTCCGTGCAGCTCACCGGACTCAGATTCTGAGCTTCACCATTTGCCTGCTTTACTTTTTTTCTTTAATATTGGCTGGATGTCACCTCGTTAGTATTTTTTTGATGTCACCTTTTTAATTTTGGTTCCCTTTTGGATGTGTCACTATGATTTTTTCTTAAATATTTAACATTCAATGAAACTGCAAAAAAAAACAAGAAAGTCACTTTGGATAACATCCACCATCGCTTACCAAGTACAGGGTCATAGTGGGCCTGGAGCCCATTCTAGGAAGCAATGGGACACTCTAGATGCCAGTTCATCACAAGGTACACACTCACACCCCCCAGGGGAAGCCCGTGCATATAAGAGGCGAGTGTGCAAACTCCACTCACGCAGACCCAGGGTACAGTTCGAACCCCTAACCCTGGAGGTGCTAGGCTACAGCACTACCCAGTGAGTCACCAGGCTGCCACTTCGGATAACAGCATCTGCTAATCAAATGAGAATGTGAAAAAAGCACTTCCAGGCCACACCCAATGCCATCGGAGGAGATCTGAGAAGATCAGTGACTGCAAGGCGGCCTTCGTGTGCCGGCACTTGCCGGCGCATCCCCACGTTTAATCTGATTGAGCGCCGGGCCCGACTTGATTAATAAAGCGAGCTATTGACGTCTAATTGGCGCCACTCGGCTTCGCTGCGCCGCTAATTTCCTGGCCAGAAATTATCTTAATGCAGTTTGCATGGTGGAGTGCTTGCTGCTCAGCGCCCCCTGAGGGACCCGGCTTCCTCCCAGGCCGCGTACACGTCATCCTGGGGTATCGCTTACGGGCGGAGGGGTTTCAGCTTGTGGCCGGGCTGCGGACTTTCGCCGCGGTCCCCGAAATGTGAGACACCTCTCCGTGTGCTAATGAATTCCCTCCAATCCATTCCCCTCTGCGGTTCCGGCTCTCTCTATCCGGTTACAACGCCAGCTTTGATCTCATTACCGCCAGAAAGCCGTCCATGCGTCCCATCCCGCTCTGGGTCTAGCTAGGAACGGAAAAATGGCATCCGAATGCGAGCCTGTTGCTGTTTTTTTCTCTCTGCAGTTGGTTTTACTTTGTTTTTTCCTGGGTCCTGTTGCCTGCACATGCAGAAAAAGCTAAACAAGAGGATCGTTTGTCAACTGCACCTCTGACCATGTCCCGAACCAAATTCAGGGTCCTGGTCACATTATCCTCCCCCTTTTGTTACTTGCACCCAACCACAGACGTCGCCGGGTAATGTTCTGTGCCCTGCCGAGTGCCCACTTTGTCTTGGGGGGGGGGGAGGGGTTTAACAGGAGGTGAGAGGACAGGGGAGGAGATCGCCCCACATGCTAGATGCTGGGGGGAGAGTCAAGAAGATGACACACCGTGGTGGACATGGGACTGTAACAGAATGAAAGGCTGGGATGATTTATTTTGAAATATAATTCTTTTTTTCCATGACTCGTACTGCATCTGAAAGGCCAGTATTTAATGTGTAATGTGTAAAGTGAATGGAACCATTAAAGAGCCGATAGTCTTACAGAATACTCCTGGATTGGTACGGTGTGGGGTGCATGGTTTTGTAGCAATGCAATTCACGTATAAATCAAACTCATGGACATAATGTTGACTATTGACATTGTGGAAGTGTTCTTATGCATTTAAGAGAGTTACTTGCACAGAAATTGAAACCGCAAACCCTAATTGCTTCATTATCTGGCTGTACACACGGATGAATGTGAAATCATTAGCTCGCTCGTGTTGCATTTGATGAAAGGTTTCTGCGGAGCAAATAAATCACTGCATTTTTGTTTCTCGGTTATGCTCTCTGGATTTTTATTTCCCAACCATGACTTATAACTGCCATTGAATTTCCTCAGGCATTATGATTTTTTTTCAGTTTCCTTTTATGACTTTTTTTTTCTAAGTTGCTGTGTGACGAATGTCCTTTCGTCATGGTAGACGTCGACCACGAGAAAATATATATTTTGGCATTGTGTCTACTAGCTAACTTTCGGGTCTTTCTTTACTGTCACCAGGTGAGATCCTCCTGTCTTAACCTGTTGGACATTAAGTTAGTGGCAAGCAAAAACACTCATTGCCTCAGCCAAGGCCAGACTAATGCACAGGCTAACCTGGTCTGCAGCCCATGGCCCCAAGTTGTAGGGGGGCCCAAATTTTTTTCCTGGTTGTTACAGGACCATTTTATGCTGTAGGGAGGGTCTCATCAAAGACTTTAACCCATGGGACCCCATCCTCTGAATTAGAAGCTGTGCTTGGGAGATTCAAGTTAGCCTCAGTTAGCATTCAGGCTAACTGCAAGGGTAGCAGGTGCCCTGGGTGTCAAATCTGTCACTCCATTACTGTGTTTGGCCAGAGCTCGGTCTCAGGTGAACGGAGCTTCATGGAAAAGTCCCGAGCAAGTCGTGTCGAATGAACACCCGCTCCCCTCAAGCCAATGATAACCTGAAGCCAGTCACCCGCGTGCTCAGACTGCTCTGGTGAGAGAGGGTAAGCCGGTGTGATGACTGCAGGGGCTTGACATTTAGGCTGGGGACAGACGGGGGCTGTGCATGGCCAGGGCTGTGGCGTGGGCCAGGCAGTGTGTGGAATGCCATCCGTTAAAGGTGTCCCAGGGGCAAGGGGGTTCGGTGAGACCCCACCGCCGGAATGCGACCGGCATGCAGGCCGTCAGCTGGGCTTCTGCGACACAGCGAGGTCTTTCCATTGTCCCCAGCCACAACACGGCCTGACCACTGGCCTCCGCCGGTCCAGGCATCCCCTCATGGCCTAGACCGCACTCCATTATGGCCAGGCCTGATAATACTACCCCCCCACAACACACCCCGGCCCCTGTCATCCATCATGACTTTATAGCGCTGTATATGTCCTGAATAAGCTGAGAACTTCTGTGCAACCACAGAAACTGTGAATGTCTGAAAACTAATTCCAAAATTCCACGAACACAAGGCAAATTTCTACATCTTCCAATATTGCAAAAAAGGACACAAAGTCTATATTCTACATTTTACGTCACAATGATTATATGTGTTATATTTCCCTATATATTGTGGAATCATCGCTGCTGGTAAGATTTTCTGAGCACCTTAGAAACAGACTGTACAGCCTCCTAATGATCCTACGTGCTGAGCTACCTATATAATATTGCTGATACATATTTTAGTCACAATCTAATTCACTCATTCTGCTCACATTATATATGCCTTTTCTTTACATGACATCGCACCCACTGTGCTGTCTTTCTACATAAGAGTTGCCACAGGGAATTTCACTGTATGTTTGGTTAATCACAATAAAGGTGTCTTATGCCTTATGCTTAAATTTACATGTAAGGATTGATGTGTGTAAATATGCAAATAATCATTTGGGAACATTTTGGGGGAGGGGGCCTTGCCGTGCCTGCCGGCGGTGCCTCGGGGGGGCTGCTGACACTGGCTCAGGTTACATATCCACTGTGTTCAGAACAGCATTTCCATTGAGACCAGAAGCCTTTCAAGCCATGTAAGATGAACAAGGAGAATGTCACCAACCTGCAGCTTCGCTCATGTTCTGAGTAAAAAAATGTTGGAATTTATATATTATACTGCTATAAAAATTCACACACCTCATTGCAAACTATTGCTATATCCAACTATTTTTATATAAAAATATATGGATATTTCTATAGCTAGTGTTCGGTTCTCTGAGATAAATGTGTTACGGGTAATGCTCTCTTTTTGGCGGTAGGCCTTTATGTAATTACAAGAAATGTCAAGAAACTCCTGTGATGGGATGGAGTGTGTGATTGCACACTGAAGTGTTCTGGGGAGTGTTACTCTGCACAGGGGCTTGGAACTCACAGCAGGAAAATGGGAAGATAACCAGACGACCTTTGGGAATTTTGGGGCGGAATGGGACTGACCCCGTGACTCTGGCGCTTTGGAGATCGGGGCCTGCGTGCCGGCGAGGAGCTGGCGGCTGGCAGGCGCACGTCTCTTACAGCAGGTGTCACTCTTCTCTTCTCTGCGTCCTTGAAGGAGCCTGCAGCGTGGTTGTAGCAGGAAGCGACACCTATCTCAGGGCGAATAAAACAATTATGGGTAAGCTGACATGATTCCGGGAAAGGGGCCACACACACACACACACACACAAACAAAGCCTTGTTTTTGGCATCATGCATCCTGGTTGTGCGTTTTCCTTATTGCGTGTTCTGAGGAATGTTCCGGTGCTCCTAGATAAAATGCGTTAATGAAAGCCAAGACGCATTGTCCACGTTAAAAGAAGCGTGCTGTGTCTCTGTTGCAGTTCGCGCTGTCTCCTTCCTGCCCCCACACCCCCCTGGGCTGGACTCCCTGGGTGTCTGCTTTCCGGGCTCATGAAAGTGAAAGCTGTTCACCTTGAGCCCCTGGACTGCTCTCCCCTCCGTACCGTAATCCCTGCCTGAGCTTCCTGTGCGTTAGGCCTGTATCCTCTTCAAAGCCAAGCGGTGGAAGACAACGACCCCGTTCCCTGGCCTGAGTAGACCAGGTCATGAAAAATTCAAACGTCCGCAGCTGTAAACTTAATATATCTATTAAATTCAAAGTGCAGCGACGTAAAGGTGTACTGCGTTAAATATTTAATTAGCACAGAAAGTTCTAGATTGGGAACGATGATATCTGAGATCTCATGTCAAACATGTGAGTTTAAAACATCGTTTCTCAGCAACGTCTTTGAGGTGAAGCACCCCAGAGGCAAACCTGAGAACTTCTCTGCCTCGTCCATAGCCCCAACCTGCATGGTCGCAGATCTATGTTCTAGAAACCTTCCCATCCAGCTGGCACACCTCAAGCAGCAAATTTTATCTAAAGTCGACTGTATTCCAGCATTCTGGGTAATGACCATTAATGATGTCATATGATCCTATTAGAGGAAGAGGACAAGACAGAGGATGTTTGGGGAGCACCAGGGCTGGTTGGGGGCATTCCAACTGAATGAAGGGTATGGATTATGGAGGGTAGACAGAACCTTTCCTAACAATGACTGTCATTGTGCCAAACCATCTTGATTTCCCTCTGCATGGAGGTCCACCTCTTTTGAGAGAAGCCATTGTGCCGTCCCGTTAAGTGACCTCTCGTCCCCTGCACAAACGCTGGCACCAAAAAAACCCAACGCCAGGCCTACCCGAGACACTGGGGCAGCAGAAAGGCTGAGGGGGCTGGCATCATGAGACAATTACCCCCGGACCCATCCATCTTCTAATCCGATTGGGCTCCTGCGAACGCTGGTCAGACAGAGATTGTGACCAGCGACTCAGGCTGACTAAAAAGCAGCAACAATAGAATTTGGATTTTGTGGCAAATTTGCATTTGCTTAGTTCACATCTATTTGGCGACATAACGCATAAGGCCGACATCACTTAGCCCGGGCCCACATTTCCATTTTACATCATATTAATGTTTTCAAACCCTCTTTATGTGAAGATGGTTGAGTCTGAAAGTGTCTCCATTGTTGCCAGTGTCAGCCAATGACAAAGGTGTAGCGGCACCCTGTGCTGAAGGGGGCCGAGGGCAGCCGGAGCGCACAAAGCCCGGACTGACACGTGCTGCTCCTTGGCTACAATTATATAATCACATAAGCATTGGCCCTGAACTCTGGCTCTGACCCCCGATTCGAGGGCCTGACCGATGCCCCGGGCGTCCGACTGGGGCGATACCCGGCTTGAAGGCGCCCAGATGGGCCACGGCTGACATCCGACTCCCCAGGGGCCCATTCCCCCCCATTTCCGCTAGGCCTCTGATGGAGTGTATTCAGAGGATAATGAAAATGTCCAGAGGATGATTTTGCCCTTATAGCAATAACATAATTTTCCCTGAAAATAAATTGAAAATAAATTGAAAAATGAAATGTCTCACTTTTATTCTATAATAAATCATATCGAGTCTGGCTTTCCAAAGAGTTACATATAATACTGCATAAACGAGATAGTACTGGATGTATAGTACTGGATGTATAGTACTGGATGTATAGTACTGGATGTATAGTACTGGATGTATAGCACTGGATGTATAGCACTGGATGTATAGTACTGGATGTATAGCACTGGATGTATAGTACTGGATGTATAGTATTCGTCTATTAATGCTTAATATATACATTAAGATGTTGATCACCATTTTGTACGTATATAACAAGATGTTGATTAGCATATAAAACACGCACACGCACACATATATACATACATATATAGCAATCGACATGTTGTTATATATACTATATATAAATGGAAGAGTGGTGTATTTGTTGTGACTTTCACTATTATATCATTGCATGATAATATATTCCTTTAACTGTGCATAGATCATGAAAGCCACTTTTAAACTATATACAAACCCAGGTCTAGTATAAACACGATCAATTTCCAGTTATGAAAAAAAAAGAAATGTTTAGACTAAATTTCTAGGGAGGAGAAAGACAAAATATGCACAAATCTGGAACAAATCAAATATGGATGTTATTGTTATTAGTAATTCATTACCGGGACACATGCCCATGTTTTGGTCTTCTGGCTCCTTGTAATCATGCAGTTTCTAATTTAACTGGGCTCAACAGGTAATGCTATTAAAGGGGAAATAAGTGACAGGAAATGAAACACGCTTGTGCCACGATGTTTGGAGTTGAGGCTGATTATTTTTCAAGAAATTGTTGCCTCCTGCTTATTTCTTCGCAAATCCCAGAATCTGGACCAAAAAAACAAAGGAAGAACTCAGTAAGGTCCTGAATGGAACTCTCTGGAATGTCTGTTGAGTGTCCGTCACAGGCTGGACCAACCCCTGGCGGCTCCAAGGCACCAGACAGAAGCACAGTACAGAGGGCGGATTTAAGACGCTGCCACACACTGACACACAGAAACACAGAAACACACACTGGCATACAGAAACACACACTGACACACACTGACACACACAGACACACACACACTGACACACACAGACACACATTGACACACAGACACACACAGATATACACAGACACACAGACACACACACGCACAGATACACACAGACACACACACACACACACACACACAGATACAAAACAGACACACACAGATACACACAGACAGACACACACACACAGACACACGCAGATACACACAGACACACACAGATACACACACAGATACACACAGATACACGCACAGATACACACCGACACACACAGATACACACAGACACACACAGATACACACAGACACACGGTCCTGGTTGTTCTGTCTTCACGATCCCTTTATTCGCTTCACAAAAGCTACCAGAGGACAACGTTTCTGATTTCGAACTTCAATGAGGTGATTCTTTTGGCAGCTTGACACTTCGAAGACACCCTTCAGAAAGGCTGAAGTCAGCCGCTTGGAAGCCATTACACTCCTTTGTGCCAACGTAGATAAAAGACTCTCCTCACGGGTGCGGGGTATGTGACAGAATGAGGTACGGCTGGAATGCAGTCCAAGTGCCTATGTACCGGTGGATTCCAGTCACTCTACATTTCATATTACCCTTCACAGCCTGCTGTATGTGAGAAAAGTGGTATACATTATGAATGTCTTAGATGTGAAGCCTTACAGTGACCACACACAGAGAGCAGTATGTCTCTGGAAGGGGTGGGGGCTGTGAATGCCTTGGAAATGGTCACGTAAAACCAAAAGCTCACTTTTGTAAAGGGTGTGGGGTGGCTTTCCTCTTAGCCAGGACCGACGTAAGCCCATGGGACGCCCCTTGCATCCTCAGTCTCACACACACGCACACACGCACGGCCTCTACTCCAACACAGTCAGCACCCCCCGCCCATGCCACCCCCCCAGTCTTGGCTCTCACTGTTGACTCCAAGAAGGAAAGTGTCTCCACGTCGGGGGCTTCCTGGAATTATTTCTCTTTTTGAACCGTGCTGGGCGACGTGGGGGCCAAGGCCGTTATAAATAGTGCTGTATTCTTGCTCAGCACTGCAGTCTCATTGTTCGCCCACGCTCCCCGCCCCCAGCGACGTGCTCTGACACGCCGCCGGATGCCCCCATCCAGACCGTGTAGTGCTGCCCAGGCCTGGTCCGGCCTGCCCGGAACCTCCAACACCTGAACTACAGGACGGGTTGCAATCACCTTTCACTCGCAGGGCTAAAATTAAGCCCCGGTGGGAGGTGGCTCTTTGATCCTGCCCCCACCCCTCTCTTTGTCTAAAAATACGTCAGGCAGGCCCGAAGACAGAGATTTCCTTCAAGAATTGCCGGAACGGTCAGTGGCGTGGCAGCTAAAAATACGGGCAGTTCACACGGAACGCGAGGAAGATAAAGGCTATCTGTGCACTCATCTCACCCCGCGCTTGTCAACAATGGCGCCGGCCGACTTTCAAGTCGAAAAGTGTAAATATCATTGAGAAAATGTTCCTGTGTTGCCATAAACTGTTTGCTTTTACAGCACGAGTAGGATGTAACTGGCTGGGAGTGGGGTGGGGTGGGGTGGGGGGGAGTTAATTTGGACCACGGAACAAAGAACTCATGTGAAAAGGAAGAAAAAAGAAAAAAAAAACAGCGTGCTCATAAAACGATATCACACTGGCCAGAGGCAGCAGAGAAGGTGCTCATTAAGACCAAGGGTAGATTAAAATCATAACCAGGAGAAACAGGGACATCCAGGTGGATGAAGTGGTCAGACAGGCTGCTTTGGGGCTCACTTTTACAACATTCAAGGCTCTCTTGTGAGAAGTAGTTTAGAAATGGGATGTAAAGAAACTGGAAGGACAGGTGAGGAATCGTAGAATTTTGTACAAATGCGCAAGATAACAATTAATACTTAAAAACCTGCCCTTGGAAAGGAGTAAAGCCTTCACACTGCAAAATACAGACCTGAACCTCAAGGCCTCAGGCACGGACAAATGAATACCGGAAATCTTCTTTGTGTCATTTGGAGACACAACCTGCTCTTAGAAACTGGCAGCTCAGTCTCGGACAGCGGTGGGACACACAATGGAAGCCAAGGCTTGTGGCCTCTGTCTCTGTCCATTGAAACAGCCGGACTGGAGTTAATTACCCCCAGTCCATGCTGCTCCCAGCCCGCCTGTTTCCTGGGCTCGGGGGCTGAGTATCTCCTGCCCCAGGAGAGGAGGGGGATCTGTTTTCAAAAATGATCCACTCAGGTTAGATGCAATCCCAGAGCTGGGACCTTAACCAATCCTGCTTCGATCCTCGTTCGGCGAGATTTGACCGAGCGGGCAAACGCTCCCCATCACAGTTGGTTAAAAATAGTCGCAGTTGATCAGCGTGCGAGAATCCTGCTACTGCAGCACCTTGTAAAAGGGAATGTAAAAGGCCTCTGCCAAGCGCAAATTATCCAGCTGCAGTCATTACTGGCCCTGCAAATAATCAGCGCAGCAGCGGTAAGTGCTGTCCCGCCGCCTGCTTTCATAAATGCGATTCCCGACAAATCGCCTAATTTTATTATGTTTTTTTTTGTTGTCGCTGATGTTGTTGTTTTCAGACCGATTTGGATTCTGAGGAACCAGGAAGGGGACATCACAGTGACACCCGACCACGTGCTCCCTATCGTCTCAAACGTGACGCATCTCCACCGTCCCGCAGCCCCCGGCTTTTGATTTACTACGCCCATCCGTAACTTATCTTCTTTCTGTCTATCCCAATAAATCCAAAACTGCAACCTTTATTAGCACATGTGCTGTCGAAGCTGACGGGGGTTTGATCGGCAGCCGATTTTTTTTTTGCCCCCCCCCCCCCTTAAAACTGCAGAACAGCAGAGCAGTAATAAAAAATAATCAATACAATTACACTAGACATCCATACCCCCCCCCCCTTAAGAGGCTCAACGCCCTAATTAAGAAAAACGCAAACAAATCCTCGTCTGCTTTGAGTAATGCTCGCTGCCTAGGAGAGACTTGCCAGTGCTTACTGTAATTAGCGGCCCCTAATTTACTGCCCCCTCATCCAGAGTTACCGGAGTATTGACGGCCGGGGTGAGGGGGGGGAGAGAGAGGATTGGAGAGGACTGGGCAGTTATTGTAGCAAAGCACAGAGGCCATCACCCCTCCCTCCCCCTACTCCCCCGCCCCCCTCCCTCCCCCGCCCCCCTCTCGGAAGCAGCAGGTTAAAAATAATGTGTTTGCAGGCAGCGGGGGGAGACTCAGACATGCTGGAGCCGTGTGGCACTCGCTGGGAGACGGCCTGCAGGAAGAGCGTGCGCTGACATACACCCCCCCCCCCCCGGTTGGCGATATGGATTTTCTCATAACCGTCTCGATCCCCGGGTCAATACGTCCATAAACGTCCTGTACACAAACAGACGTGGCCCATCGAGGCTTTATGACCGCGTGTCGGCTCCTTCCGCTGAAAGAGTGAGTTGAAGTGGCCTCTGCCGCCAGCGCCGGCCCGCCCCGGCCCGCCCCGTCCATTTCGCACGTGCGTCTTGAAAATTCATGGTGCGTCGCGGGTGGTTCTAAATGTTGCCGACCTGGAAGAACCTCATCCATGTCTTCTGCTGTGCGTGCGACAGGATGACAGTGTACAAGGGCCGTTTTACGATGATGTTGAGAGCGTTTTATAACCCAGTTTTAGGGGCATTTCGTTCCGGATTTAGATTCACATTCTAATCAGTTTTTCTCTGCAGTGGAGCGCGTGACCCATCCAGACTGGTTGGGGACACGGCAGGGGTGGATGCAGGTGACGGCGCTCGACTGTCTGTTTCCTCTTTCCGCTCGCACGCTGTCACACACTCACGCACACACACAAGCATGTGAGGAGCTGCCTAAGATGCTTCCCGCCTCTCTCCACCCAGAGAGATAAGGCTGCCTCCAGCCAGCTACGCCCCACATCTCCTGTCATCTGTCTGCTCCTGTTTCCTCTCCTCAGCAGCCGGCTAATTAGCCAGACGCAGACAAAGCCTGCCGTGAGAAAGGCTGCATCTTCAGAAGCTCCGGGTTTCTGAAAATCATGTTGCAAAAATACAACCACGCAGAATGCAAAATTCCTCCTCTTTCCATATATACTTGAGGGCAGTTGCATAAAGTATGCATTTAGCTGCTTATCAGATGCCATCAAGCAAAGCCATTGATACGGGTTAAAATTCTACACTTTGTTTATGGATGGAATTTACTGATACTCCCTAAACTTGTACATATACATTGATTATTTTGCTTATATTTTCAGCAATTTCACCTTTTATTATCTGTATACTCAGCTGGACGATATTTCTAAAATAATTAAAAGTATCCTAAACCATCGTTATACATGTGTTACATGCACTTAACATTTTTTTAACACTTTTGCAGTCTCTCGTGCTTCTGTGTTATGGAGCGGCTCTTTGGCCCCACAGCGGAAGGCCTGCCGCACTTACTGGCCATGTGCTCGCTTTGCTGCGAGCTGCCGGTCGTTTAATGCACCTATTACACGCACTGACCTGTAAGTCACTTTGGAAAGGAGCGTCTGCCAGTGAAGTAAATGCAGGCTGGATGATATAGGCATTAGCGCAAAAATGCCACAACCACTCCTGGGTCTTACAGCCGCCCTGTTTCAAACTGCGGTCCAGAAGCCCTTAACGACCATGTCTGCCTGCTGCCGTTATAAGGGGCTGTGGGCAGTGGCAGGAAGGATGCATGCAGATGTAATGAGGTTTATTAATGCGACCGCGGGCAGGATATGCGGCTCTGATCTGCATAATGAGATGATAAGTATGTGATAAGTCCTACTTGATGCCCCTGACCACATACTTACATAGGAAGAGCACTGCAATTAAACAATAAAACACCATCAAGCACTTCGGTACGAACAAACCTAAACTTCAAATTAATAAGGAGAAATCTTCTCTTCATCTGACTCCAGGACGCGGCTCCAAACTGTAACAAATTAGATTGTCAACTGCTTAGAAGAAAGTGGGGGGGGTGGTTGTGTTGATGCGCTGGGGGCTGACGGTGTGAGAGGCTTTACTCACCGTGCACTATTAATGCAGAGTGGCATGTCGCATTCAGGCAAAGACAAAGGGCGCCTTTATTTGCGAACCGGGGCCTTACAGTGCGTCTCTTTCAACCCCTGTGAAGTGTTTGTGGATGGGAGAAAAAGGAGGAGGGTGAGCCCCGCCATGCTCCTAACCAGCAGGGTCGGGGGGGGGGAGGTTGTGGGGAGAAATTTTTTTTTAATCATCTGAGTCAAACCGATAAGCCTCTCGCCAGACCATGCATATCACTAGGTCAACCTCTGTTTCTGTTGGAGTCGTTTGTCTTCTGAGCAAACAGCGGACAATGGCAAAGACTAGGACAAACACGACCTCGTCGGTCCCGGGTTAGACAAGTGGTGGACACAGGGAGCCGTGCTCTGGCTGTAAGACGGGCAACTGTGCTTGAGGTGAATCTGCTGATCTTGGGCCAGAAAGGATCATAAAAGCTTCCTCTTTTGTTCTGAATGCAAAAGGGTTTTGATAAGAGAACTATTGCAGTTGAAAAAGATCTTTCAGTGGCTACAACGGGGGCACGTGGGAGACGGCGATTTGGATTACGTAAGAGGTGAAGTCGTCTGATAGATACGATCGGAACCACAAGTCATTTAATATCTTCCAGCGAGCGATACTGCGTGTTTTAACTGAATTGGCCAAATGGCACCAACAGACGTACACGCTGAACTTTGGTCGAGGAATACCGGCAAACAAACATGACCATTGTCGGAAGATAAGGCCGAATCACATCTCGCACGGACCCTTTGTCATCAGCGACTGGGTGGGCTGCCCAGCCTGGATGCATCGGGGCCACTCTAGAATTCTAGAACGCAAGCAACTGGTAATGTGAGACATTTTGGGGAGATGTATCGCGGCTCCATCGTGGATAGACACCCAGTGATAGAGATCTCTCCTGGAGTCATGGTTGCCAAGGCAGGAAACACTCATAAACCTTTATGAGTGTCATTAAACTTTGCTTAGATGTTGAGTCTGTGAGTTGCTGATTGCGAGTTCTAGTGGTGATTTATGGCCAGCCCCGGTGAAGGCCCACAGCTCTGGAGGCCTGCCTCTCTTCTGCTCTGCTGTGGATGGGACGTCTCAACATGTTCCCCAGAACCCCAACCTAGCCCTCATTCGCTGCTTTATCTTCCAGTTACCCTCATGCAGCTCCACCAGGCCCTATAATCTTCAAGCTCACTTGGGATGACGGTTCATCAGCTTCTACCCAAGCATCTGCATTATGTCCAGACTTCTTTTATACCCTGGAGGCCCCTGACACACAAGCTCCATATCATAACTGTGCTCCTCCTTGGAAAATCCGAGCCCCAGGTCCCTTACATCCCTGGATTATAACGTTACCTTGCATGATCCGTAGTGAAGCATGAGTAATTTTGAACAGGCCTTAGCGACATTTACCGGATCCAAGCCCTGCTCCACAAAAACAAATGAAATAAAAACATCCAACCCGACTGATGTTTGCTGTGTTCAGTCTGTTTACCTAGAAAGTAAACACATATTCAGTCCTTACTTATTTACACGTCTTTTCCCTCTACATTAGGGCCCGGAATTATGTCAGACTAGCCCTTCATCTGCACAGGCACTGAAAACACTTTACTTTATTGGCTAACCCTTGTTAAATAATATATCAGAAGGCAGAATTCCCTCAGACTGTGACCTCCTGACCCAGCAGTTAGTATGACAAAAGTGGATTTTCCCTTTACAATTTGACTTGGGGAGGGTCGCCCCGCCTGGGCCGGTGCACATATTAACCTCTTACCTCCGTGACCAGATGTCCACAATTTGAAAAGTATTTGATTACAAGTAGGTGACAGAATGGTGGAGGGAGAAAAAAAATCATATTGTAAATGAAGTCCATGACTGGGCTGGGCGGGGGAGGGTCAGGGCATCATAATGTGCAAACGTGAAAAAACAAGGGAGACATTTCAGCAGGGGAAAACATTATCCACCCATCCGCCTTCCGGCCACTGTTTTTCGTAAAGGCTTGCGGGATGAAATGGACGTTAAATAAAATGAAAAAAAAGGTTAAAGAAAAAGTACAGCAGATGCGTCACAAAGCAAAAAATGGCAGGAAAGTCAAACAGGCGTCAAAATTTATATATAATTTATATATAATCTCCGAACGAGGCTCTGTTGGCCCTAATCAGTCCCCAAAGCCCCTGTCTGCTAACTTTCTCTCTGTAAGCCATGCACCCCCCAGCAAAAATATAACATAAATCACTTATTTTAAAATAAAAGGATAAGCAGGCGACAGATTCATTGAGCAAAATTCGGTAGAATTTCAGTCTTGAAAGGTATATAATCGATGTACTGTCCAAAATGGGAAATTATTGATTTGAAGAATATAAGTTATAATTTTTGTTGGTCATAAAGTCCAAATATTAAATGGAAAATGAGAAATGATTGGCTGTCAGAATGACTGAGGCCAGTAAAGAGGTGGCAGGGCAGGCGGTGAGAGCTTCTCTGGGCTCCGTGACTCATTATTCTGCGGGCTTGTCGGGCCCACATCTCGCCAAACCCCACCCCGGCTTAGGGCCATCACTCGGGCCGCCCGGCTGAGCGAGACAGCCTTGGCGGCCGAGACAATAGGAGGTGAAAGTGAATAGGAAAGCAGGGCGGGCCCTGCGGAGCCAGCCACGGAGAGACAGGCGAGTGCGAGGCCCCGGGCCTGGGCTGGGGCTTGAAACACAAAGCTGGAGGCCGGTATGTTAAGAGCTCTGAGTGGCTCTGGAGCCACCTGTCAATCAATAAGGCGCAGAGGACCTGGAGGACGGCAAGAGAAAACAATGATCAAAGAAAAACAATTATTGACAGATTTTCACATCTCGTCGAAGGACAGATCTTTGTCTGTGCAGGGTCTCCTCAGGGGTGCTATGACGACAAGTTGTCTCCCATCATCCCTTGAAAAATCCCTCAAAAAGGTCTAAAGAGAAGAGAAAGAAAACACTGCCATAGGGGAAAGAAAGGGAATGTGGATAGTTTCTTTTTTTTAATTCTGTCAGGCCTGGCTCCAGAACTTTTGCTTTCACACCTCTAGGGTTGCTTAAAGATTTTGAAGAGGCGTAAGGGAGCTAGGACTGGCGTGACGTAACAGAAATGTATCACCTTACCATCCGGTCGGCCTTGGCCTTTGTTCTGTCCAACAGGTCTTGGAAAAACTGTTTCCCGATGAGAGACGATGGGGAAAAAAAATCACTTTTGGGGATCTCAGCGTGGGCATCCAAGTCGCCTCTTAGAGCGAGAGCCTTTATTTACGGAGACTGTGGAGCAAACAGACATTGTTGTGCGTAATTGTAAGAGCCGGGTTTGGTGATAATTGTTTGCTCTTGTGCAGGACACTAATCCTCTAGCCAAACAGGAATTATTTTCCAAGAAAGCCCGTGCCAAAGTGACCTTTTGCGTGCAATCCATCAAAACACCTTACATATCACATCGAGTCACGCTCCTTCACACATTGTTTTCAAAATGCACACAGCTATTCATACTTTATCTTCAAAAAGGCCCGTTAATCAGTAGCAGGGTTTCTTGGGTATGAAATGCAAACAAGCTTATAGCTTATTTCATGATTCATAATGCGCGTATTTCACACGAGGAATTCTTTTTGAAACAGCTAAATGTCTGTGAGTGGCCAGTTTTTTTCTTCTTAGAAGTCCCAGTGTCTTTCCCAGCATTAGCTAAGGCCCAAATATTTAACTCAACTGAATTTTATGGCTATTTTTTCTAGCTTACACACACACATACACACACACACACACACACACACACACGCACACACACGCACACACATAGCCAGAAACCTTTTATTCATCAAGTATGAAAATTCAGAGGAAATCGTTTTAGTGTAGGTGGCATATTTAAACACACAGGCAGACAGAAATAAAAAAAGGGCAATAAATATTAAAAAAATTCTAAAAGAAGAAAAAATTGAAATGTGCAAAAAAGTAAACATGCAGATAGCAGTTTGCGTACATATAGGACTTCAGTTTGGTCTCATGCAGAATAAACTGACATTTTATATGCTTTCCATACAGTGCAAATATTTGTTATTTTATGTTGTAGCTATAGGACAACTGTTGTGTGCCAATATATAATCTGCAGGAGCATGGCAAGACAGGGCAGCCAATCAGCTTTGCTGTCACATCACTCTCTGTAAGGATGCACGCGTGACTGTAAGGAGACTGCCGCATGTCACCGGGCAGCCAATCAGCTTTGCTGTCACATCACTCTCTGTAGGGATGCACACATGACTGTAAGGAGACTGCCGCATGTCACCGGGCAGCCAATCAGCTTTGCTGTCACATCACTCTCTGTAGGGATGCACGCGTGACTGTAAGGAGACTGCTGCATGTCACCAAGCATCATCTCTGGTCTCCAAAACTCCCTGCACAAAATGTCCCCATTCTTAACTGCCACATATTTTAATTAATCATGCTTAAATTTGAAATTTGACGGAACAAATTTGCCTCCGATGTATTTTTCTCCGTTTGCTGACCTTTCTCATTCTGTCAGGTTCATGCAGAGTGACAAAATGTTCATGTCAATAAAATAGCAATCTCATCTCTGCTGCACAACGCAGAGCATCTGCATTTGGCTGTTACATTTTTATATTTATTATCCTTGGTTGAAAAATTGTCCCTTAAGTCTTTAATTTCCAGAATTTGCTGTCTGCATCTGAGGCACCTACTCATACTAGCAACACATTTGGTTTATTAAAGCATAAACCACCAAGAGCTTGCTAGTGAGAAATCAGAGGAGAATCTGGGACTGATCATTGAGCGTTCAAAAAAACCTTTTCCTCATTTATAGGAATCATAAATGTTATGAATAACAAGAGTTGCATCGTGGTGTTAAAATGTTTCCCCAATTTTAAGGGAAAAACAAATATTCGTGTGCCGGTCAGAAACCCCTCCCCTGCTGTTCCCTCGGTCTTGCCCTGTGCTGGGATAGACTCCAGTGCCATCCCCCATGACCCCATACTGGGGAAGGGGTTGGAAGATATGTGGATGACTCATCCAGTGCTGGGATGCGCTGAATCTGGAGCCGATCCCAGATATCACAGGCTGGGGACTCCCCAGATGGGATGTCACTGCAACACTACACTGTACACTGCACACTGCACACTGCATACTATACCGTAATAAATCCATCCTAATGTCCCGGAAAGTACTGAGCACAATATTATTTCCTTTTTACTTCACATATCACACACACTCAGCTGTTTCAATACTGTAAAATTCATCTTGTTCTTATTTTGTTGTCGTTATTATTGTTGTTGTTATAGTACACATATATTTGAATCATCTCTCTTTTATTATATATCCCTCTTTCTAAACTTATAGATGCTGATGGTTCTGGCTCAGCAGAATAATTTGCACCACCCAAGAACACGTATCTTCAGGTCTCCTTGTAGTTCCTGGAATACACAGAACATCTGCTGGTGCTAAATCCTTCAGGACTCTCAGGTTATTGGACTTTCTGCTCGGGACGACTCATTTATGTCGGTATTTAACACCCAGTCTGAAAAATCCTCCCTTAAATGATGCTGCTGTCCTTAGGTGTCTTGTTTTGAATGAATGAATGAATGAATGTTACATTTATATAGCACTTTCCAAGACACCCAAAGCGCTTATTACAGCGCCAATGGGAGCCACTTCAACCACCACCACTGTGTAGCCCCCCCCCACCTGGATGATGCGATGGCAGCCATTCTGCGCCAGTACGCTCACCACACAGCAGCTAAGGTGGTGAAGGGGTAGGAGAGAATCCACCAATTCATGATATAGGGGATGATTAGGAGGCCAGATTTGAAAGGGCCACAGTGGGCAATGTTAGCCTGTGTTTTGGCTTCTCCACCCATGTGCCTGGGGCTCATGTTGACTGGAGGAATGCCTGGATCAGGCTTTGACCTGCATCACTGTTTCCCAATCCGGTCCTCAGGGACCCACAGCCAGTCCATGATTTTGCTTCCACCCAGCTCCCTGTCAGACAGTCCACATTTTTGCTCCCTCCCAGCCCCCTTACCTGAGGACTGGAATGGGAAACACTGACCTACACCATAGATACAGCACCACCGCAGGCCGACGTGCTGAGCATCACTGGCCTCCTTAACCCAAAGTCAATTAGAGGTCCTCTCTTGCTACCTGACAACACATCCCTCACCATGCATGAGAAGGGGAATATAGGTGGCTTTGGAATCCCAGTAGAATTTCCTTTTTCTTCCGTCCCATGACTACAAGAGGAGGTATAGTTTCATGTTCTCATCTTCTGACCCTTTTCTGCTATGAGTGTTCAAACTGCGTCACTGTTACTGCGCCCGTGAGTGATGATAAATCTCTGTCAAGCACTTTGGTATAACTCTGTCAACAAGGGACACTGCAAAAAAACATCGGGAATTAATCTGCTGATGATTTATTCACACCTGTTCTGGGAACAGGATAAAATCACAGACCATGCAGCTTGTGACACTAATTCAACAACATCGCCATCATGCAGGTATGCGGGCTGTCGCATTTATTTGGGGTGGGGGGAATCCCAAGAACCCTCCGCTTCCAGGGCCGGCTTCTCCAAAGCCATCTTCACGAGGAGGGTGCCAGACTAAACTTTCAGCTCCAGAAAAACAGCCGTCTTACCTTTCCTAGCAATCAATCCTCTATCCCTCGCTCCATGGGTGCAAAATGGCCTTTCGTACCAAGCTATTTCAGTTTAAGGATGGAGTTAAGCACTTAATAGACTACAGTGACGTTTGCATCGTTCTCCTGGACCCTGGCAACACTATCTTAATCTCCATAAATCTGCCATTGTTACGAGCTGAAACACAGCAGAGCCCTGATTTACTGTAAACAGCTGTATGACTGGAGAGTGTTATTCAATCCGCAAATACATATCTTTATTGGATTTTTTTTGCCATAACATAAAAAAGCAGGCCTTAAAACAAAGACTGAGAAAGTGTGTTGGAAAAGCCGGCAGACGGAACAGCTAGACACAAAACTGACATGTCTGCTAAATCGTATTTCACTTCAATGACGCTATGAAATGTGATGCGTTCTTTTTTTTCGTACGATGTAATTAAGAAACTGAGTTTTCAGTGGCCTGCTTCATCTACGAACAAAGAGCTAATGCAGATATTACATACCACTGGCATTTTGCTTGATTCATTCGAATACCACTATAAATAAAAAGCAAAATATGACAAATAAATAAAAAGAAGGCTTTATACCAAAATAAAAGTCTGAAAGAGTCCATGTATGATTAAGTGCTTAGTAAAAAGTCATAAATACAAAGCTCTAACAAAAGGTACCATCTCCCTGCGGGCGGAGTTCAGAGTAGCAGTCCTGAAATCTGGAATAATTTACCATGGTAAAAAGAAACGTCCGTTTACTTGGCTGAACAGGGTCATATCAGAGAGGAGTAAATAACACAGGGCTGGAGAATATGTTTCCAATAACCCCCTGTCAGGACACGTTAGTGTCTCTGACCAGCGTGTGCCAGGGGGTCGTGACCCCCCTTGCTTCCCCTTGCCCGTGTTTTAGTGAGTGAGGCAAGGTCAGGGGTTGGGGGTGGGGCAGTTGGGGCAGACCCCCGCGTTGCCCAGCAGGGTGGCTGTCAGCCTGCAGTATCGCAGAGCTGCCCCGGGACTGTCGCTGAACTGCTTACTTACAAAAAACAGAAAAAAATGTATAGTGGAGAAGCCATGACACTGTTGCCGGAGGTTGTGTTGGGATTGTGCGTGATATTCGTCTGCTCGTACGAGGGACACGTGACTTTAAACTCAGATATGAGAGGCAGCTGCCCCTTACCTGAAGGCTCACCTGAGGGTCATTCACCACAGTCAGTGGTACAGTGACCTTCTTCGATGCCGTCTTCCTGTGTAAAAGGTCAACGCATACTGGTTTAGGGAGAATTCATGCAGTGATAGTAAATTAGCTCAGACTTGAAATAAGACAAGCACCCTCTCTCCTAAAAAAACAACCATGTTTATGACTCGTTAGGTGGTTGCAGTGCTGTTGAACATGACTATATAAATAACATTTGTCGTTCCTTTTGCCATTTCTTCCATCAGTGATACCTGCTGGCAGAAGGTCTGAACAATCATTTTCACTGTTTTGACTGGGAAATAGGTAAGAGTCTAATCAGATGAAAGCTAAAGCATAATAAGCACCATAAGCCCATGACAGGAGATATAAATCTTGAAAATAGAGGTGGATGGGCACGCTGTCAATAAGCAACTGGTATTAGGGAACTGCCCCCAATGGATTCTGTATTGATTGATATTGGGTGAAACTTGCTTTCCAGTTGGTGACAGAGTGCACAGTAGATTTCAGTCCCCCATTCCTTTATCACAGTACATTTCAGTCCCCCATTCCTTTATCGCAGTGAAGTCCATTCCTTCATCACAGTAGATTTCAGTCCACCATTCCTTCATCACAGTAGATTTCAGTCCACCATTCCTTCATCACAGTAGATTTCAGTCCTCCATTCCTTCATCACAGTGAATTTCAGGGCCCCATTCCTTCTTCACAGTGAATTTCAGGGCCCCATTCCTTCATCACATTAGATTTCAGTCCCCCATTCCTTCTTCAGATTGGATTTCATTCCTTCATCACAGCAGATTTCAGTCCACCATTTCTTCATCACAGTGGATACCATTCTGTCATCACAGTGAATTTCAGGGCCCCATTCCTTCATCACAGTAGATTTCAGTCCCCCATTCCTTCATCACAGTAGATTTCAGTCCCCCATTCCTTCATCACATTAGATTTCAGTCCCCCATTCCTTCTTCACAGTGGATTCCATTCCTTCATCACAGTGGATTTCAGGGCCCCATTTCTCCATCACAGTAGATTTCAGTCCCCCATTCCTTCATCACATTGGATTTCAGTCCCCCATTCCTTCATCACAGTGAATTTCAGTCCCCCATTCCTTCTTCACAGTGGATTCCATTCCTTCATCACAGTGGATTTCAGGGCCCCATTTCTCCATCACAGTAGATTTCAGAGCCCCATTCCTTCATCACAGGACCACAGTCACCCTCCCTGTTTTATTCCCTTCAGCCCTGTATGGTCTTTCTTTATAGTATTTAATAGGTTGGTAGCTTGCAACCTGCTGGGATAGATCTCACCCTCAGGTGAGTAACTTGACATCTGATCCATCTAGGAGGTACCGCACCCTACGCTGAGAGCTTTGGAAGATCTGGATCACCATGACACTGACTGTACAGGTGGTTAGAGGTAAAGGAATGAATTTGAGCATTTCATTATTAAGACAGCAGAATGTCAAACACTGTACATTTTACTTTATAGTTTATTTAAGGTTCTTGCTATATACTGATGCTAAGAATCCATTAGTAAATGATTTGCTACTAATTTGATAAGATTTTTTGCATTGATCAAAGCAGACTTTTTATTCATGTATTAAAATATTAAATGCTGTGATTCATTAATTAAGCCCTTTGTTCATCATTTATAAAGCATTGCTATGTTTGATTATTAGGTAGATCGATCTCCATTGTTTATAAAGATGAAATAAACATGGAAGAAAGGCTGCTAGTGCCACAGAGTTCTGGGTGGAGGAGCTGGGCAAAAATCCTCACAATGCATGAAGAACATTGGTGGGCAGTTACAATAAATGCTTACATGAAGTAATTTCCAGAAAAGGAGCTAACACCAGCAATTTAAACCAAGGGTGTACTTTGGATATAGTTGAACCACAAACCCCAAAACGTTTTAAGGGCGCACTTACTTTCTCACATGACTTTATGAGTGAAGCCACAGTTTAAGTATCATTATGTTACAGCACACTTAAAAAGGTCTCAGGTGACACGTGTGAATCGCATGCCTGCTCGTCAGACCCCCAAGCACCTTTGCAGTAAAAGCACCAATGCAGACAATAAGAAACAGAGGCCATTGAACTCCAGTATGCGACAAACAAAACAAAATGACATTGAGAGGTGAAATATTAGTGGGGTATATTTCGGGATCACTTTGGGAATATATAGGACAGTGCACCATCACAGGTTATAAGAGAATGGATATAGGAAAGACAACAAGTGTTGGCTGAGCCTTGGGTGAGAATGAGCATGACTCAACTCCACAAGTTAGGTTTAACCTCTCCTGTAGCCACCTGAGCCCATCGAAAGAGCTGCTTTACCACAAAAAGAGTGGATTCTGCCCCCGAAGTGACAAATAGCCGGTGGCCGCCCAGATTGAGCTTTTAACACCCGGTGATCCTCACACGTCAGACATGTGTCATTTCGCCAGCTTTCAGAGAAAAGGCAGCGCATGAGCCCTGAAACACGAGCACGGAAAACTGTAAACGGTGATGCCCTCCTGCGAAAGTGTGGTGACGTGGGGAAGCGATACTGCCAGAGACCGGCACGTGCTCATGTGCCAAAGGTCTAGCTAGTCTGGGTGAAAGGTTGGCCGGCTCTTGTCATTGTGCACACTTTTGCAACCACGGAGGAGGGCTTTTAGTGTATGTTTCATGGATGATCTCAGCGAGGTTTCACAGTATTATCGCAGATGGGGAACCATCACACACTAAGGGTTGTGAAGCTGTGGGTATTTTATCAAGTGTTAAAAACATCTAGAACTGTGTTGGGTGATATTGCCTCAGTAGATATTGCTGTCACCTCACAAATCCAGGATTTCTGGTTGGAATCTAGGCTTAGATGTACTCTCCATGTTGGACATATGGCTATCATCCTACAATGCAGACAGTTAAATTCATAGTGTGATCCTGGTGCCCTGTGCCCCATGACCCAGGCTTACTTTTAGCATGCCTCATTTGTCTTCTGTTCTGTTTGTATCCAAGCCCCAGATCAGTTTTTGCCTGTCCGATAATTATCAGTCATTTCTTACTACACCGCATAATCCACTGGAATCGAGCCAGGGAACACTGCACGGTTACTACAGTGAGAGACCTCGCAGTTCAGGTGTTGGAGGAGTATCTAATCCTGAAAATCTGAGGGAGCATCAAGCTGGTTCAGCATCACAGTGCCGGAGGTCCCGATGGGGAGTATCCGGAGAGCTTTGTCCACATATTAGAAAAACAGCCAGTAGCTGAGTCTCTTTGCCATTGATGCACTCTTTCCTTCTTCTTGAATAATTGACAAGCCCAGCCTGCATTTAACTAGCCACCATTTTCACAGGTATTATGCAATATATATTTGCTTGCTGACATCACTTTTTCCTCCAAGTAAAAGTTTTTATGTGGCAAACCAATGGTAATTACTTATCTATCTGTCTTGCTTGTATGTACATGTGGGTCCACATGATGATGCTGTCTTTACATGGACCAGACTTTATGAATGTGTGTAAATGTATGCCTTGTGATTGAATGCCATCCCTGTCAGGGTCACCACAACCCTGATTGTGGGTAAGTGGTTATGGAAAACGGATGTACATGTGATATATACAGTATAAATTAAGTAAATCCAGCAGGAAACACATAGATAGATTTAAGGATTTAAGAATTAAGGATTCGTTACCTTGAGTTGGAGTAGAATTTATGTAAAATGGATGGATGAAGTGCAGATATCCTGACTAAGAAATGATTGTTGGTGTAGTCGTTGGTCCTCTCCACACGCACACACTCTCCATGCCTAACCTGTCAGATATGTGGTGGAAGCGTCTGACTTGCTGTGTGCAGTTTTGAAGAGCAGCCTGAAAGTGAAGGATTCCTATCAGCCAGCAGCAGCTTTCACTGAAGAAATACACAAATAGGCAGAAGGCTGATATACAGCTCCTGATGTGTCGGCACTGTGCTATATAAGTGTATATGCAGAACACAAGTGATGGATGGCAAATATAATTCAGTATCATGTACTAATACAACGTACTACAGTCTACCTTGCATCTCCTACATTTGTACCCTATGAACCTCTTCTTCATTCTGGTCCATCGTCATCCATACGAGTACACTGGAAAAAAAACACTAAATCGCTACTCAGGCTAATCAGAAAAATGCAATAATCATGACAGACAAAGAAGGAAGTGCATGCAGGCTGCAATACAACCCAGCCCCACATGAAAAAAAAATTGTTCAGCTTGAGAAGGGATAAATAATTATTTCTCAGGGGCTTTCTTAATTATACACGTAATAGACGGAATACTGCAAAGGATTCCTGACTGATGTATGAGTCTGTTTTTCCCTATGCGTTCCTCAGGAGAAAGTAAAAAGAAAATGGCCTTGGTTCATTTAAATACGGCCTTATTAGTTTAATGACCAGAGCCTGTGATCAGTACTCATCAGCATTAGTGCCAGTACTGTGACTATTCAACTGCCCAAGGCTAATGTTTCTAGCCTCCCTTTTCTCTCATGCTAAACATGCAAAAAGACACAGGGCTCATTAATTTACATGGAAGAGGCTTAAAGATAGGGAGAGAGGCTTATCGGGATCTCGCGACTGCTTGTGATGCTAATTGTTGTACATGCTACACGGGGTAAAATGTGACCGGGCTGCTTTTTGGGACCATTTAACAGTTAGCTAGGCCCGCCTCAGTGTTACAATAGGTAAGCTAACGAACCTTGGTGTGTCCGTCTGGTTTTGCAGCATTTTCCGGTGCATGCCGGCGCCGATTACAATGACGAACGCAAGGTTAGGTCTTAATAAGCGGCTCTGAGTCTGGGGGCAGCCATGCCTGTTGCACTTCACTGTTTCTCCCTAAAAGAGGCCCATTTAGTGCGCTTTTCTGCTTCACATCGCACAAGGACTCGGCCTATTATTCTTAATGCACGTCCTGCTTCCGTGCGGCGATTTAACTAACAACGATATAATTAGGGGCAAATGCTGTGTCCTTACATTGTAACATTGACATTTATTCCTAATGGGTTTTTGGGGAGATGGAAGGCAAACGCAGCGGATGAAAGAACCACTGGCATTTTTTAAAAAGCCATTCATTGTGAACTATTCATTCTTTTGTCAGTTCTCTTGAGCAAAATTATATTTTTTTAATGAAAAGATTTCAGAATTTATTCGAATATAATTACACAAGAGTTCAGTTCCATATGAAACTCACATCAACCAATTAATAAAATGTAGGCCATCGGGAAAATATCTCGCCATTTCATTCCCTTGACTCCCAAATCTTGCACCTCCCCAGAGCTTTGAGACAAAAGCAGACAAACAACAATTATGAGCAGCCCATACACAAACCTGTTAATCATCTACCTTTCTATAAAAAAGCAATAAAAGGCAACGAGGCTATAATTTAGCATGAGACATACTTATTCTGAGCAGCAGTATGGGGAAATAAACCTTGTTCATTAGTTTAGCAGGTCAGGGAATCCAGCAAATAAAAGAATACAATGTTAAAATGGACAAGAAAATGTAGCACTCTTTGCGCCAATGATGGATAGAAGTAGCACTTGTCTACTTTAGCATTTATTAATATGCACTAACCACAGAGAACACTGCAGAAAAATCATTTAGGTGTGCAAACGTCCAATGACGACGCATTCATCGCGTTCCGCGGGTCATACGAGATGGCGGAGCACAGCAGCACAGTTGGCAGGGAAAAGAGCAAGCGAGGGCATAGCGCCACGTCGCTGCGGGAGGTGAACAACCTTGCGGACAGCGGCAAGGCCTTGGCTAATTATGGGCCCTGCTCGCCTGGCCAGAAGACCTTGCCGGGATCCAGTCATGAGCTGGACTCGCATTGGCACTGCAGGACGTGCATCAGCAGAAATAATGACAGTCCGAAGTTTCCAAAGCGTACGTCTTCCTGGGGCTGCGGGCGACTATGATAGCATGTGATGCAAAATATGCAGACATTTTTCTCTAGCCTGCGAATCCTGTGGCTGCAACTGAATGCAGGCTAAATGCATGTATGTATATATACATATATTGGATTTATGGCAGTCCATTTGTAAGTACGGGTTGTCCGTAGGTCGAACATTCTTGACCCAGGGACACCCAGAACACACACCGGGTTAAGAGGTTCACTTGCTGTTTGGCTGAGCGTCACAAGGCGGTAATTGGACCGGTTTTGAACGTGGCGTGTTTGTTGGTGCCAGATGTAGCAGTTCCAGTGTCTCTGAAACACGACAGTGCGTGGAGTTTAAAGAGAACGGTGCAATAAAACAGAACACCTTGTTAATGAGAGAGGTCATAGCCTTGTTAAAGCTAAATGGAAGAGCACAGGTGCAAAAATAACAGCTCAGTACAACAGCGCTGTGCAGAATGGCTTCTGTGAATGCACAAACGTCCCACCGAGTACTAGCTAGGTACGCCTAGTGAAGCTGCCTTAGTGTGCATGTATATGGGTAGGGTTAGGGCTATAACTCGATAGAATAGTGAAGTCAGGCAGCCTTGTGTGTGGTGACCTACTTTAAAATGCATTACTGAATTTGCATTCACTTATTTGCATGCTTTGCATGCACAGACTCTGGTCTTGTGAAAAAAATGCCTTTAACCATCACGACCCATCAGGCGCTGAGAAGGAAGCCCCGGTTCCATTCAGCATGTCCTTCACCTGCTTCATCATACTGCTTAGAAGGCGAGTGAAAACCAAATATCAGTTAAGTGGATGACATCTAGTCCTACTGTAGTATTAACTTTCACTGGTATAGTAAACAAAATTACAAACTTATTATACTGTACCCTAAAGCAGCATTTCCCAATCCAGTCCTCAGAGACACACACAGAGTCCACATTTTTACTTCATCCCAGCTCCCTGGGAGGAAGCATAAATACTTACTGTCTGGCAAGGAGCTGGGAGGGAGCAAGTCATGTAGTGACTGTGGGTCCCCGAGGACCGGAAACACTGCTCTAAAGTCCTCTCCCTTTGAAGCTTATAGTTTATTTGTGTTAATTTTTGTAAACAGACATACAGTAAAAAATAGACATAAAAACAACAGATGATCATGATAGTTCACAGATTCAGACCAAGCTCAAAATGACAAAGAACCATACACTCATACGTTCCCCCATATCCCGTTTCAGTTTACCATTGTTATTATTTTGTGACGACCACGTACAAAGATGCTGTGTTTACTAGATTTCAGTGGAAACGTGATACCAACATTTACAACCAGCCAACAAATGTGGAGAGGTGCATTCAGAACCCATTTGAATAGGTACGCTCCCTGCTGCTTTGTTGAATTCCTTTGTTTTCATGCAACCCCTCCCTTGCTTCCACCAATTATTTGACTCCCTTTGACAAGGGTTCTGGTATCGGATGCCCCCTGCCCAAAACTGCCGCCAGTCTCATCTGTGCTCCCCGTGGGCGGAGTCTCCAAAGGCACGGTCAACAGCACACAGCTGAAAGACTTTGATCAATAGTTTCAATACGTCCTTTTTCTCTGTAAGAAGTGGTGGAGGGGAATTTATGAGATGCCAAAGCAGACTGAGATGGACGACGGGGAACAGATACCCTAGAAAGGGTATAATTTTTCTCAGTGAATATCTTAATAGGGGGCCCTGTTTTTGTTGTGGTGTATGGCAAAATGAAGGAATTAACATTAATCACTGGTAACTTATAGATTCAGCCATGCGGTTTTTATTCGTTTGTCCACCTTGGGCCATGGAATGCCACCAGTGTCAGGCTGCTGTGTGTTTCGCACAGGCCTGGTGTTAAGGTCCCCAAAGGCATCTTCACAGATTTGAGTGACCGCGGCCCTAATGCTGCTCGCCTCGTTTTCTGCACTTGTCCCTCCACATTTGCCACCCTGGCTGCACAATTTTCCTCAGATTATAATTATTTTTCCCCTCGTTATGCCCCGGGCCCCCAGTCTCCTGCTTCTAATTAGAGTGGACGCCGGCTTTGGCACGGGCTACCCCGGAGTGACGAAACCAGGCCTGAACGGGTCCAGAGCTTGATGGAGGCGGGGGGGGGTTGATGGTTTTCCACACGTCCGTCTCATCCCGCTGGCTGTTTGCTGTAAAGAGAACAGGAAGTCTCCAGTGTGACTCTAGGTGACATTTTCCCTAGCTGTAAGACCCTGCTGGGTGTTATTAAGGTCATGTGATCCAGTGGAAGGCGTTCAGGTGGCTCCCATCATGCCTGGCATAAGGGAAGCTGCAGTGACCCTTATTAATTAATGGAGTTACAAAGACAAATATTTTTAAAGTCTGATGATTGCAGAGATTCATAGATTCAAAGACAGTCCGACTTCATGACACCAGTCATCGGCGGCTGCCTGAACATCTGCATGAATGACAGGCTGAATCATTTCAGCAAAAGCACAGAGCTTTCACCTCTACAACGAGCAGTGCACAGTTCCAGCTTGGTTCTATATTTTCTCTACTCTTTTCTCCATTATTGGGTCCTTGCATGGGCTTCACACATCGCCCATGACAAGCAGTAACAAACTTTCAGGATGGGGGCTAGCAAGGGCACTAAAGTGGTAGTTATGAGCAAATGTGAGGACCCCCACTTGGCCTTCACCTGGACCTAGGCCTGGAGTGGATGGAGGGTCCTGCTGTTGCTGTGGAGCAGCCTACCCTGGCCACTGCAGATTGGGCAGCCTGGGCTGTGGGGGAGGGGGGGACGTGTTTATTACTCAACATTAACATCACAGGGCTGAGTCCGCAGGCTACTGGACCCCCAGATCCTCCACGCTGGAGCCATTGTTAAATTTAATGCGGGTTCATAATGCTCATTTGCTGCTGGCGCTGGCTTGGCCCCCCCTGGCAGTGGAGTAACTTGGGGGGGGTGGGATTGTGAGGGGACTTTGAGTCTCTAAGTCTCTGCCCCCCATTTTAAAGCTAGATCTGGCCAGGAGGAGATGGGTGATGGGGGGAGGTGGGCAAGACAGGGAATTCATGCAAAACCTCCTTGTAACGCTGATTGCAACCTGCTGTCTTGGAAAACACTTCTGGTCCTTTAGAAGTTTGATTGGAGTGCATTCGGTTAATTAAATGTTGTTTATTTAGACTATTCATTAAAGGGCCGACCTAAGTCCTGGACAGGTCAAGGGTCAAGATGTGAGGTCAAGAATGGGCGGTAACCAAGGTGAGCCTTAAGTGTTTGCATGACATTGTCTCCGGAATACCAGTATTTGGGACCAGGCTCCTCGGTGACCCGCCACTGCCGACCCCGAGCGTGGGATCAGACTAAAGGGCAGTACTAAATTAACAATTACAAAAACCCGAGCCATCGACTGTGCTCAAAAATGCTCCCAATAAATCAGACTGTCTCCAGGCCGTGCCCTGAAAGCCTCACGGAGATTGCCGTGGTGAGTCATTGTGCGTCCGCATGAGACTCGAGATCCTTGCATGCAAGAGCCCAGCAACACCAGGGGCTGCCCGGCTTTGGAAGGGAAATAACTAGGGCCAGACCACTTACATTATTCTTATACATGCCTTATATATAAATTAACATTCTTAAACTGACACTTCGGTACCTGAAGTGTATTAAACAGCTCTAAAACAGATGATAAGATCCTTCAGACCACAAGAGTTCTGAACAGCAATTATCAAGCATCTACGCTAGAGACAAACTATTGTCCTACCAAATTTCTAACGCCAAAGTGTAGTTATATAACGAAATGTGGGATGACACCATTCTAATGCCTGATAGGAAGTTGGTGGCTTACAGTAACTAAAGTCTACATTCGATGATTTAGACCTTGTCATCCTTTCATCCATAATAAACGGGGCTGTAAATGCAAGACCTTTAAAAGTCTCATTAGTACATCCGAGAATTTATCATAAAATGAATCCTTAAATAGAAACATATATTTTGAGATATAATTTCAGCCAAGCAAGGTAAATATATCTTTTTTAATACAAACGGCCAATTGTAGAAGCTAATCACAGCTAAATATCAAATATCGTTTGCCCTTAACAAAACTTCCCAGCCTGCTGTGAGATGTGGAGCAGGGCAGCCATTCTGAGAAACCATTTGAGAAATAAATAAAAAAGCAAATCAAAATGGGACACAGAGCCCCCGCACATGAGCCCTCACCTCCAGCGACATCTGTAACCGTGATATTTCGTTAGGAGTTCTGGGAGGCTGAGGAGAGATTCTGACGTCAGGCTTGGCCCCAGGCCAGCTGGCAGGTGGAGCTGGGAGAGAGATGCAGAAAGGTCATGGCTCTGAAAAGGCCCATGTGTCACAAGCCTTGTTCCTGTCTTCCTGAACTTGTGTCTGCCCTGCCCTTCCTGAAAAGAAAACAGACGTTTCTGTCCCCGACACGCGGACTTGGGTGTCAAGCTGATATTCCCTGAGCTGCCCTCCTCTCCTGCCCTGCAGACAGGAATTATGCTGGAAAACTGTTTAAACAGCAGCAGCAGTGACGGTCTGTCACCCAAACTCCAGAACGAAAGCAAAAAAAATCACCCATGGTACACTTGTAGCTACGAACTCTCCCCGATCGGCAGTTGTGGATATTGGAAAATTGAACAGTTACGCTTAAAGTAAAAAAAAACACAAAGTCTGCAATATAGCAACGAGAGGAGATATGCTGTTGGTGTTCAGATATGAAAACATGATAATGGGGTGACAATTACAGTTTTAAACGCATTGCAGTTATAAAGTCCCCATCATGATCATCTCTACTCAACATCACCAAAGACGATGTCGTGCCGTTTGATTTCCAAGAATGTGTAGAGAAGTGGTGATTTTCAGAACGCTTCCTGCTCACAGGTCATCATACAAATCAAATAGACAATCTTGATTAATTATTATTATTATTGTAATATCAGTTATCATTTAAAATTTCGGATGGATGGATGATTGGCTTAATTTATGGGTGCCTCCAGGAATTTATGGTTGTCCCCCCTGCCCCCCCCAGGTGATAGCATTCGTGATTTCGGAGTGTTAATGAGACTCGCAGTAATATTACCCACCAGCCAGGCTTCCAGAGCAGACCAATAGGGCTCCCCCAGCAAGCCTTCACAACACGTAAGAACAGCATCCGTGTGGTGACAAGTTAAAGTGCCGCTGGGCAAGTCCGCCTCTGCTCGGCACTCCTTCAGGAGAGTGTGGGGGAGGCTGGCAGGGCCCCTAATTAGTGGCTGCCAGGAGAAACAGCGGTGCTGGGGAGGGGAGCAGGGAGTAAGGAGCCCCCACGCCCATTCTACTGTCACCGCTGTCACGACCCCTGCCCATCTGCATAACTCCAGTGACCTACATCCATGCGTGCATGTTCGGCGAGAAACGTCAGCTGATCGCAAAGAGTCGGTTTGAATAGTTCCTAATGTCACATAATGACGTTCAGTCAGTGTGCGTGTTAATGTGTGTGTGTGCGTGTTAATGTGTGTGTGCGCGTGCATGGCTGGCTAATGCGCACATTATCACTGGAGTCACATGACTTTCATTCAAATTCACAGACTGGCACGAGTCGCTGTGACTGACTCGCTCCCAGCAAATACCAGCACAGACGTCTCTCAAAACAATTAGTGGTAATTACTCACTTGTCATCTATCATTGAGCCATAGCAGAACAGCGATAAATAAGAGGAGAGAGTTATTGTATATCAGTCTCTATTGTGTTCCTTTTTCGTCATTTGAATTTAGTCACCACGCTAATTCATCGCTACTGTGCTCTTCGTTCCTTCCTTCGTTCCGTTTCCTTCATATCAGTAATTGGCATAAAGAATTGCAGAGAGTTTGCGTCCGTGAGATTGTAAGCTTTTCTGAGACCTTGAGAATAATGCTGTTGCTACCAACATGCTTCCAGCTCAGATTTTCCATGAATGATGAATGAAGTATGACAAGGAGGGATCAGGAAGTAGGAGGAAAGATGTGCTGTGTTTCCTTCCCTGGAAGCACACCTGATCAATGCAGGCTGCCCTTGAGATGCTAAGCCACAGCGAGACAGTGATTCCAAAGCAAGCAACCCAATGAAACCCGTGCAGACATTTCCGGTGCCTTCCATCTGATCTCAGGTTTTTGGTCGTCAACATGTCTGGGCTCCCCGTATGATGTAAACTTCTTCGTAAACAAAAGGTAGGGCGTGTGAATATATCGTAAGAGAGAAGCGAGGAATAATGAGGAATTGCTGGCTGTTAGTGAAATTCGCTGAATCCCACATTGGGTGGAGAATCCCAAGATTGAAATTAAGTAATATCCTCCCTGCAACGACACCTAAAAAGTAGAAATCTTTGAGTGAGCACCTGTGATACCAGCTGAGCCCCCCACTACTGGAAATACGTTACACAGAAAGGGAAAAATGATCAGAGTGCAAAAACATGAAGCACGAAGGTGGTAAATAGGCAATGGGCAGGAGATCGAGTGTAGGAAAGTGTGCAGCTGCACCTCCAAGGGTCACGTGTTCGAGACGTATTCCAGGCAGGCATGGCATCAGCTCACGCTCCACAGCTACTGGCTGGCCAAACTTCCACCCCAGAGAGCTTCGTAGGATGAGTCTGAATTCTTAAAAGCTACAACAACACAGATGTCTTCTGAGTTCCCTCAGAAGGCTGCATGTTTTTTTCCCCCATTTTTCGAGTGGGACTCTCAAGAGGAGACGCTTATCAGCCGAAAAGCACAACGTTCACACCTGACTGCCAGCGCAAAAGCTTTTGTCTTTGGAGAATAAGACTTCCTTTAAAATAACTCATGCTATTCTTTTCACTGCAGTTTACTATCTTAAATAAATAAATATATATATATACACACTGTTTAGCTAAAACTATTCATTAAAAAAACTGAAGTGAAATGATTCTAAGAGGTTCAGGATGAAAATATGATTAAAAGCAATTTAGTACATTGTGCACACTTTAAGGCTATTTTAATTAATGTAAACACACATTATTGATCATAAAATATTATTAATTTTCCATTGTTTTTCATGTAATAATTACAAAAAAAGTTTGGCATGCCAAAACAGATTTTTGAAATGATTTCCATGATACAAGGAGAACTTTTCAAAGATTAAGAATAATCGCTGCTCCTTGTATGACTTTAATGTCTAGACTTGGGTTTATAAACATACATGAGGCAGTAAATCCAAAAGTATCCAAAATCCTCGACAGCTTCCGTTTGGCTTAAAGTTTAATTACAAAAGATACAATGAAAACATAAAGGCCAGGCTGCAGAGCCAGCTGACACCTGTATCTTATATTTCCAGAAGAAAAGGTCTCAGTCCCATTTCAAGTGAGAGAGTGAAGGACTGGCTTGTTTGAAATACATTTATGTGACATTTCTATCCAAAGTGACTTACAGTAGAGGGAAGAGTTACAATTTATGTACGCACCATGGGATTTCAGTCCACAGGCATTGTGTTGTTAGGACAATGAGCTATTTGGCTCGGGTGACCTGGTGTTAGTAACTAGAGCTGGCACACTTGGACCGGCCCTGAACATAGTGAGCAGCTGAGGAAAGCCACTAATGGCATGTGATAGTTTGCCAGAACGTTGAGTTCAAGGTTGTAATAGTGTCTTGGTCTCGGTTAAAAGACAAAAAGTGGCACTAAAGCACGCAAACCACGCCTAAAATGTATCAAGTAAAATAGGCATCAGCAGTTAGATTCATCAGAAAACAAAAACGTTAAATGTACTATTTTCATTTTTGCCATCTTCAGCATCCGTTGTAATCATGGGCAACTGCTAAACTCAGCAAAATGATTTCTTTGGCAGAAATGCATCAAGGTAAGTGCAAAGAACTGCTCGTTACGTATAACAGACAAAAACACCAACATATATAACTTGCAGCATTAAATAAAGGAAGATTTGTGACCTCTGTGATTAAGTCATCAGAATGATCTAGTCCTGCAGTATCTGTACAGGTACCCGAAATCACCACCCCTCCCTTGGGAAATCTCTGGTAGTATGTTTACACACATTGCCTTTTTTAAGCATTTAAAGAAGTTAAAATGATTTCTTGCAGTTATTTGCTCTCATTAAATCATTAAAGGGCAATATATCATCAAATACACTACAGAGCAAGAAGAATATAAAAGTAGGGAGCCCGTTAAGGCATTAATGTCCCGACTCCCAGTGACTTCCACAAGTGGGCTACAAAGGAGGGTCATCCATCGGCACTCTCTCTCATGATCAGGGCGCGAAATCGCAGAAAATAAGCCTTGAGCTGACAGCCCCCTTGTTTACCGCCCGGCACTGCTCACCTGACAGTTAGAAGTAAATTGTTACTGCTGCTATGCCCAAACTGTGACCCCTGAACTCATTTGAGTGCCAGTCTTCTCAAACGGCTCACTCATGTGTGCAAGGGGAATGGGGATTAATCCCAAATGTCCAACTACAGGCTGGGGCTTTCTGAAGCACCAGTGGTTTTACTGTTTATGTGTGTGCGGGTTAGAGGGAGTTCACTAACCCTAACCCTAACCCTTTTCTCTGTACATCTGCCCTGGTGATGATGTTGTCCCAGGATATGGCCGGTGCCATGGCTGATGTTTGGACTCGCGGCGGGGGCCAGCAGACACACCAGGGGGATTGCATCTTACACATGGCAGCTGGCAGTTAAACTGCAGCACTGTCCCCAAGTACCGTAACAGAGACCTCCTTCCCTGGAATCTCCTCATGGTCGGAGAAGATGTACGTGACATAGGTGGCTGCCTACGGCGCCATTTTCTGAGGGGGCGGGGTCTTAGGAAACAGCAAACTGCCGAAGTAACCACCCCCCCCCCCCAAGCTTCACAGCTGGTGCCCCGAGCCCGTGCCCTCCCACACAAACTTCACCACCTCATCTACACCCTCCCCACCCCCACAATTTCACTTTATCCCAGAAGTTACGTGCTGGGGGGGAGGTGGCATTGCATCTCCTCCAGGCTTCTGTGCAGTTGAAAGGCAGTTAGTGTGATTGACTGTGGATTTACCCAAAATGCCAGTGAAGATTCCATCGAAAGGTTTTAACGGAGCTTTGCAATCCGATCCTATTTAAAAAGATTAAAAAAGATAAAAAGATTAATATGATTCTTACCTGAGACAAATGTAATGAGGACCTGCATCAAACTGTGCCTTTATTGTGCAGTCACTGACCCTTTTTAACCAGTGGCGGTTCTAGACCATTTCAACTGGGGGGGCCAGACTGGGGCCAGTTGTTCTGATAGGGGGGCCAGATGCAGTCGACCTTAATGTCCTCCAGGTATTACTTACACTAGACTGCCAGCATTAAGAAGCAAAAGACAATTCTGAAAACTGATAAGTTATTTATGCAGTGCTATGCTGTCACATTTTACAGTCTTTACAAATATGTAACTCACTCTGATTTCTTGTTTAGACTGTCTTGTTTCCACAAGCTTGATTATTTTTTTCTGTCGTTCTTCGCTTTTCACCAATGTAAATAACAACAACAACTAGAATAACAATAATAATAATTATCATAATAATAATAATAATAAGAAGAAGAAGAAGAAGAATTATACATTTATTTCAGACCCAAGTATCATATGTATTTAGGGGGGCAGCAGTGGGGGCCATGCATGTTGTCAAGGGGGCACTGCCGCCCCTGTTTTTAACGCTCCAGTTCTCCGTCCATGTTCTACTCTACATAATTTCATACATTTTTAGTGTTACCAGGACATGTGATCATTACGCTGTTTTACCATTTTACTGCACAGCATTGGAATAACAGACATATCAGTAAAACTGTCACGAAAGGTTAGAGGTGAAGCAGTGATTTATTTAGCTGTTAATACTGCTTTAGGCTACTGGATGCTAGACAAGATCCTGCCTTGACAGTCCAACAGTAGTGCACCTCCTTCTGCCTCAGCTATAGGCTGATATGTGATCTTTGCCCTTTCCGGTTAATTAGCCGATGCCTCTCCAGCTTACCCATTCGCGCTGACTGCCGGATAGGCTGGTATTAATATTACTATTAACATTGGTTGTTTTATACTGTGTCTTGGTCCAAACTGGCCCCATTCTCAGGAAAATGTTGGGGTGAGCCTATTTGTAAGCTCTATAATGACCACAGGACGGTTGCCCTGTGACTTAAATGGGCACCCATGGGACATGGTGACATGGGCACTTGCTACCACACTTCATTTTGGGGGGTGGTGTGTGGCTTAGGCCTTTCTGGCCCTTTCTGAATCCCGTCCTCGGTAGAATAGTTACACTTCTGTTAAGACTTTTAACAAGGCCATTAAGCCCCCAAAATGCTACTGGGGCACCTGATAAATGGCTGCCCCTGGGCTTCGACCTCTAGCTCAACTGTGTATATGAATATGAAGTGTGTGTCTCAAAGGAGAGCAAGATGGGATATGCGAAACAGAAAGAATTCCAAGGTAATTATGCAAATGACGACTCAAGCATCGTGTCGTTTTTCCCTTGGTGTCTTGCACGTGAGCCGTGCCGTGTTTCAGGAGGGAGATCCTGAGACGCACTCATTTTTCTGGCTTCTGAAAAGCAGGCAAGGGAGCGCTCCTGGGGGATTGTACCAGCATGCTCTCATCCCCAGTCTGACCAGCTTACGATGTCCCCAAGCTGTTACCTCAAGCTGGGACCTGCCTGCTGCCACAGCTCCTCAGATTAACCCTGTCTATGACGCCTGCGGAGAAAAGCATACCAAAAAATGCATCTTACACTAAAACCTAAGAGGACTATACAGGTCCATAAAGTAATATTGCACGAATTCAGGATATTGCTTGGCACATCTTCCCAGTGAAAGAGAGGGTAAGATTACAATTGGTGTCTTCTTTTTGCGGTTTGGCTTTTTTTTGACTAATTAAACCCTAAATGCAATGGAATTTCATTCCAGTTCAACCATCCGGTCGCCCTCGGACTCCAAGCGAGAGCGCGGGCACGCCGTTGGAATTTCAGCGAGGCTGCCCCAGGGATGTCTTTTGCCTCAGACGTGAGAGCCTTCTGTTATCCCATCGCCATCAGAATGTGGAGCGGTTAGCGTGTGTTTGGACTGGAGCAACCTCAATGTTTCCCCTTGGAGCAGCGACTCTGAGACATGGGAATTCATAGGCCTGGGGGGCTCCGGCCCACTCATCTCCGCAGCAGCGGAAGTAAAACGGAATGGCTGGATGGAGGGAGGGGGACTATTAGGGTTACTGCTGTGCGGAGAGTGCCTGAAGCTGTGGGACATCTTGAAATGATCCTGATTGGAAACGATAAGATGTTAAGGAGAAACATCACACGACAGCCACGAGAGGCTGGCTTATCTAAGCATTTAAGTGTGTATATTTGTATAAGGGGGGGGATACACAGAATTTCAGCAACATTATATCCTATTGGCCACTTAACAAGAGAAGCTAGCCCATAATAAGCCTCCAAACCCAACACTACTCATTCTGTCCCATCATGTATTAATGTTAACTCCTTACTTGAAGACCTGCAGGATACAAGAGACAAACATAAGCATGACACATCTATCCAGGCTAGAACGAGCTGGAAATTTCCGTCTGAATTCTGGTGGCCCTCCGTACCCTTTTATAAGCCATTGCTTGAAAGAGTCTTCTGATACGGGTTCAGACTTTGCTCCACACAGCTCTGTCCTGACCCAATGTCACACCTCATTCACTGATATATCCATGCCTGTATGAAGTATCTTCTTTATTCAAAACTTGTCTGAAAGCTCTAACGGATTTTCGCTGCTATCCTCCATTCCCATTTTACACTGAGGCTGCTTTTGGTCTCCTCTTCATGGTCAAGTTCAAATAAATAAAATTCATGTTCCTGCAGTTTTAGCTTAGCGATTCATGCCTGTAGTAACTATGTAACATTTAACTCATACGTATGTATGGATTACAATGATCTTTGAATGGCTATCCCATGACAGGCCAAAATAATCAATACCCGAATCAACGATGCTCCAAAGATGCCCTTGAACTCAACTCACAAATATTCCTTTGGCATGTAGGATGAAAGGAAAACATGTGAGCTCAGGTCTCTTATGGGTGCCAGCAGGGCTGGCTTTGAAAAGGCCCACTGAATGTGAGAGTATTGATCGTGGCTGGCTGTCTTGGACTGTGCCCCTACCACTGTAGTTTGCATGCCTACCTGACAAGTGCTGTTTCCTGGTGTTACTGCCAATCAGTTATGAACAGCCTTTTCTGCTCTGTGCTGCCCTGTTCCTGTTGGTTCATCTCCAGGAATATCTATCGTGGGTCGTTTCGTTTCTCAAGATCTGCTTATAATAAATTAGCAAATGCAATAAATCAGATGAGAGAAATAGTGATGCAGCACAGGTTCATTAATATTTTGTCTATTAGAAATATATGTTGCAACTTTTTGAATATAAAAATGCACAATTGAACTAGTTCCTCTTCACAAATTCACTGACAAAAATCTACACCTCTGTTTTCTGTGTTTCCTTAGGAGGTGAGTGCTTCCATATTTTAGGACACTAATACTTTTCAGTTTTCAATTTGGAGATACACAAACAAATTCTTTATCCTCCTAGGCTACAGGAGGCCAGCTCAGATCTACTGGTTTAAACTTTCTGTGTAAATGTCATATGTGAAATCTCAGTGAACGCAATATTTCAAATGGAACTTCAGATCACTGACAATAACTATTGATAGACCCCGGAAGAGAAAAAACAGATCTTGATTGATTTTAGCCAAACGTTGTTCTTTTCCTTTCCCTGCAATGATCCTTTCTTGAAGAACAGTTTTATGTATTTGTTACCCACAGGCTTTTTTGTTCTAAAAGCGTAAATACTTCTTCACCTCTTCATCTATAGCCCACATGCCTACCAGCAGAACCTGCATTCATCAGGAAACTCCACATACTTACCAAATTGAATTCGGCCTGCAAACCTCTTTAATGCTTTCCTTGCATTTGGTTGGCTCTCTGCAGTATATTATTACTATTGGTTTGCCGATAGTGGAGTCAATACAGCTACAATCCTTAGGGGAGGGTGAGGGCGTAATGCAGTAAATGGAGTGGGGCCGGCGCTGTTACATCTATCAATAGAGTAGCCAGGAATTAAGCATCGATTCATTGGGCACTTTGTTACGGACATGGGCTCACAGGAGATGGAAGCCTTTGATATACGATTATTCCTGCTGCTTTCTCTCTGCAGACCGAAGAGACACACGCAGGCCGGCGAGCGCCGGAGCACCAATCCCCCATGAATTTTTCATTATACCGCGCAGGTCTAGTATTAAACGCAGATAAGAGCCGCTCGCCAGGCGGCTGCAAGGCGCCGCTGGTGTTTGGGCTGGCACCTGGCCCCCGGTTCCGGTCACGGCAGCACGATTAAAGGGAGAGGTCGACGAGGCGGGCCAACTGGCCTGCTTCAGCTCAAGGTCGAAAGCCAGGCACATAGCTGACAGCATCGGGATTCCCACAGGAAGTTCATGCCGAGCGCGCCGATGGGACGGCCCCCCGCAGGACTTCATCTGGAAGCCCGGAATGTTCCTGAACAGGGGCGTGACAGCGCCACAGAGCTTCCCTGATCCCACCTAACCAGCATCACCCTGCTGGTGGGGAAACAGAATAAATCCCCCCACTCAGTTTTATGATTGGGAAATACACGTAATCCTCGGTGAAGCATCTTGGAACTTTCCAGACTCATGCATCCAGCAGACAGCCACTGGGCAGGTCAGCAGTTCACTCGGGTTTAGTGTTTAATATCACTATGGCACTGCCTAATACGCAAACTCAATATTGTAAGCAAAAGTAAGATTAATTTACAGAATACTGGGATTCAGCAACTGGTGTCCTCAAGAAATATGGGGGGGGGGGGGCACATCCATGACGTAAGATGGGGTCTCAGCGCATCCCATGGTCCTGTCAATCCTGTTGGGGTGCTCCCAGAATCAAGGCCCCCCAGCAGAAAACAGGCAGAGGTGATGATGGCTATACCTTTAAAGGCATAACCTACAACCAAATAGAGCTCCAGACCTACAGATGCCTGTCTTTGCTCTGGAAACAGGCCACGGGGTTAGAACGGGGTCACAGATACTCTGTGAGCCAACTCGGCAGACATAAATCCTGAAAACACCTCATCCTTCATCTGCTGGTGAACAAACAATACAGGTAACAAGTCTAGTGGTCTTAGGTACAGTACACAGCTCGCATTCTTCAATCCCATGTTGGGAATGACCATTGCATCACACTGAACCGATACAGCCTGTAGCTGCAGGATTAATATGACGTGCGGAGGAATCATATGCGCAAGGTACTGAAGAAGGGAGCTCAGAAAAGATCAAGAAGACATTTACCTGCCTTCACACCAGCAAATCACACCAACTATGCACTTGTCCATTCTAAGGTGAACCCAGCAGCTTTAGGATTAAGGGAAGACATTCCAGACATTCCTGATTTTGTCCAACAAAGTGCACGAAATTTGTTACCGACCTAATGAGCCTAAAGTGACTGGATTTCTGATTTGCGAATGAGCCCGGAGCTAAAATAAGCTCTTCTCCATGCTTTGGGAGATACAGTAGGTTATCGTGCAGGAATGCTAAGCAGGGTTACTGAACTAAAGCAGCAGGAGGAGAAACAGAGATATAAGAAGCAGTAAACATGGCCTAGAGTCACGGGATTGGCTGAGGAGATAATGGAGAGATGCTGCAGCAACCTCCCAGTCTATCAGTGTCATATATTCTTCTGCTCACTGACCGAAAGACAGATGTCAAGTAGTACTTGTGAATACACAAGAGCTGCTCATAAATACTGCAGACAACACACTTACTAAACCCCATGAAAAATGCAAGACGGCCCGTGTGGATCGGTCTGGCTGAAAGGTATACCCTAACAGGCCACTTTGGGGGCCCCGTATCGCGCCCAGACTGTAGTCGCCAAACGCCTTCACATGGCTGATGATCAGCCAATCAAAAACAGATCTGATTTCCAACACATAGCTTACACTTTCTGCTGTTTTTAAGTGATCCTGCAATTATGCACAGAGCGCAGTATGCGACTTCATTTGGAACTCCTGCAGCTAATTAAATCTTTTGTCCTCGAGTTATTGAAAAAGAGTGAAAATGTATTACGGCCTTACTGTTCCTGAAAAACAACTAATGCAGGGGAACATACAAATATGCAGAAGTCTAAGACATTATTGTAAACTGTTAATATCTACAACGGCTCACATGCAGTGACTTCACGCATACTGATTATCGCTGCTATAATTTTTGCAAGCCAAATGTTTTACCCACCCCCCCACCTGTAAGACCCATTAAAATTTTTATCTAATGGAATGAATATGTTTGCAAATTTTCTTCTTAATTAAACTGCTCATTTATTCATTTTAAGTGTTACAATTTTAGTGTTACAATAGATTATTAGTCCATTAATACTAATATTAAATTTATATTAATATGTTCCCCAGCTTCAACCGGATATAAATCTGAGAAGCAGGTTTTTTCTGGTGAATAAAGTTTGCTCTGAATCATGCATTTACCAGATCCTGACCGCCAACTTGGTTAACGTATCTAGGCATTTCACAAAATTCCTCCCTGCCTTTTGCATTCTGGGTATTTACTGGCTCAGTTTCCATCAAGGGCCATTGGGCCTGAAGTAAATGCAACAAGAAACTATCAGATCGATTTCATTTGTCATCCATATAGATGCATATTAACTCGATGATTTAAGAAACCAATAAAACCTTCGTTTTGCTAAACCGCGCCTAGCTACTGCTGTAACGCATGTCGCAATCCCCGGAAATGGCCAACGCTGTTTGGTTTTCGTTCTTCCGTCTTCCCCAATGCACTAGTAAACCTGCTAATAAAGAAATCAGTCCGTTTTTCATGAGTCCCGCATGATAAGTAAGACTGCATCAACCTTTAATATCACGGTGTCTGCATTACTGAATGGAATAGGAAATTTTATATGGGGCCCATTAAATTACTGTATGAAGTTCATCGGAAGTCCGAACAGCCTCTGAAATAACGTTTTGTTGGCAGGGAGGGGACGTTACTCTTGGCTGGCTACGGTAGGCACACGTACGCCGCTGTGGTCCTTTGTTTCAGAGCGACGTATCGACGGAGACACACAGAACCATGCGAACAGATTAGTGAGCATCTGACACATGCAGAAGGGGGAGCTGGGGGCGCCTGAGCACCCGCCCAAACTACTGTGGGAGCTTTAAAGGTTTTGTTTGCCCCTTTTCAACCACTGAGCACCTGCCCCTCGCAAAGCATCTCTGCACAGCCCTGGTGAGCATCACTCCTACATTCCCCCTTTACCAAAAGCACAAGGAAATATCAGGAACGGGGCAGGAACCAGTCGTACCTCGCTGCGCATCAATAACGGGAAGCGGACGCAGTCAGGGTGCGTACAGAATTGCGTACCGTGACGGTAAACGTCCCTCGAGCGTTCAAGCCACACAATGCCCATGAAAGAATCGCGGACAACAACATGAAGATGTTTAATTCAGAAAGGCCCGTTACGCTCCGCGCGTGATCCGTCACCCACCTCTCGGCGAGGCAATAGCCCTAATGTGTGAAAATTGATTTTCCGGGGCTGCCCCGCCCCCGCTGCCTGTTAATGAAGACATAGCGCTTGTCAGTAGGCGAGCTTTTTGAGAGAGTTCCTCGTTTTCCCTCTTCAGCAGTAAAGGGGGCAGCTTAATCACTACTTATCTACGGCGATTTGTTTTTGTGCACCCCCACCCCCACCCCTGAACTTGTTTCACTGCCAAGGAGAGGGCCGTGGTGTACAGCAGTGATTTTTTGGGGGGGAGGTGGTGGGGGGTATTGCACCTATAAATTTGGGCCACAGCTGTGTACTAGCTGCTCTAAGTAGACAATGGCCACAAGTTGGCCCAGAGGACCCTCTTAGCCAATCAGCACGGGACAGAGGGTCAGGCTATTTCACTTCCTCACCTATGGGAACACATCGCACTTTAAGCAAGCCTGGCCCGACCCAGGCTTTCTATCTCAGGAAACCCAGCCTTCTGTCGACGAGCCTCCAATTCCTCACGCGGGTTCCCGGGTTGGCCGAGGTCCGTCCCTGTCGAGAACGGCACCGGCGCTCGGCGAATGAGTGTGTATCGGCTTCCATCCCGTGGGACGCTTCTAATCAGGTAATTGACTGCCGCGTGCAGCAGGTGCACGTATCAATTACAGCAGGCCTGACCCGCTCATTGTAAAACAGTGACCCTCTGCAGCGTTTGTGCCAACACTGGGGGCATGGCAGCGAGAGCCCGGCGAGGGCGGCCTCCAGAGACAAATACACTTCCATAAAATTACTGCAACCGCCCCACCCAGACCCCACCACAACAACCCTGCTTAATTCAAGGTGCTGCTGCTAATACGTTTGTGACATCACCCTTCAAGCTGAGTAGTACTGATAGGAAGAACACCAGTGCTTGGGCGTATATCCTTATCTACAAATTTTTATATAAATAAAAACATTCGGTAAAGAACCTTCAATACATAATTTTAAAGCATTAAATACATGACATATACAGTTACAAAACACAAGAACCTTAAAATATATTAGCAACTTGTAACATTAAAGATCCCAGAGTTTCAGTGTAATGGTTGCGGTAACCCAGCGTACAGTCTTTCCAATAAAATACCCCAGTTACAGATGCGGCATTATGATAAAATGGTACTTTTGGGACACTCTCGAGTGAGGGGAGCCAGGCACATTGCGTAAAGTGGAGAGTGTTAAGCAGGAGACCCCAGAGGCTGGACCATCTGCTCGGGCAGCAGAGAGACTTGAGATGAAATTAGCAGTAAGGCAGTTTGTGGTACGTTTAAGCTGGGGGTTCTGGGTCCTGGTCCTGGTGTAACATCTATGCTGCATGTTGGCTGTTGTTTCCTGCTGAGGGTTTAATTAATCAGCCCTAAAGGCGCGGCCCGTCGAATGCAGAGCACACAGATCGAGCCACATTAACCCGAGCACATCGTAGGCGTTCCTGTACTGAGCAATTCAGTAACTGTAGGCCCACTTAATTGAAAAACTGTGAGCCTTCCACCGGCACTAATTCACCCCACGCGGGGGGGTTTTGATAAAGCTTCTCCTTTTATCAATACCTGGATCCATTTAGCCAGATAAGCATTTTACAACATCCATGGCAGTTTAATTGAAGTATCATCTCAAAGGCTACACGCTTCTTCGTGGCCAGTGTCAGTCAACCTGGTCCTTGGGGAGACCCAGAGAGTACATGTGTTTTGGTCAAAGCCTTGCAGGGAGCTGGAAGGGAGCAAAAACGTGGACCGTCTCGGGGTCCCCATGGACTGGGTTGGGAAACACTGCTTCACTCCCATTGTAGGCTACTGCAAAGAAATGCCCCAGATAAATAACTCACTCTAGAGTGTAAGTAAATTTATGCTGATCTGCCTTGTTTACCTCTGAATATTCTTGGTCGGGATTTTCTTATTTCAGCACAGGTCAGGGGGGCCTGGAGCCTCTCCCAGGAAGGAGAAGGCAGAAGGCAGGGAACACTATGGATGAGATGCCAATCCATAACTCTGAATGTTTTATTTAAATAGAATTTTTTTTTTTATAAAAGTCTATCCTGTAAGATAAAGACTCCTTCTGGTCTGGAATGGTATTGGTGAAGAAACAGTACAGTTTTATTAAGATCAATGTCTGCTCAAATTGTGTCATAAACTTTAATCCCTAGTAACAAAACAGATGGACTAAAAGAGGATTTAAATACTGGTGTTATTTGAGATTAAAATACTTTGCAGACTCGAGTGTTAAAAGCTCCGGCCCCTGAGTTTTCTTTAAACACACGGCCCGATATGACTTTGAGTGGGACTGTGGTATTTTAATGCTTGCCGCTGTCGCCATGGCTAATCCATGGAGATGGAGCAGCTGGGTGCATGCAGGGGTGCACGGTATGACAAACGCGTTGCGTCATGGCGACGGACCGCATTTCTGTGCTGGGATGAAAGCTGGTGGTGATCCAGTGTCCATTTCATCGCAAAAAGCTGTAAGTCGTGTATTAGAATGGGAGACTGTTCCCCCAGATTAGATTTTTCACATATTAAACGCAGGGGCCCGGCAGGAATAACTACATGCTTGTCTCTCATGAGACAGAGAGAAAGATGAGTTTATACACACATGCCCTTTTACCCCTTCTGAGTGAATACTGCTGAACTGTTCATTTTGTTAGCATTAGAGGTGAAGTGAATATAGAGAAAGATTTTTTTAATACATCTTAAATTACATTTAATGAAATAAGAGAAGATATGTGTTTGTACGTTTTTTCTCACGTGCCTTGTTTTAAAAAGCTTGTAAATCACAAACTAGTTAAGATCTTTCTCTGGGAACACACGCACACGCACACACACACACACACACGCACACACACGCACACACACACAAGCACGCACACGCACACACACACACACGCACACGCACACACACGCACACGCACACACGCACACACACACGCACGCACACACACACACACACACGCACACACACACACACACACACACCACTCCCAAATACTCATCTAGTCAATACAGGGGTAACTGTATCCCACACCACATGGGGTACAGCAGCACCCTGCAGGATGCCAGTCTATCCCTTTACATACACTATGGGCAAGGCAGAGACACCATTCTCCGCACAAACTGGGGAGAAGAGGCACACCCCAAACCGCTAGCCCAGCACACAGGAGGTGGCAGTACTACGCACAGTCCCAGTGAAGCAGCCTGTAGCCCGTAGTGCTTTGTGCCCATGTTCCATCCCTCATCCTGTGCACGGTCACAGTGAGACTGAATCCAGTCGCATGATGCAAAGGGCACAGGGCAGTGGAGAGACACCCCTTTCATGAAACTCCCCCTGGGACCAATAAAGTTTGTTTTATCTTATCTTTATCCCCAGGGAATAAAATGTAACTTGTTCTAAAATAACTCAGACTGAGGAATAAACCTCATACTGCAAAATAACCATTTGGAAGCTTCTTTTTAATAAGACAGAAGATAAATGCTGAGCTTTCCTTCCATGCTGCTGAGACCCAGAATCGCGTGTCCCCTCTCTGCTAGGGGGTGCTATGGGGCTCAGCATGCTAGGGCACTGTATCTGTAACCAGAAGGTTACCAGTTTTAATCCCACACTTGGCAGAGTCATTTCACCATTGGGCCCTTAAGCAAGACCTGTAATCGCTGTGTTATTTTTGGGGTCGAAGTGACCCCAGTCCATTTTCAAAATGAGGATAAATTCTATAGAATCTAGAATTTAGAACGGAAGAAGTGAAATACACAGGGGTTAAGTCCAAACTGAAGAGCAAGTACCATTTCTGTGGAATTTCAACAAAGGTTCTGCCCTGGATTAGATGAGGACTGAGTGAGTTTTGGTTCCCTGTGCTGTAATATATAATGAGGAAGCCTGACTCTAGGACTCAAACACAACAAAAATCCGACAAGTTCTAGAAATTTTCTCTTCAGTTGCCCCGGAGACTGGCTGGCCTTGCTCATGTAAAAAAAAAAAGAAATGTATGTCACTTTAGATAAATGAGTCTGCTAAGTAAATGTGGGGACGGTGTCTCTTTAAGGCTGCAGATTGACTCTGGAGACGCCCGGGCTCTTGCCATCCAGTGACTTTTATCAGACCTGATCACCTGAGGCGGAGTAACCTCATCGTATCGCTCGAATGCGGCAGGAGTGAGAGGTGGCTGAGGTAATCGGAGGCGGGGGGGGGCATGGCCAGGTGCCACGGCGGCTTAGCGGTAATGCAAGTGGTGCTACATGCACATGCTACACAAAGCAGTGACCACTTTGCTAGCAGGGCGCGGCACGCGCTCGTCGAAGCAAGTCTGGATCTGCTCCGATGGGACAGGCTCTGAATGACATGACGTGGGCTCGGGTATGCTTCAGCTCAAGGAGCTCAAAAACATCCTGAAGAGCCAAGAGAGGAACACGGGGATGATACACGAGGTGTATAAAAATATGACTCGATGTATGAAGTGTTGTTCGCACTGTTAATTGGTGTATGCATCAGAATCTCTTCGATGGCTTACAGGCACCTTTAAAGCGCCCTCCGTGCTGAAATGAAGTGAGCATGACCGTCCTGGCAGAGTCCGGCATTTTGTGTGGGATTTAAGGTCACAGCCCTTGGAAACACGTGGACAGAATTACGATATCGCCCTCTCTCCTGGCTGTTGGCGGGGCCTCCCGCCTCAGAGCAAATCCCACGCACTTGAACCTGGCTTTTTAAAAGCCTGCATCAGCTCATGCTCAACTAATTACTTTTATCCTTTGCACTGTATAAAACTATCCCTTAAAACCTAAAACAGGTCACCTCTCCTCTTTCAACTTGACCTTTATTCCTGTCATCCATCCCAATCCTTCCCACTCGTTCTAAAACAGTGCCCTCACCCAAAAAAAGAACTTTTGTTTTTCATTTTGTTTAGAGAACTGCTTCCTTTATACATGTGTGTGTTTAAATGTGTGGCACAGGTGATGAAATTCAGTTTTGACAATTGTATGATTGATATAAACTCATCTAAAATCTTGTTGGGGTGGTCTGAATCTATTTTATATGTGTTCAGGCAAATTTCCACAGCAATTTAATGTTTTACACTAATCGCAAAATTATGAAAGGGTTAAACTGAGAAAAGGAGCTACTCAGCTGATATGTATCTCAAATGAAGTGGGAGATGTGTAGCTGTTAATGTGGTTGATCTGGCAACCAGTATAATACCTTCTGTTGGTATAGAAAACCTTATCATTTCTATCATCCAAACCGTTTTCCGTCATTTTAAACTCCTTCTATAATTCCGAAACATGGTTTGGCCGATGTTAGGGTCCATTCCCTTTATGCTTTTACGATCACCAGATGAACAGGATTAGCGAAGGACGGTGATGACAGAGAACAAGCGCTGGATTCCAGGTCACAGGGACATCTCCAGGCCCGGGCTCTAAAAGACGCCTCCCCCTTTAATTAAAACAATAAATCTGATTTGTTTTCATCTTGTTCTTTCTTTTTTTTTTTACAAGCAGAGCTCGATGTGTGGGAACTTCCCAGGACTTTCATTCTACTCCCCAGGTGCATTTACATCTCGCGTGAAACCTGAGTAGCCTTAAAAGTGCCAACCCCTGACAGAAAAAATGCTTTTAGGAACTTCTTAAACTGTGTTTAACGGGGTGATTTTAGTGCCTACTAAAAGCCTGGCCATGCTGCACGGAAGGACGAAGTGGCCTCGCATTAGACCACCTCCTTCCTTGTCAACGCAGCTCCTTCAAGGGTCCTCTGAGGTCCGCCATGACACTCCAGAGATCCTGTCCTCCTAAGATCCCTCAGGCGACTTACGGCCCGTTACGTTCATCTCGGACGATGGATCCGATTTCATGGTGATGTGATCACTATGGACGGATACGGTATCACCATTTGGGATCTCCGGCGAGCAACTGTTCTGTCCTAATCTTCCGTAAGATAACGTTCCCCAGCCTAGCTTGTACAAGGTCACGCTTCTTCTTGACCAGTGTCTGCCAACCCAGTCCTTGGGGAGGACCAGACAGTCCATGACACCAAAATCTTTGGTAAGATTAAGTTCTTCTGAAAGATAGGGTCTGTCATCAGTTGCTTCCTTCACAAATGTCAAAAATCTTGTCGAAAGGTGTGTTTCAATTTCACACAGTCGAATCTAAACTTCTTAAACACCTGTCAAGGTGTTCGACAGCTACGTGTCAAAATAAACGCAAAGCTAGCGGGATTTATCTTTGTTTGAAATGGCCTTGTGAAGACCGGTGCTATTTGCCAGAAGAGCGTTCACAGCGTCAGCTGATTTACAGCCTGCGTACATGTGTTCCCCCAATTCAGGGTCTTTGACCTTGTGTCCATACCTGAAGGTTAAGCACGCACCCCTCAACATCCCCGACGACTTGCCAGGACACACTGCTGTTCCTCCGCCCATGCCGCTCGGCCAGGGCTCCTTGCCACTGAGCCCCTTTGACCCCCCTAGACTCCCTTACTTGTAAAAACAGCCACAGGAGGTCCGAGTGAGGGGAGAAATGGAAGCCATATGACTCGGGACAGCGCCTATAAATATGAGCGAGATCACAGGGCCACTTATTGTAAGGGGAGCCAGGTCCCCATTTTACCATCACATCTACACTGTCTTAAAAAAGAGGCTGTCGTGTCATATGAAACTAATAAAATGTAAACACTTCCTCATAGTGAGAAGGGAAAAAGTACGATCTTCCCCGCTTCATGACTCTTTACTCCTGTGGGGTGGGGGGGTGTGGGCTTTTACGTTATACAGATGCACTTGAGGGTTCCCAGAACACAGGAAAACAACACGAAGCATGTGGCACCACAGAGAGGTGGTGTTGTGAGGCTGCTTGCCTGTGTCACTTTCTGGCGCTCTGATTGGCTGCTGGTGCCTCAGTGTAAATCCCTCCTCGGGTCTAACGCCAGGGTCGTGAGCTGTTGCTCAGAATACGTGATCCCAGACTGCCGCACACGATCGCCACCGAGGGGGCTCTCCCCCATCATGTGGGGAAACCTGGAGGAGAGGAGAGCAGACCTGTGCGCGTCGGCCTTAAGAGAGGTTCCCCTGCCTCTCTGGCTGCAGCCACCCCCACCACTCCAGCCAGGGGGCTTTTCTTATCTACTCTAGGAAGGACTTTCCCTGGGGCCAGGCCCTACTCTGTCAGAGAGATTACAGCCAGGAGGCGAAGGGCGTAGAGAAGGAGCCCTGACGTGCCCCTCAAGTGTATAATTTCGCAAGAAAAACTTCAGAATTCATAGTGTGATGGACAAGAGATTTTTTCCGAATATTAATGATTTCAATTACATTTATTTTATCATATTAAATTCTTGCCTGCAACAATTAATTTAATCTAGCTTCAATCAATATAATATATGTAATTTTATTGCAACGATATGTATTTATTACTATGACCCAGCTCAAGAGAGTTGGCAATTGGATGGATGGATGGGTGGATGGATGGATGGATGGATGGGAGTACATTTTTTAATCAGTTCATTAATCACTGTTAGTTGTTTGTTTGTGTGTGCAGACTTATTAGTGTTAACCCGCAATAATAATTTTGACTAAATGCTGTAAACAAAAGATGTTTTGTTCGTCACCCCTTGTCCACATTTTCCCATTCTCATGTCAGAATTTTAAATTAATTTTCCTGGATTTATTTCCGAGGTTCTCGGCTACTGGGAGTAACCAGCTGTCTTGAAACAGAAAGGAATCGTTCCAGCGTGATGTCTGCCGTCAGGAGAGGGATTTCAGCAGCCAGCGGGCTCCCTGTTGGAAATGCAGTGGTAGTACTCTTTCGACACAGACATTAAGCAGCTCAATTAGGTTTTTTGTTTTTTTTGCTCCAACTCACGACAAGAAACCCGGGCACATTTTAGAAATTAAAAAGGGAGTATCAGATTAAATGCAAACACTGACTATAGGGTGTTGCTATAGCAATATATTCTGCCAATTTAACCAATAATAAACAAATGAGAGACATTAAAGAAAAAAATGACACAATTAGGAATCATAGTTAATGGGTACGTGTTTTTTCTTTGGCTGCTTATTTTGTCGTGAATGCTTTTAGACGAGCAGAATAAAAATCACGCACAGCTGTAATGTGTAAGACCGGCATGTTACTGTTACACGGTAGTGCAAATCCACTGCAATACCTTCCCATTACAGGCAGAATATTATAACAGGAAGACTCTGTTGAACCCACCAAACAAACTATGTGTACGAGGGAGTCAGTCAGGGAGTGGAAGGGCAGGGGCACACAGCTAATGGGCTTGCTAATTACCCAGTAGTGCACCAGGGGGCGCAGTGGTTGATGAGCTGGCATACTGTAACTGCGGCATCAGTGAACACTAAATACTTATCTGAACACATGGTAATATCTCTATATTCTCCCTATGCATTATTTCCAGCATTTATGGTTTGCTATTTATATACCAACATGGCAGGCATATAACAACTTAAAAATAAACTTCACTACATTTTACAGTCAATTCAATGCTAATTGAAATGCATTAGAACTGTTAATAATAAGTGCCTTATATAATCCATGTTAAGTTCTGAAAGCAAACGTGACTTTTAGAATAACCCTGCGGACCAAAAACACAGAAGCCTGTACCATACCCTGACAATTCTCCTGGTGGCTGATGTCCTCTGGAGGCCCTCTCCGTTTCGGAGTCTGCTAAGGATGAAGAGAAACACGTACGCAATGGTTTAATTCTGTAGCCATGGCTACCCCTGTTCCCCGGCATGGCAAAGAGAGATAATAAATGTCACATGAACAGTCACACTAATTTAAATCGGTCAAAGACTAGCCTATTTCAGAGCTAATTGTATTTTATACCTTAACCCTTTTGTTTACCAAAGTCAGAACAGGGTTTTGTTTAACATCTCAGACAGGTTTCTATGCCTTTAACTACCCTCAACAGTGTATCCTTTAAGATCTCTGCCTCGCAAAACAGTGTCAGAAATTCAGGGAATGCATTTGCTGAAGAATAAACCGGTCTGCATATTTTGAATAAAAACCCAATATTGTATATTAAAAATTTGCGAAAAGTTGCAATTGGTTATAAGCAAATGAATTGTACCAAACAAATTATAGCAAACATACTTCTCTAACAGACATCTTCCGCACGTGCTGCCTGGGAGAGCGCATCAACGAGACGTGCTTGTTGGATATTCAAAGAAATCTCTTCAGCCCCTTAACATGCTTAAACCTGATGCTTTCTGGTGTTTAGTCAGTGCTAACACCTCCTGTGATACACAAGGTCTGGGTAGGATTAAAGCACGAGGCATTTTTCCCCCGATGGCTGATCATCGTACCGTTCACATACCAAATTGCCCTCATAGGTGGACACAGAGAAATGTGAAGGGCACAGACTCAGCACAGAGTTGAGCAGGACTGTTGTGTTTAGCTACAAAAACATGGACGATAGCACTCACATCAGACGCCCTATTTGATGGCACTTAATAGGGCATCGTTGGCATCACGTGCCTTCAGGCACCATGTTCAAGACGTGAACTTTCATAAGATGCTCACGCTGAACACGATATATGTGTGCCAAGCGCCCTACAGATCCCCACGGCATTCCGGACCGCTGCTTTCACAGGCCTTGGCAGCGGTGCCGGCATACCTTGATTCAGGGCCTGTTCATTGTAACAGGCATTTGCATAAAAAACTAGTGACCCCCCCCCGCCCCCCACAATCTCCGTGCCTGCAGCGTGAATACAGCTGGGATCCTGAGTACCGAGGACAGCCTGTGGAGTATTTACTGTATTTGGAGAAGGAAGTGGGGAAAAGGGGGATCGTTCCTTGCCCCCGACTACAGCCCCCCCCCCCCAGTCAGGGCTTGGCTTGGATGCTGAAATGCTTTAATCAGCTCAGAGCCCCTAATGAATGGAGGGCTGAGTGTCTGCTGAAGAGAGCAGGAAGGAGAAAAGTAATTTCTGGAAATGATTACTGACTCATTTCCTTGTTCCATACACTCCGCCCCCCCACCTCCCCAAAACAGTCCTTCACTGCATGCCCGCCCCCCGAATGCCCCCCCATCCCCAGTCGAAGCCTTGCCACTCTTTTCTATATAATTGTAGGCCCACTTCTAAACATTTGGCACACTAGATCAAGCTGGGACTGCTTCTTTTCATGTCAGGGGTTGGCCTCCTCTGGCCCTTGTTAGCCACAAGTGAGGGAGACGGCTTAGTCTGAAGTTAATGGCTGGAAAGCTCCGGATAACCTCCCCAACAGCTGTCTCTTCATCCTCTTTCTTTTCCTCCCCTTTCTTGCCATTTTCCCCCTTCTCGTTTTGTTTTCCTGCCCCCCCCACCCCACCCCACCCCACCCCACACACCTCACTCCATGCAAACGGCCCAGAGAGGAACTAAGGGAACGACCCGGCATGTTGATAAAACAACCACTCCAGCAAATTTCCAAAAATTGGCTTTTTTCACAGACAAATGACCAGAGTGCGGAAGGAATGGTGGTGGGGGGGGGGGCAGCGAAGCTTCTCAGCCCCCACCCCCACCCAAGCTGAAAGGAAGAAGAAGAAAAGCTGGTCGTTAGACATGTCTTTCATCTGCAATCCACCCTCGAAAGCGCCCAGAGATTTTTGCTCCCCTAAACCACCAGTAATGACATGGGCCTCGTTTAAGTTTTTTATCCGAAGGACTTGTTTTTTTTTTTAAGTATTCATATCGGCTAAAAAAAAAAGAAACTTGCCTTTTGAACTGATGGGCTGTCAGAGACTCAGGGAACAGCATGTTAGCATTACTACCACGTGACTACAATCGCCATCACAGATGTTACTAACACAAAAGACTGTGCCCTGGAGGTCAAGGGTCTGAAACTGATGAGGGACCCTGATTTATACTGTTGTCACAATAATGATAATCCAGAGCTGCCATTAACTGAATAAGGGTGTCCTTCCACCAGGTAGGATAACACGAATGCTAGAAATGCTTCAGTGTACCCATGCAGTGTGTCTGCTTATCTGACTTTTCCCGTGTGACCTTGTACATGCTAGGCTACATCTCTCTGTGAAACACTTCTAGCCCCATAAATCTGGGTAAACGACGTCACACCTGACTCTTCATCCCATGAGTCTGGCATGCGACTCCAGGAAGACGGCCTTTGTTGGAGCCCTGACCAAGCAACCAGTCCTGGCATCATTGGGGCCTGGGGAGGAGAATTTGCATACCTATAGGGTCCCCCAGGCCCTATAGCTGTACCCCACCTTCTACCCTAGACCCCAGACATGTCTCCCCACCATCTGATCATTCTATCAGCCAGACCCTTGCATGACCCTTGCACACCCCAATTCCATGACATTATCTTCCCTTCCGGATTGGATCGGCACCATCGCGTCTCTTAACTTTTCACTTGTAATCAATCTACTTTTGCTTCTAGCCTATCAGTTTAGCACCCAACCGTGGAAGCTGACACATAATGCAAAGTTGCAGTGACAGCACCGATATGAAAGACAGGTCCGATTGACAGTGATTAGCAGATGAGCAGATGGTGGTGATGGGTGAGGATCAGTGGGGCAGTCATAAGCATTCCTGTGCTTCTGTCCTTTGCCCCTGTTCACCTTGGTTCACCCAAGCACTCAGCAGGTTTGTTTCCTTACAGTAAATCTCACGGATCGGTGTACAATCAGGCCATTGCTCTCCGGCACTTGAAAGTGCCACGTTATACGATCGTATACATTCTCTACGAAGACAGAGACGGAGTTCGCGATTTGTCGGTCACATAAGTGCCACGTTCCGCACAGAAATGCCCTGGCTCTGCAGGTCTTGACCTCTGCAGCGGGGAAGCATCTTGTTTTAAAGTCTCTGCCCGACGGCGGCCTCTCAGATCTAAACTTCCTCCTCTAGGACCAGCAGGAGGTTCCAGTGCCAGCGGGAACGTTGGAGCCTCGCTCAGTGCTGCCAGGCTATGGGGACTGAGCTGCGCCTGACACATCCACACCGGGATTTTCTTGAGCAAAACTGTAGCTGCTTTTCAGATGTTTCCCAGACACATCTAGATATTTTACTGACGTAGCAGAGCTATCTTTCTCAAAGACACCAGGACCCTGCTGAAACCTGGAACCTTTTTGCCTGTTATTGCATTTTTACACTGGGGAACTCCAGCATGCGTGGAAGGGTGTGTGTATGCTTTCAAGTAGCCTAGCAACTCACTTGAATTGAAACATTTATTTCATTAATTATGCACTTTAAAATGGCAGTTACACTGTTGCATATATGAATAATTCCACTGTGTCTGAATTCAATTGCTTTTGTCTGATCTGTAAATGTTCCACTGAATCATTGTCAGAAGGGCGTTGCATATATGAATGGGCAATTTGTTGTTGTTGCAAGCTGTATAGAATGCATTTTAATAATTATCTTTTCAAGCACATACCCTTCATTTACCATGTATATGTGCTAGAACATGCAAATTGGTCATTTCTGGGTTTTACTGGGTTTAATCACACTTCCTGATTACCACTAAATGGCTTCCACTACATTGTTGTATCAATTCCACAGCTACTCAGCCTGAAGAAAGCTGCCATCGATGTAGGAGATGACATGGAAATATCATAACGGAAGAGATGACCGGTCACTGGAGACAGAACCTTCCTCACGCCGCAGACCAGACAGCGCCTGTCTAATGTTCTGCATCTCTAACCTGGGAAATTCACTTGTGACCAGTAATGATGACTGACATCCAGGAGAGGAATGGAGGAGTCCTACACTGAGATAGTGATAGGAGAGGAGAGACACACCGAGGAAAGGGGGCAGATCTCAGGCGACAAATTAATTAGCTATTCCAAGCAGGTGTGGGAAGGGAATAAACAATAGACACTTCAGCAGAGTGGTGTTTAGCCCTGAGATTATCATATGGGGACCTGTGCTCTTCTCGGTCATCTGTAACATGCTGCAGGCATACTGCAGCCCAGTCACATCAGTGTGCGCCATGATTAGCATGACGGATGAGCCTTTCCATCCCAGTTAAGCCTTGGACTGCGCTGTGCCCAATTAAACCGGCGTATGGATCTGCACTCTGCAGTAGCGTCCGACCTGTGCCACGTGGCTTAAATGCCGCGGCAAGGCGGCACTTTGAAAGCCATATGCGACATGACGGTGTGTCCAGTGCAGATACCACGACGACCTCCATGTGACGCCACTAGCAAAGCTCCTGAAGATCACCAAAGGGACAGGAGCAAGGACAATTTCTAAAACTTTGTTTGAAAGATGTGTCCACTGGATTTATGTTATGGCCCTTACTACATAGGCTGTGAGATGTATACTTAAGACTACAAATTAATTTTGTTATAGCTCTCCTTTGGTGCGCCATGACTACTGTGGAGAATTCCCTACTCTTTCATAGAAAGCAGTGAGTTATTGTGTGCCACTCATTTTTTAAATTTGTTTTCCCAAATAGGACCAGCTTGACCTTGCCCCGAATTCTGAGTACCAGGTCATGCCCAGAATTGGTCTATCAGTCTGAAATTGAGCCTCTGTGCTCCGGGCTGATGCAATTTTCAGATGTTGTGTATTTTCTGAAAACCAAAATATTTTCACATTGCAAGACTGCACCCCCATTTCCCTGAGAAGGGTGTCCATTTAAGTTGTAGCACTGTGGTATGACCAGCACTGGGGGTTAAACTTTTGAGCATATAGATGCACTTTCTGGTTAAACTCTAGAAAAAGGCCGTATATAACACGGAAATGTAATACAAGTCTCCACAAAGTCTGAAGTGTTTGCATGTTCAGATGTTAATTATGAGAAAACTGTAAAAAAGACTCAGGGCCAAACCGTAAGTCAGGAAGACAGAAGCAGAAGCGTGAAGAGACCTCAGCTGGCAAGAGGCATCTGCTAGTTCTCGTTAACAGATTGTTGCACAATACCAATTAGCGAAGAATCTCAATGACAAATGTAGCTTGGTTTGCATGTGCCTTCAAATGAATTACACTTATTGACTCCTCTTTTGATGGGAGTTCTTCATTAAGCTGCCTTTTACATAGTCATAGATTAAGTCTTTAACAAAGTGTAATTGGGCTGAAATGCTTACTATCAGTCACACTGAGCAGGACTGGTTCTGTCACATTCTCTGCACCTGGAGAGTTTAAAGTTTAGAAAAAGAGAGATTTCAGCCAAACCCAGAGGAGATTTAAACATTCATCCACCCATAACCACTTATCCCGTACAGGGTAGCAGTGAATTGGGAGCTTATTCCAGACAGCACAGGGCATGAGGCAGGCAATCTCCCAGGTAGGTGCCAAAAGATATAGAGACATACATGTCTTGGTTGACGGATGGAAAGAGTACCTGAAAGAAACCCACCAAAAAACAGGGAGAACATGGAGAGGGAAGGATTCAAGTCCTCAACCTGGAAGTAAGATACCACAGATTTTGTTCAACATGTTGTCTAAAAATACATATTTATGATTTTGAGAAAATAAAATACAGTATCCCCAGTTTATTATATATATTACAGTAATCAAATACTTCAAAGAAAGCCTACAATCATGTGTTTCTTGTCCCTAATCCTCACACAAAGAATCAATCCTCATAATTGCTGTCTGCTTCTTCTCACCCTCTCAATCTGAATGAAGGAGTTCATGAACTTCACTATCAATGGCCACCTTTCAGGAGAAGATTCATAATCTGGCAGCAGCCTTGTCGCGGGCCAGTTTCTGATCGAGTATTAGAAAGTGTCTCATGAGAGGGACACTGCAGGCAGGTTGAGCACCCCACAGCAGGCCAAGGTGGGGGGTGGGTCCACATGGCCTGCCACCCTACAGTGCACCGGGATCGTGTGATGATGTGGAGATGAACTGTTGCTGGGAGACAGCGCAGCCACCCACCTTGTCTACCCTCTGGATATCAGAAATGCTTCTAGAATCCTCCGACCCCCATGCTAGCAATGCAACTTCAGCAGGTGGGTGACTAGCAGATGTAATTCCCAAAGCTCCATCGTATCGATTTATGCTGCTATTCCTCTAGCCCACGCCTCTTCTGGTCAGATTCCATATTCTGGTTTTTCTTTGTTTAGGATTGCTCAGGAGATGTTTCTGATCTTCTTCCACAGATGTGTGTCAATGGAATGTTCCAGAAAGCAGGCAGCGGGCTCTAGTCTGCACAGGCTTCCTGTCACTGCAGCCCTGGGATGTGGCATCATTGAGAACTTACCACTGGTGCCTTCAGGAACATAGATCTGTATCTTCCGGCTGTGGTGTCACTGGCCCCATCCCACACAAGAAAGTCAGGCACAGGACTGCCATTACAGGAGCGTGTTTTTGGGAATGCAGGTACTGATAAGGCCAGAGAAGAATGCTGAGACCCAGAGCTAGGAGAATGCCAGACATGAGTAAACCAGGTCATCGCAGGAAAAGTTATACCCAGAAGCTGTGTGCTCATCAAGTGCCAACTGTGCCAGTTCAACCCACATCAGGTACATTTTGTATTAAAAACCAGAGGTGGGTTACTCAGTACTCTGTGGCTGTGACTCTTTATACTCAACTGGTTGGTTGAAACAAAACCTTGGTCTGGATTTGTACTTTCTGGACCTGAACTTGAAACCCACCTCTGGTTTTTAATAAGCAATTTTGAGTTTCTCTGTCTAATTTCATATAGCTGGTTGCGTATAAACTGGTTTATCTTGATTCAGGAACTCAAAACGAAACAATTTTCTCCACCTGCAGTGCCAGGTACTGAATCCACTGCGTCGGGCCACAGAACGGAGGCTTCTGTGATCAAACCCGGGATTTAAAAGGAAAATAAGAAGCACTCAGTCTCGTCTCCCATTGGATTATATTCCGGATCCATCTCTTGAAGAGTTTGCCCGTTGCGGACCTGTGTAAACCAGCACTTGAGTAGTTCCCAGTTTGTGTTCTGCAGCTGTGATCTTGCTGTGAGCCTTCTCCTTTCCGCCATGTTTGCAGCCTGTCAGTCTCGGTTTTTAGTGTCTAGTAGCCGAACTCAGATGGACCTCACAGGTCTGTTGATTTGCTTTCATGCCTCCTGCGGCTCCAGAGAAACCAATCCTATAAAATGCAACGGCTGAATTCGTGTCGCTCCCCCCCATCCTACTGCCTGCCCCCAAATGTAAGGGTTATGAGGGGGCACTCCCCTTACATAGCCAGCAGTTTGGCTATTTCACTACCTTTGGCGACGGATCTCCAGTGAGCTAGACGTGATCCTGTGACCTCCCATAAGAGGTAAACATAAGTGTCAGTCTGTGTCACCACTATTTAGACTCATTATCTCACTGTCCAGCTTGGATCACGAGACCCTGCTATCGAAGGCAGATGGAGGACCATCAACAGCTGGCATCGTTTCCAGGTGCAAAATATTGCGGAGAGGCCAGTGACCGCCAGTGCGGCGAGTGGGCCTTGCTCTTTGTGGGCCGCCCCATACACAGTATTCTCTGGCAGATCATAAAAGATAATTGGACTGCCTAACAGTTTTAAGTCTGATGGAGGAACCACTGCGGGGTGGTCAGGGGGAGATGGAGTATTTACAGAGGCTAACCTGCTAACAGAGTCAGGCCTTCTCTAGAACTTCAGCCCAGTAAGCTAGTCTGGGTTTTTATGAGAGGAAAAAAAACGGTATGCTTGAGGACGATACAGGATCCAACATCCACAGGCCTTCTGAACCATCAGCCATTGGCGATTTGTTATCCTGATATCTGCGCTGCTAGGTAGACCTTTCATCCCAAATACCGCCCGATCGGCAGTAACTCGTGGGCGGAATTCCTTTAGGGGTTTTGCCTAAATGTGGAGGAATGTGGCTTAAAGTGGCCCTCGGCTGCCATTAACATGAGCCGGAAAGTTCGACATGGGACTGGAGGCAAAGCAAACGTTGCCTCAGATCCCAGTAAAACGCTCAAGAAATCGAGAAATCGCTTACAATTACTTGCAAACAAATCAGAAGCAGTTGCTTTTGATTTTATTGTCCACAGAATACGGCGGCCTAGGGCTACCCTGTCCCGGGCTGGAATGTCTGGAAAAGTGCTTTGGAGGTTGGCGCCAGGTCGGCAGGCAGGTCTACTGCGCCGCGTTTCCTGAGGTGTCAGACTGAGGAGAACGCTTGGCTGAACCCAGGCGAGAGCAGCTCCATCGGATGCCGTTGCTGCAGAATACAAAGCTGCGCAGGTGAATAAAAACGTCACTGAATCCGATGCTGGAATTCCCGAGCCTGGATAAAGTGCTTTACTAAGACTCTCTGCACAGAAACAAAACTAGGTGTCCAATGACAAAAAATAAGCCTTCTGATGCACCATGAAAACATGGTCCCTTCTAAGTTAAGTTAAATTAAAGTATTATGATTAATACAAAGACTATATCAAGCTATGTTTCGTAACTGCTTATGCAGTTCATGGTTGTGGTGAACCTGGAGCCTATCCCAGAATGCAAAGGGCAGAAGGCAGTGAAGACCAATCCATCACAGGGCACACAGCTCACACACTATGGACAATTTAGGGATTAACACAATACACCTAATCAAATGTTTTTGGATCATGGGGGCAGAATACCTCAAAAAGAAACCTTCACAGGCACAGGGAGTACATGCATACTCTACACAGACACACCAGGGGGGAGACTGAAACCCTGGAGATGTGAGGTTATAGTGCAACCCGCGGGGCTGTCATATCACCCCAAAGACATGCTGTCACATGGAAAGAATCTGGTTTATCGTTCGAAATAAAAACTCCACGCTTTATTCTGAAATACCGTGAGAAAGCCAAGCGTTCTTCAGGAACCCTGTAACCCCAGTAGCCCCATGTCCATGTGCACGGTGAGACACTGGGGCTGTGTATGTTCTGTGTGTCTCAGGGAGTCTAATTCATTCGCTGAACCTTTATTAAATCAGTGGCCCATTTATTCAAGTGAGACTATCAAGCAGATCTATGCTAATATGGTGCCCAGAAGCAGGACAATCACATTACTGGGTGCGCACTCGCTTAGCCCGTGTCCCTGCTCTCTTCCGGGCGGCAGTATAGAGCACAATGAGCGAGGCTCCAACCCTCCCCAGTCTGCCCCCTCTCCTGCTACCCCCACAACCTCAGCAGTCCCATCTCAGAATAACAGGAATATTCAGATACCACACTCATGCACACGGGGTCCCTCTTTGTGTTAGCACACAGTCCGGACATTCGGACCCCCCCCCCCACCACCTTCCCACAAAGACAGAACATCTGCAACCCTTTCCTTTGCGAAATATGAGACGCCCCGTCCTCTTCTGCCTCCGTGTAGCTTATCTTGACCCCCCTCCACATGACCACATAAACAGAAACATATATAACAACACATGTGTCCTGGTGGGGGGGTGGCTTTCATCTCTCAAGACAGATACAGAGGACAAGAGGCCGGCAAAGCCTAACATAAACAGTCTCCCTCATCAGTACGCATTACCTGCGAAATCATACGCTACACAGAAATCAGGAGTAGATGGAACAAAATTGCTAAATAATTTTTAAACAATTAATCTGTCTTTCTGACCACAAACCTCCTAAGTCTCCTTTATATATATATAACACACACACACACACACACACACACACACACACACACACACCAATTCCTAGCCACTCCATCAAAAACTGGCATCCTGAAAGTAAAACTTTTGTGCAGATGTATTTAAAAGTTAATATGCTTTTTAACTTTATTTTGTCGTACTTCAGTTCCTCTTAAGAAAGCGAAAATCTGCGGTACCCCACATACGACCTGGCAGAGAGAAGAAGCAGCAGTGTGCCAAATCTGCCCCAGTCTGTCCAGTATAGTCATACCGGTTCATCTTGGCTACTGTAATGATTCAAATGAACCGTAAACAATATTCTGCCAATATGCCTAAAATACGAACTAAAAGAATTTTATAGAAATTAGACTATTTGGGAAAATTCCAGAGAATACAGTTTGCAATATTAATATTTACCCTGTTTAAATTCTTAGATTTTACTTTATTATTATATTATATTATTATTGTATATTTTATCAACCAATAGAGAAATATAAGATTTAAAAATATACAGGCCACTCCATGGTCCCCCTCTCAAAAAGCACACACACACACGCACACACACACACACACACACACACGCACACACACACACACACACACACACACACACACACACACACACACACACAC
>JAAGVU020000113.1:3796338-3854075 GCA_011763525.2 Mormyrus iriodes
GGGGGGGGGGGGGGGGGGGGTGGGAAGGGGGGGGGGCGGGGGGGAGGGCGGCGGGGGGGGGGCGGGGGGGGGGGCGGGGGGTGGGGGGGGGGCCGGGGGGGGGGCGGAGGGCGGGGGGGGGGGGCTGGGGGGGGGGGGGTGGGGTGGATGGCCATCAGCGGTTCTGCTGTGTTTTCTGAGGCTACAGAATCCAGTGTTATGTAATGATTTGTAAAAAGGCATCAGTGAAGTAAATAAAACAGATTTAAATACCACCCAAGTCTATACCATGTCTAATCCTGGCACAAGATTACTCAAATAAAAATACACCGTAGCTTGTTATATATCTTTCTGCTTGGTGTTTGGGTGACAGAGCAGTGTAAGGGGATGCTGGTTGGCTCACTGCAGCCTGCCAGTGGCGGTAATGAATTTTACTTATTTCACTAAGTTTCATTAAAATATGTTTAGGTTTGGAGCATGAGGTTTTTGGAAGACTCTCTGCCAGATCAGCTTCCCAGGAAGCCCTGATATGAGTTTGGATATTCTTTGGTTCTGCACCGACGTCTACTGGAAGGTATCTGCTGCCCAGCACTGGTGTCAGATGGCGAGAGGTCCTACCCAGCCTCTCCTTCATTCTTGGAAACCGTGGCTCCCTGTAGACAATCCCGTATAAAGGTCAGAGAAGAAGCAGTTTCATCACTGAGTTCCTGTCCTGCTCAGGATGCCGCCCACACCAGTGGGTTGTCCCTTCCACCAGCTGCAGTCTTACATCTGACACCCGCTATAGTCACCAGCTTCTGTGAGAGGCTTGTTGAGAGGTCACTGGTGAGGTCGGCCAAGCGCTGTTCTAAAGACAGCAATGCAATGGTGACGCACTGACAGGCAGCCACAGCCACTGGGCACTACTGTATCTAGGGATGGTTTTAGCAGGAAAGGTGCTGACCAATCAGGGATAAAAGGGGGAGGGGCCATTTACAGAAAAAAGTTCACCCCAGCTCTGTCAATTATGATGTCCATTTCCTGATTGTTCATTTGTTAAGTCCTCGGTGCTGAGGGGTGGAGAGGCTATGAATGTTTAGACTGTTCCCAAAGTGATCAAAAAGAGAATTCTGAGATTACTGACGGCGAACCAAAAAAAGAGAGCATATGTTGTATAAGGAACAGAAAAACAGCTGTCTAAAATGGCAGAATTACTGCCCTCTGAGCTTTGTAGGTTTCCAGGTAATTGCTCATTTCTGCATGGATATCACATAATAAATTAAACCATGCTGAAGATGGACATGCAGCTGTTCACCTGGATTTTATCAGAGCACCTGATAGGGGAAAGTCACCACAGCATCCGCACCTGTACCGCATTATACATGCGATGTATTGAGAGACAAAGACACACGCACAATAAAACACTTTTTATATAGTTTTGATGTATTTAATTATATTTGGAATTTAATAATAGCATTATAACTACAATTTTCAAAAGGCAGTACTAAGCCACATTACATAAGTACATAAGTAATACTTATACTAAGCATAAAATGTAAAATAAACTAACATTTCTACAGTATAGAAATTTGAAAAAGAAAATGAGGGACACTGAGAGTTGAAATACAACAAATAAGTAATTTAAATGCTTTTTGGACATTTTGCAAAAGGATGAAGAAATGAGTCACATTCATAGTCCCGCCGTTTGTCCGCCCGCACGTTTTCCTCTTCACCGAGAATTGGATAGATTTTGCAGCACCTCCACAAGATTCCTGAGACTCGGTATCTGCCCGCTAATCAGGGAAGCTGCACTCAAGGCCGGCTTGAAAGTGGACAGGCACACACAGCTCTAACTTGAAGAGAATACAGCCATTGTTGCGTCTGTGATGAGAGCGCCTTTGTGGAGGAAGGCCGGTGCCAGCTCTCGGGTGCAGCACCGCTTCCCCCATGCTCTTGCCTTTGTCATCCGCGCCGACTCCAACGCTGCAACTACCGTAACATGAGAAACTCTTGAGAAGTTTGTCTCCTTGAGTTTCTCTTATACTCCACAGGGACTGAATCACTCAACCCCCCCGCCTTCCCCTCCCTTCCCCGACTCGTGACAGCAATTGGAAGCAGATGGGGGGGAGGGGGGAATTATGTCTTGGCGTCTTTGGGTCACCCTGCAGCTCTCTTGTCCTGCTGGCCCCCGACTTCCGCCTCAAGACCTCTGCACTTTCTCCAGTCCTCTGAGTGTCTTGGGAAACAGTTCTCACTGTGTGTACCTGCAACTTCACAGAGGTGAACTGGTGAAGCAGCACCTCACCATGGCACACCAACCACCGCTCCACCTTGACCCCTTGTCGGTTTCTCCCATCAAGTGCTTGCGCTGAATTCTAAATTTGCACAAGCGCACAAGCTTGTTGCACAAGCGCTTTGAGGAATATTTGCTGCCTCAAGCTCTCCTCCTTTTTTTCCTTCTGCTCACTTTCCTCCTTTCTTAGATTTAATGGAGCTGGAACACGAGTTTCTACAAGCGTAGTAACATCTGATGTATAGCTGGCCCCCTGCTCGCGACCCCATCCACAGTGCTCATTACCAGATCAAGACGTCTTGATTAAATCACTGACAAACCAAAATATCCAAAGAACAGCCATGCTAATATATATTGACGTTCGAGATGCATGCCTCACTTGAGCAAAGGTCATTTGAGTGTATCAACATAGACGCAACCACGTTCAACAATCATCTTTCAGATTTTTTTAGCTTAAAATGTCTTTTTTTTCTACATTACATCCATGAAATGGCCGAAACTGAGGCTGCCATACCTAGCCAATAACTAGCCAACAGTAGCTGTCTGTTTGCTGACTATATTTTATGAAAAGGCAATTCCAAGACAAGTTCATTCTGTAGTCAAAAGAATCCCTTGTTTGTCTCTATCTGCATTTATTTGTGCCCTTTCAGCATATATGGAACAGCATTTTCCCCAAATATTTTGAGCATGGGATCCTTTGATAGGTATTGGGACACATTCGTCACATTTAACCATGTTGACTCAAAAATATTTCAGTGGCCAATCGAGATAAGTTTATATATCAGTACTGCACTATAACTCCACAACTCTGGAGCACCCTCAATTCTCCATTCACAAATGGACAGGGGCATATGTGAACTGATGTGAACAAGGCTATGATCTCTTTTAACAGCTCTTATTCAACTATTTGTACTGAGCACCATATGAGAATACTTATCCTTCACGTTTTCCTGTCTTAATGTGCTTCTGACCCCCCTGCCATGCGAGACTTGCATTTGGCATCTAGTCCCTCCGTGCAATTAACCTTGATGAAATCGGACGACTATCTTTTCATATATTTTTCCCCTCTTACTCTAACCCTCAATGTTACTTTTCAACAATTGAAATCAGAGTAATGAGTCTAAAAGGAAAAAAGAATGTTCTTTCAATAGATAATTAGGGAGATTGGTTTACCCGACCTACTCAAGGCCCATTCAGGGATTGAACCAAGGCTGTTGTCTAAGTGGCCAATGGACTCCCAGGAGTAACATTCCTGTCGTTTCATTTCTCAGAGCAGGTGCCTGGCAGGTAGTCAATGGAGATGCCTGAACGCGAAATAAGAGGTCCCACGAAGGGGTCAACATCAGAGGTTGAAGGTCAACATCCAAAGGTCAAAGGGTCGGTGGTCACTGAGGTGATGGATGAATGGAAATGCATCTTGTATCTGCGTGACCCACATGAGGCCATGTCCTCCAAGAAAATGAAGTCAGCCCATTGACAGCTGTTCCTGTCATGCAAACGTAGGCCTGTGACAAACCTCTCATGCAACCAGACGCCACCTCTCTGCAGACAAGCCCTACTTCTGCTTCTGTCATTTAAAGCATAAACAATCACTAGGACAATATCTGCACCTGCAATGATCACCAAAACTGTGGAAAAGCCTTCTAGAAAAATGTATCTACCCCATTTTGGTGCCCATCACCCACACATACCAGAAGATACTTGATAATTGCTGACAGATATTTCAGCTGACAACATCAACCATCAGGTTTTTTTTATAATAATTTACAATCTCGAGGACAGTTTAGAAGCAGTAATAGTTTCTAAAATCCCATTATCAAGTATGACAGCCACAAAAATAACTCCAGGGAGAGAACTAAGCAAGGAGAGTTGGTGATTTACAGACGACACACTGGGTTTGGGGGAATACCCACCGGGGCACGCTGCGTGGTTGACAGCATCATTCACGTTATGGCTACAAGCAGAACTCAGAATTCCAGAGCGGCATATGTGGAAGGCAGCGCCCTTGCAGCCGTGATGGCCTACAGCAATACGGGGACCAATGAGACACTTAGGTGTGCAGTGTTCACAGTAACAAAATGCCAGTTCCATCCCTAGTGAGCCTTGTGAGAGCTAAAGGTTGGTTCCCGCTGCATTACAGACTCTAAACACATCACCAAGAATACACCTATCACCCTAGATGACAACTTTGGGAAAACATCTATCCAACCATCTTTGATAATGGCTTATCCAGTGAGGAGTTATAGTGAACCGGGAGTCTGTCCCAGGGAGCAGAGGAAGTGAGGCAGAGCATACCTGTGGAAATAAATATTGAGTGCATTTTAGCATTAGCTGAAATTGCCAGCTCCTATTGCATAACCACATCAAGGTGTCATCAGTCTACAGCTGCCATTATATATTTACAAAGTCCTGTATCGAAGGCGATGCCTTCAGGCTGACTAATCCCTTAACCTGATTACCATCGGTTACCTCCGTCAACGAGCTGCTCGAGCAGTATCTGGGAGACGCATCACTGTCATGTTATAGATCGGACCTGAAAGTGTGCACACTTTACCTCTTCGATCTTCTGTTTTTGTTTTATGGGTAACATCTACTTTTAGCAAATGACATGCTGACCTGTTTTTTAGTGTTGATCATATTATTGATAGTACAGGTGATCAAAGCCATTACAAGATATGCCAGAAAAATATATATGGTGTTATTAAACCACAGAATTGGCAAGGCGTCTGTGCTTTGAATATGAAAGGTAGGAGTTGCAAGGTTCAGTGCCACACGAAATCAGTTCAATTGTGACAGGCCGTCTCTTACCGCCATTTTAGCTTACATAGAAATTTTGGTGGAGTGGGGTTGAATTTAAATTGAAAACTTTGTTTGACCATCCCTGAAGATTCACAGGCTAACTAAAACTAAGAACCTATGGACCAAGAGAGGGAACAATGCATGAACCTGGTATTAAATGCAGCTTTTGTAAGCTGGGGTCAAAGGTTAAAGTTATGCTCCGCCTTCATTATTACGCACGTTAAAACATGTGGTTTGAAAAGGTCATTTACATCTTCCACTCAAAGTCATGCAAGTGATTATCATTCATCTCTATGAAGGCATTTTTAAAGCCTTCCAAGGAAACTTTCCAAGTGAGCAACAGTGTCATATCAAACCGGACAGGGAAAAATAAAACTCCCCCGTTTGCACTTCGCACAGGTTTTTCTCTGCTTCAGAAATCTGACAGCTTTTGACAGCCCTTCATCCTCAGAGCTTTCAGAGTCTTCAGAGAAGCTGCAGTGATGAGGTCATTTTCTGTTGTATCATCATTGCTGAAATCATCTGCCCAGTTTGTTGCCATTGGCGACAGACCGTGATCAGCCAGGTGTCATTAGCTTGAAACAGCCCAGACTCAGCGAGCCCTGGAAAGTGATCCTGAGTGAGAGGGTGCAGGGCTGCTATAGTTATTGCATTCACAAGGCACTTGATCATTTAAAATACCGTTCTGAAAAATTGTAATAGATCTTCATCCTCGTGTTAAGAAAAATGCATCAACCATCCATCTACTGTAACTTTTTCTCCAGTAAAAGAATGAAATATTTATGAAGTGTACAATGAATGGGTTCACAGTAAACATCTTTGGACATTTTCCGGCCATCAGTGTTACTTCAAACATAAAGAATATTCCCAGCTTCTTTACCGTTTCACTATTTTCACTTCACAGGGCTAGTATGTGTAGAAAGGAACCCTTTAAAAGAAGCAATGACTGTTTTAACTCCACCACCCCCCCACCCTCCAGTGCTGAGACCTCTGGCTTGAACCTGCTGCTCTCACTCAGCAACACATAAATCACCGCATTTCAGCAAAATCCCTGCCCTGTCACGGAGTGCCGAACCCGACTCCATGGCAATAAAGGCCGTAACCGGATACAAAAACTAATCCCGGGCTGGACGATTGTTGGCATACGTCAGACCCGTGGTGGAGCAGTATGCAAGTGCCCCGCGCCGTTCCCTGGCACACCGGAGCAGAGCCGCACCTACCGCAGGCCTGGGAAATCAGGAAGTGCCTCGGGTAAGAGGCATGCCATCGGCCTGGGCACTGCTTCATCTGTTGCAGAGTATAGACAGATTTGTTGCACCACCAGAGACAGAGATCAGTACTACATGCAGAATGTGGCTGACATGTGTCAAGACTCTCCACTTCGATCAGAAGGATCCTTAGAAAGCAAGGCCTTAATCTCATGGCATCCTATTGTGAAAAGAGCGACTCCAAGGCATCAACACAAGGCAGAAGGACAAACACTGACTTGAGATGATAAGCTTCCCAGGTTAAGTCGCTAAACCAAGATGGTTGTTGAACCCTTGAAAAATGTACTTGAACTTCATTTCTTACATTTCATCAAACAGCTCAATAAATACCTAAAATTACAATCATTAATTATATCAAATTATTAGCAATAACATAAATTGTTCAATTATTCAAAACTGATAACAGCAATAACAACCACAACAATATTTTTGCTATAATAATAATAATAATAATAATAATAATAATACATACATACATACATACATACGCACATACATACATGTGTACATACATACATACATACATACATACATACACACATACATACATGCATACATACATACGTACATACATGCATACATACACACGTACATATATGCATACATACGTACATACACATATACATACGTACATACATACATACATACATACACACGTACATATATACATACATACATACGCACATACATACATGCGTACATACATATATACATACATGCATACGCACATACATACATGCATACATACGTACATACATACGTACATACACACATACGTACATACATGCATACATACACACGTACATATATGCATACATACATACACACATACGTACATACATACATACACACGTACATACATACATACACACACATACATACAGACATACATACATACACACACATACATACACACATATACATACATACAGACATACATACATACACACACATACATACGCACATACATACATGCATACATACATACATACACACGTACATATATGCATACATACATGCATACATACGTACATACATACGTACATACACACATACGTACATACATGCATACATACACACGTACATATATGCATACATACATACACACATACGTACATACATACATATATACGTACATACATACATACACACACATACATACACACACACATACATACACACACATACATACATACATACATACACACATATACATACATACATACATACACACACATACATACGCACATACATACATGCATACATATATACATACACACGTACATATATGCATACATACATGCATACATACGTACATACACACATACAAACGTACATACATGCATACATACATACACACACATACATACATACACACACATACATACGCACATGCATACATGCGTACATACATACATACGCACATACATACATACATACATACATACATACATACATACATACATACATACATGCATACATACATACATACATACATACATAGTGTATGTTTGTTGCCCCCATGGCACAGGTGCAATGTTCCAATCTTCTCCTTGGCCCATTCCTCACTGCCCCATACATACACTGAAAAACAGCCCCAGAAAGAGGAATGTCTCCCTGTTATCTCCAGTCTCCTTTCTTGATAGCATCGGCCTCTGAGGAGACACGGCGAGCAGACTTATTACGGCTTAAGTGCATTTTACGGCCTTTATCTGAAGTGATGCTCATCTCCCAGCAGTCTAGACTGTCCGTCCGTTCTGAAGCCCCAGTCTAAGACTGATGTGCAAGACTTTGGGTCCAGCCTGTGTCATCGATCACCCTGAATCAGATGTTCTGAGGGACACTGCATGTCACGTACAGCACCATGACCATGAACACTAATAAAATACATAGTCAAAAGTAAAATCAGGGCCCTGATCATCCAGCTCGTGATAAGCACTTGAAAGATATGTCTTGAAAATACACTTGGTCCTTGGGTAGTGACTGATGGAAAGATCTAAAATGCTTTCTAAATTGAAGGACCTGAAGGGGCTTCTAAAACAGGCAGGAATATCTGAGACAGCTGTAATCACTTATCTCAGAATATAGGGCATAATACTTGCTTACAAATACCAATTAAGATTGTTTTTTCATCTACATCAATACACTTACAAATAACCAGATTACTATAAACAAGTTATCGTTTCAAGTTGATGTCACATTATGTTTCGCCAAAGCTTAATTGTTAGAGACAATGAATAGAATTGTTCTGAGAGACTGGAAATGTTTATGCTGCTGACTGACCGCAGGGAAGCTGAAAAAACTCCACCTGTCAGTGCTGCCAGAATGTGAAGCAGGCTGGGTATTGTTGTGAAGCTAAATTTGGCCGAAAATTTCGCTTAGTGTGAAAACGTGAATTTACGGAAAAGCGGCTTGGAAGGAGATGTATTCACGGCAGAGCTGACCGTCTCCAGCAGGTGTTACCTGCGCTGCTTTTCCTTCACCGGTCTCCTGGCTGTTAAAAATTTTCTTCCTTATAGGAGAGTATAGGCAGCCCTGTAGAATGTCAAAACTAATTGATGTCAACGTTGGCTTTTCAAGCAGATGTGTTGTTTAGAGATTATAGAACTGTTTTTAGAGAATGAATCACTTTTCGGACACAGAGGCAATTTTACAGGGAAGGTGGCATGACAGAGCAGCCTATACATCAAAGCTGAAACAGCCACTGGCCCTGACTGCGGGCGCCCGTGCTTCGTAATGCAGCAGGATGTCAATTTTGCTCCAATGGCACTTTTTGATTTTATTTTCATTTTTCCTTTCCTCGTCCTGAAATCCGATTACGATCGATCCTTACTAGCAAGGCGGTGCTGTGAGTGCCAGTGTGATTCCAGGGCTGCTTTTGTGAGTATTCAATGGAAAGGTTTGCCCTCAGATGTCAAATCTCCTCAGAGACATTGATGTCGATACCAATTAGAGGGCGTACAGTTGCCTCGGTCACTCCAGTTGCCCCGCCCCCTTTTTAAAAATTTCTTTGCCTGTCTGGCTTAGTCTAATGGGTGGAGGGGAAGTTGGGTCGGGGGGAGGGTTTCCAAAATAACCTTCAGCTCCAAAATCAGTCGTGATTTACCCGCATATTGCCAGTATTACATTGACATTGTTAGGATATGGGAGGGAGAAGGAATGAGGGGGATTGATGACATTTAATGAGGGGTCAGTGTCTCCTGCTGAAAGTCCATCAGGGAAAAAAAATCCAATGCAAACATACAAAAGGGAGACTTAAGGAAAAAACAAATGAAGAAGCAAATGTAATTAGGAGAACATGAACCAAAAGGGTCTGTCTCCAGCCAACAGTAGTTTTATTTTCCCCCCTCCTGCAGGGATTTAGATGATGACATTGCAAACAGATGTGGCTAGGGTTCGCCCTGGAGTTCTCGATATAGCGAAACACACAGAAATACCAGCCCAGCACTGAGCACACGATTTGTTCCTCCTACTCATTTTATAACCTCTTTCTCTTCTTTAACCTTTCAAAAAGGGTCTAAAAGGCCCATCCAGGTGGACCATAGATCTGGGACCTAAGTATTATCGTTAAAATTAGCTCCGCCTCCACATTCGTCCAAAATGGCAGCGCAACAGAAACCCCGTCTCCCCGCACATGTTTTTCTGAGGGTTCGGCTCCTGTCTGACGGCGACGCGCTCTGATTGTCTGCGATTGTCTGGCTGCGTTGCACGTGACAGGCCTTGCCCTGACCTCTCTGTAATCTGCTAAGTGGGCAGTCACATGAATATGAGCGAACCCAGGGTGGAATCCGAGCCCACGAAACGCACTCATTAATACTTGTGTGTGCGACGCAAAGAGGCAGATAAATCCGAAGGTGGCAGCCACTGGGCAGATTAGAAACAGACCCGAAATAAACATGAGTCTTAGGTTCCTAGACAACATACTTTTTAGATTTAATCAGCCCTGGTAAAGGAACTCTCTTGTAATTAACTATCCTGATCTTATCGTAGGATCCATTAGAAAATCACATTTCTCATTCAGCTGTTGTGTAGCTGTAGCCTGCTGCGGGACTGAGGTACACTCCGGGCCAATTGTTCTCCCTGCGCAACAACACACAATCTTTTGTGTTTTCCCCAAATCGGTACATTGAAAAAATATCAGTCTTGTGAGACATTTAATTGAAACGCTGGGCTCATTTCTCTCCTTCAAAGGCAATGAGTAATTACTAAATGAGCAACAGGAAAAAGGCCAGCTATACAGTGTAATACAGCAAGGCTGAAAAGTGGGGCTATTATGGTTACTGGAAGCACATGTTCGCTGCTTGGGTTTGATGCACAGTATGAAGTATGAGCAGCGAGTGACGATAGTTCCATTCTTATGACTAATGTTTAAGAGGTGACTTGCTGTAACTTACGGTAGGGTACCCGGTAAGGTCTCGGAGTCAAATATGGCAAAGACACCTTAGAGGAAGCTGGTTCATTCAGGTATGTTTGTAAATGAAATAATCAGTTTTTCCATCCTCCAGTGACAATAATCTTCATAAAATGAAATACAAGGACCTGATAATATAATGTGACATTTACAGAAGTTTCCTTTAAGAATACGATGGAAATATGAGCTACACAGTTTCTACCAATTAATTTAGTGTTCTGGACTTAAAGCTGTCAAGAGCAACTTAAGATACTGAAATAGGAAAATCCTTTTCCCCCCATTCTAAAATTGGTTTTTAAAATATCTTTTTTTTGTAAAGCTGCTTTGTAAACAAAAAATCAGGAACTTGCCGTATGAAATCTTAAATAGAACTGTGAAATTAACCTTTTGAAAAAGTTATTCTATGAATAAATGGGTCCATATCTAATGAATATTTAATATTTAATCATTTTAATACATTTTTATATTACATTTTCATTTGCTGACTGAATATTTTAATCTGTTTTTCAGACATGTTTTTACAAAATTGTGTAAACAAAACAGCCTATTGTTACATTAATCTGCTTTTAACTTGAACCAAGTGACTTTTTGCTGTGTTATTCAAAAGTAACAATACCATGGCAACAGAGGTAATTCCTTTCTTCCTCCCGGATAATCCACAGTATGTTGTAGAATTAAAATAACCAATAAAGAGCGGTTACAATTGATGCAGAACACAAAAAATAAACGCCAATTTCAAAACACCTCGTTTTTCTTAGAAGTTGGATTTTCACTGCAGTAAAGCATGACTATGTGTGTAATTTAACTTGCAAATGGAACAATTATCTCTGTAAGTGAAGGTTTAACTAGTACTAAATGGCGACGATGATTTAAAGCAAAGTTAGTCTTAATCGCGTATAGAAAACTAAGCAGGCTATTTGAGGGCCGTGAAGAGGATTGCACCCTAAATAAAGTTTTCTATGTAATTTCAACTATACAGGCAATTGTCAGAGTTGACAATAATTAAATACTGTATACTTCAGCAAGGTGGAAGCTATTTTAGCGTTGTGCTTGGCAGGTGACCTGCAGCACGCTAACGAGCCAACTAAAGCATATCGATGGCAACAAATGGTATTTGTCATTTACGTTTTAGACAGGCTCCCCCACAATTATTTTAATCTTGCATTTCGAAAGCAGAGCCCACACTTCACTGTTAGTTTTAAGTATGCAAAAACGATTGGAGACAGACTTCTTGCATGGCGGACAGGAGTCCAAGGCTGATGTTTAGATAAGAGCTGAGGCCTTTTAAACTGCCCCCACCCGTCCCGTCCTCTATGTGTTATCCCACCTTAGCTGATATGTGATCTACACTTTATTTTACATTTCTCAAACATCCTGCCTTAGACAGGCTGGTTTTAATTAGCAGGGAATTGAGCTTCTCTACCTGTCAAGGGGGAAGTCCTCCTGAATTGGCAGCAATCAAAGGGCACCTTTGAGAGATTAATTTAACGCAGGCCGTGGGTGCAGAAAATGAACTCTCACCACCATAAACATTTTGTGCCAGTTTGTAGGACCCAAGTGGGAAAATTCCAGAAGTTCTTTTAAATTAGTATTGCTAACAAGTTTTGTTTAACATGTTAACGTTTTTAAAATTTCAAAATCTGACAACACTTCTGAAAATGTCCCGACAGTACTCTGTAAAAAGGTCTGAGTCAATCGCACAGCGCATGGCCTGACTGCATTCCAACTCCGCTCCATAGACCATCATACGTTCGGAGCATGTTTATTTGCGGTTAGCTAACATGACCATGGTAGGTTGTGCACTATAAAAATGATGTTGAATAAATTAATAATGTTTTTATAAATTTGGATTTATAGGCCTCATTTAAATTCATTTGTAATCATCAGTTTGTTTTTTTTTACAAAGCATCTGTTACTATACTGTTATTCAGAATTTAAACACATCAGTCCAAGTTTTTCATCTTTAACAAAAGACCAAACTGAAGAAATAAAATGCTACCTTTTAAGAGACGATGGTAAATATTGCCCATATTCTCTCTTGCATTCTTTCTTCTTTACATTCCTATCCTTACGCGTAATAAGTACAGACAACATAGAGGCTTTTCAAAGTTATTCTTTTCCATTTACCTGCCTGCTATCTCTGTTTTGAGTCTGACTGACAAGTCGGAGCCCCCATGACTTTGTCTCACAGCCAAGACAACAAAGTTTCAATTTTTCCATTTCAAATTTACATTCATTTTTAGAAACGCATCATTGCTTTTTATATACAGATCTGTTAATTGCATGATTAGACGGCAGACATTGATTTTGACAATCAAAATAAACACCGCCCAATTTCTAATAATTTTATATTCCATTGCCTCATTTGGAAAGAGGGGCTGGTAATGATTTTTTTAGCTTAGATTCCAAGTGAAGGTGAAGACACTAAGGAATTCTGAGCGAAAGCAAAAATATAGTAAACTGCAGAAGTATATCGTGCCTGTTAGTTACTGTCTATCTGAATTTCCATTAAAAACACAAACATAATACGCCAATTCCTCCCATTTATTTGTATGGAAAATCGTTAAAAGCCTAAGTTATTGTTTAATATCTGTTCACCATTTTAAACATAATGTTACATGTGCAACAATTTGAGCAATAAAAAGGACATCAAACAGAGGGTTCGGCGTACACTGGTCACACAAAGGAGAAGTCATAATGGCTCACAGGTGAGAATGAAAGTCTCTAGCAAACAACCGAAACGTCTCTGAAATACAGAAGTAGCACCATCCGAATCTGCAAATGCGCATAGAAAATGCATAATAATACAAACATACAATAAGGTAACTAAATTTGATTCAAAACACAAATAACATAAGAACCAGTTAAGTGCAAACCTTTAGTATCAGCAGTATCAGATAATTCAATCCAGTGTAAAATGCTCAGTCATTTTCAATGTATTAAAAATTATTAGGTATAGCGTACAGGATATATCGATAACGCATTATTTAAAAGTTAGCATGTATGCATTTTTTCCCAGATATCAAAACTCTAAAGATGTTTTTTTATGTTTCACATTTTGTAATGATTAAAAAGGTTTATAAATTAAAAAATCAGAAATCAAAATTCTACTTATCGTGACTTCACCTGCAGCCTGTGCACCATTAATCGCAATAATGTTGCTGAAACTTTCCATGACTGTTACACAGCATGTTACTACCTAGCTAAGTTCTGACGCTATCGTACATGGCTCTGAAGGTGCATTTAAAAAAAAACTGAAAAGTCAATGACTGGTCAATGTCAATCATACTATGAGCAGCGCTGCGTGATTAGACTGTCCTGCGTCTGAAGGCCATTTTGGTTCATTCCATCCAGCTCGTGGTATGTTTAACCAACGTCAGCTTCATTAAAGCAATTCCAGACACCGAGACTGAGTTTTATACTTCAGAAGACGGCCAATTCCCCACCTGAGATGATGTCAATTTCGTGCCGACGACAAAGACAGTATGAGAAAAAGCCACGAGACGTTCGGAAGGCTTTGAAAAGTTTCACTGTTTTACTGCAGCAAAGGCACCATTTGAAGCAAATTAAGTATAACTGCAGAGAAGATGAAGATACGCTGCAGTAAGCTCAATATTGGCCGACACGGACCTGAGGTTCGTAAGCTGTCATACCCTGGTATCAGACCAAATCCTGATGTATTGCTTGAGATGCTTGACACCCAGGAATCGGGCTATCATATTCAAAAAAAGGTCAGTGTTCCTACCTAGTTAAAATTCAGGCGACCGTGAGCCTGGCACGATGTCCCTGAGGCGTTTTATTTTTGCTGGCTGGTAAAACTGGACGTTAAAACACAGTATTTCATAACAAGTCTCACAATAGATCGATATGTCCCTCGGCTATCTCAGCATGAGGCCCGCCACGTGCACAGTCCGTAGGCGTCACCGGACAGTGAAAACCATGTAAAATGAATAGATGTTTCAACATCTAACTTGTAACCGAAGCATTGTTTTAATGATATGGCTCCTCTCTGCCTATGAAAAATGTAAACAGTTTTTCTCCCTTTTCTATATGCTAATCTGTTGTGCCTGTTGGACAGTATCTATAAATTTTGAGCGTCTGACTTTCCCAGCTGTGCTTGCGTTTTCCTGCGTGTGTTTGTGTGTGGTGTAGAACCCATCAGCTCTAAGTACTAGCAATACAATTCCAGGAAGAACTCTTACCTAGAAACATCCCCTCCCCCACTATCCTTAATAACGATCATTGTTCATTGCATTGTTTGGTCTGATTAAACTCCTGCTCCAGCACGGCACATACATCACGTATATACAAAGTATCTGCTCATCTGACCCAATTCCACCCCGTACATGTGAATAACCGTGGCGACCAAATCTGTTCCATTCCCTCCACACTTGGATGAAAACACATCGCTGTCTGTTTTTAACCCCCTTTTTTTTCCCCTGTTTATACACCTTCTTTGTTTAGTCCCAGATCCGGTTGGTGAAAAGAAGAAAATCTTTGTACGTCACGTGAAAAAAAACAGCACTTCAATTTTTAAAATGGATTTTTATATATATGACTATAGATTTTCTCCCTCTGTGGCTGAATTTTATAGACCCTCTTAATCATAAATACATGACTGGGACCTAAAGTAGGGGGTGTATTCTGTTGCTCATCGCAAGTCCTCTCGGCCCCAGCCAGGTTTTGCTTCATCCCGTGGCGGTCTCTGTTTACGTAACTCAAGCCGTAAGTATCCTGCGATATCAAGTCTGAGTCTTTCCACACCAGCTATTATTGTCTTAAAATTTGCCATCATCGCGATACACATTTTACATTTTGGCCATTCGCAAGCTGCGGTAACCCCGCGGTGACACCTATTTCGGAGCTCAGAATTAGTTCTGCGAAATACTTTCCGCCTGGTGGGATCTGAAAATGAGGCAGCACATCTGCAGCAAGGTCCTGCTTTCTGGAAGCTCCCTGCTGGTCGCTGGCCAACACCAACACTCCCACTACTGTGCTGCGATTTTCACCCCCCAACACCCCTATTAAGATTTTGGTGGGGCAATTAAGGCAGATTTCACCTGCTAATTTCACAGCAGATTATGTACATGTCAGGACAGAGACAGAGACAGAGACACACACACACACACACACACACACACACACAGCATGTCACCCCTGAGGAATTCTGTAGTGCTGTATCATGAACTTCAGCTTGTGTCATGTGACCACGTCATCTGCTAACCACTTCAATCAACTGAACCGTTTAAACTTAAAAACCAACGTTTCTTCAAAAAGTAGGTTTTGAGGTAAAAGTGCCGACCTGCACCTGTCGCCTGCTGAGCCTAGCCTGCAGCCCCTGCCTGGAAGCACAGAGCAGGGTATTCTCACCCATGAGAGTGCACCCAGTCACACACTAAGAGCAATTTAGAAACAGCCCACCAAATCGTCACGTTCACACAAACACAACCCGCAAGCCCAAGCCTTGTGGGGCCACAGTTACCTTCTAGGCCACCACACCTATCATTAATCAGCTGCATGAATGAGTAACGCGTGAAAGCTGATAGGAGGTAAGAGAATCATTCTGTCTGTGGTTTCCTGTACAGTACTTTATGCTAACAAGGCCACAGGCAAGAATCCCTTGTCGAAACTGAACCATTGACCACACGGGAGAAGAGCTTCATATCAACTTTGAGAGGGAATTCAATCGCACTGCGTGTACTTAGGGGGGTATGACCCGCAACCCTGACTAGTAATGTAAGCAAATGCGTGAGCCAATCCTTGGTTTACATCCCATAGAGGTTGAAGAATTGCATCAACAGTGGGGGGGTGGGGGGGGTTATGACACATACTCCTAGATGTCTGGCACCATACCACGAAATATGCAATGCATATGGACACGAATGTTGAGGTGTGCATGGCTGCGGCGATGTCATTCTTGTCACCGGGGTTGCGAGCTGCATGTGTGGGTGCATGCCACTGAAAAACTGAAACAATGTGGACGGCCTGTTTAGTGACGCAAATGCACCTCAATCTTTCATTGGTCAGGAGAATAGTACAAAAAAAATGTTGGTCCAAAGATTGTATTTAAATTCCTTTTATACCCTCTCTGATCAGCCGTGTCGGGAAAAGTCATCCATTGCAGACAGAGGTGGAAAGTTCAGGTCCACAAAGTACAAATCCAGACCAAGGTTTTGTTTCAACCAACCAGTTGAGTACTCTGTGGCTGTGATTCTTTCTATTCAACTGGCTGGTTGAAACAAAACCTTGGTCTGGATTTGTACTTTCTGGTGCCTGAACATTCCACCTCTGTTAATTGGTTTGTTTTTGTGAGTAACTTTCCCAACGATGCTGATCAGACTAAAAACAAACATGGCTAGCAGATACTGACATTTATATGAATCCTTGGTACAGGACTATAAAGTCCCAGATGGCTGCAAACTAAAATAGAATTCATTTGCAACCGCAACTCCATATACCTCTGCTCTTACGTACTGTAAGCACATAACGTACGGTTAGTTTTAGGAAAATGCTTACTTTTAATGAGAAATGCATAATATATTGGATAACATAACAGTATTGGTCGAAATTGGTTAAAAAATCAAGATATCCCCATCAGTCCAATGTATCAATCTTGGCCAGTACTGCTGGCTGATATTTAAACTTACTAATATTCAAAGTTCAAAGCTAAAGACACAATCACTGAAATAATAGAGATGATTGCATTAGATGATCAGCTGTTTTCCATAGTGGGATTTCATCGGTTCTTACTCTCCTTACCAGAGGTCTGAAAGCAGCAGCCCATTATATGATTATAATTCATTATTCAATCTGGTCAGTAGACCAACTTTTGTTTTCCACCGGAAAAAAACAACGTCATTTCACTAATCTGTGCCGGAGAGCCGAGCAGGTTATACCGCCAGCGCGAGTGGCTCAGATGTGAGTGGTTATCTGCGTACGCGATAATTTACACATTGTCGCATCACTATTTTCAGTATAACATCCGTCCCACTCTTATTAAATGTGACTTAAGAGCAGCTCTGCTCTAGTTCTCCCTAGTTCTGGCGTCAAAATATTCTTGCCTGGTGTGTTGGTGCAAGAAGTATGAGCAATAAAAATTGCAAATGGTCCAGAACTACGTTGTGTGCACTGTGGCACATCCGCAGTAAGGGTGAACCAGACCTAAGGGGACACGTAGGGCATTGTCGTTCGCCAATTCAGCTCCTAACAGCTTTATTGAGGTAATTAGGAACAACACACTTCGCTTCTGGTGTTTGAAGTGTCAGCCAGGTGCTAATTAAAACACATTCTCTAAAACATAGAGGACTCCAGGCCTCAAGGGCCTGGGTTTGACACCTCTGGTCAAAAGACACAAATGCCTAGCTCTACTGCGACAGTGTGAATACACTGCATGTTAGCTAGACATTGGTTGTTTGCAATAAAGAAAACTAAAGTAGTGGACAATGTGCTGGGTTGTCTACCTCTAGGGACCTAGACTGCAGCAATCTTCTAGGTCCTCTGGGCATTTTTATATCATTGCCGTGCTGCTATAGTGTTAGCAAAATCATACAGCCATATTGCATTGCCATAAGGTAGCTTGACAAAGCAGTCCCTTGTACGGGATCATCTGTCTGACACAGATGGTGTTGCGCAAAAGAAAGGCCTCTTTTCATATTCTTTTCTAAAAAAAAAAAAATCAGCCAGAGGGTGTGTTGATATCACCCATTGTCATCTATTTCATTCTCATAATCTCTTGCAGAGACGCAGGCCTCCTTCATAGGTGTCTGGATATCAATGCTTCCCTGCTCTCCCGAGGCAACAGGCAAACACTGCAGCATGGTACTGCCGAGATTCCTGTGACTAATCCAATGGATCTGCACACATATGAGGCGTGGCACAAAGTGCACGTCGTGAGTCTGGGCTCCAGCCGGCAAGAGCCGCATGGCTCTCCAAGAAAAACACGACCGGGTCGTCGCCCCCGAGAAACATGGCCTTTTCCCCGACTTCAGGAAACACTTCGGGGACAACGCCAAAACGTCCCACGGATGGACAGTGGGAGAGATAAGGACAGAGAAAAAAGGATAAACCGGACGCGTCAGCGTGAGCCCGTGTTATTTCCAGTTTCGCCAGCGGAGTCGGGTATCATCCGAATGCAGTAAAATGGCAACTGAAGCCTCCGGGCACACAGGCTAACATGTGTGCCTCCGCACTGTCCGTGTTCATTAAGCCCCCTCTCCGCAGAGACCCTGGCACGCCAGCACACAGGAACCGCACAGCCGTGCTACACATTTCCCAGGGTCTGCAGCCTGGAACCAATGCATGGCAAATAGATTATAGGGCTGCTTTTTTAAATTAGGACTTAGCGTCTCTCATTCGGCTGCTGCATAAAAGGCACATTATGGCTGCATCAACACCAGAGGCATGGTAAACAGCAAGGAATGAATCAGCAGGAGTCTTTGTAGTAACGTCACAGAGGAGACAATGATAACCCATTTGTTTGACAGAAAACAAGCATTTTTTCAGAGGCCACATATTGTGCTTGGTATTATCATGTTGCCACTCTTGTCCTAATAGCAGTCAACATTTTCCCATAAAAACTTCAGGCTCATAGAATGGTATGGGGAGGGGGGAGGGGGGGTATCTAGAACAGCTCTCAACATTTTACGTGCAGGTTGTGATTTTTATTTCAGTAATGGACAGAACACATGGGAAAGCAGACTGCCACTAAAAGTAAGAGGAGACTGGACAATACCAGCTAATTTCAGGCAAATGTCTAGATTATTTTAAAGGTTCAATGCCAAGACTGCCCAGGACCGGGTAATGTGTTACCAGATAACCAGGTAACATGACCAGCTGTAGTGGGCATAACTGTCAGTTAACAGGAACAACAGCAATAATAATTTCAAGACTGTAAATTATTTGATCTGTAAACTTTGGCAGAACTCACAAAGCCATCTATGTGCAGAAGAGTATCATCCTGGACAGTATTGAGGTTGTTTTACTACCAAAGAGACAAATCCTGTAATCATAATTCTGAAAACAGCTCCAGTGTGACTTGGAATACACCTGTACAAAACAACATTGACATTAACTAATGCAGCTTTATCCACCATGTCTTTGAAGCAACGTTACACTCAGCGTGTGTCTGGCAACTGACTGACAACCTCTTTCCATAATACAACACCTGTGTTTAGGACTAACGGGCAAAAAGCAAAACTGACAATTGCCAATCAACAAATAACATCACGTGGGGCGTAACACCTAGTACACTTGGTTGCCTATCAAGGATTACCGTATTTTCTTTCCTGGCAGATTACTCACGGATACAGACAGCAGACTGGCAGAGAAGCATAGAAGATACAGCAATGTGACTTCAGAGGTTCCAGGCTCATAGTGTCTGTTAAGCTTTCAATTACCTTTCATCCAGACCAACAGAACTATGCAGATTAGGACACTGCAATGTAATGCATTTTGCCTCAAACTTTCATTCAGTTATTTGAGAATTTTCACATTTTCCTTTAATCCATTAAGATGAAGAACCATTTGTTTTGCAGCACTCTCCTCCAGAGTGCAGCACACATTCCAACCGGAAGGGGCACCATTACCTTCAGCTGACCCTACAGAACTCCTCCTACTGTACCTCCTCCCTGGAAAACTCATTAGCACCACCCCCCCCCCAACCTTCCCTCCAGACACAAACAAGAGCAATGTGCTGGCAACCTACTTTCTTCTTTGACGGAGGACTCGCCTGTCTGCCGCAGCACGTCTACTCTAAGCAAATTCACGCTGCCCCCCACCCATCATTCCTCCAACCAAGTAGCACGTGTGATGACTCAGCCACTGTAATATGTTTCCTCACTGCCCCATGTAAGCCTAGATCTACGAAAAATTAAAGCGGGACTATTCGCAGTTAGGGCCATGAAAAGTGAAACTGAGAACTTTCCCAGCATGTTAAATGAGAGGGAAGACTCCTTTTTCATTAGCGAATTTCCCAAACTTCCAAAAATATTCCCAAGCTGGCAGTTGATCTTTCATCAGCCTGTAGACTAGCCTGTGTGCAAGGAGTGGCTTGTTTCTTTCCTCAATGGCAGCTTGCTGGAGCCTGCCTTTGATTGTTCCCAATTTCCTCAGATTGTTTTTATTCGAGCACTTAAAGGTAAGGCACAGCCCGGCAGGCGTCTGCACGGGCCTCCAGCAGCCACGGTGCCGTTCGAAGCGAGTGGATACAATGGACTTATTTTTGTCCCTATGGATTTGTGCATGTGGCGTGGGGTGTAACTGACGTTTTTTTTTTTTGGAAAACAGAAGAAAAATCCCACTTGTGTTGATTCTTCAGTCAGATAGGCTCCCAATCCATTACACTCCTTGGGTTGTGTTATAGAGCAGTGGTTCCCAATCTGGTCCTTGGGGACCCCCAGACAGTCCACGTTTTTTGAGGGAGCAAAAATGTTGACTGTCTGGCAGGGAGCAAAAATGTTGACTGTTTGGCAGGGAGCAAAAATGTTGACTGTCTGGCAGGGAGCAACAATGTTGACTGTCTGGGGGTCCCCGAGGACTGGAACAGGAAACACTGTTATGGATGATATATGCCCAAATGGAAATTAGTCAGCGTGACAAAAGTCACTGATCCCACTCATCACACCTGCTGGGACCCACACGCCACTTTGTCAGACTTTGGGATCACAAAGCCTCACACATGATCCCCAGGGTCACCGGAGAGAAAGGCATGCTCTCACATTGAATGACATCTCAGCACCAAAGCTCAGGCAGAGGGGCCTCCCAGGAACGTGGTGTTCAATATAGCCTCAGCTGATCTGGATCAGGAACTGCTAGAAGGCAGAGCCTGGCTAAGCCAGCTAGCAATCAGAATCCTCCCATCACGCGACAGCAGAACATTATCTGCCCCTTTCACGTCTTGTAATTCAGAAAATATTGCGATGATATTCTCTTTGACGTTGCACAATTTTAAGACACAGCATATGTTCATGCATTTTTGTCAGTTAATTCTCATGTCAGTGGCTATGTGACCGTTGACAAAATCACGTAATACATCAAAATACAGCCGTGCCATTTCTCCATGGGAAATAAGACATGTAATTTTGTGTTCTAGAAAAATGTAGTTGTTAACCCATGGTTCTTGCCTCACTATGAAATGGTTACCAGTTGTGGCCATGTTCTCTGAAAGAAAATATTATCTGTACATGCCACACAGCAATCCGCAGATCCAGCGACTGTGCGGGTCACCACCCCGAGCGACATGTGCTGCCATTTAATGTTGGGATGAACTTGTTTTCGTTCTCAGCTGCCAGCATTTTTAAGCTTATACAAGTTGTGCTGCAACCGGTTTTTCCGGCTCAAATAAATGGCTGAAAGTAATGATAAATACAGAATTAGGACACCCTCTGCATTTCTGACATGTCAGTGTAGGTCAATTTTCCCACAAAGATATCAGGCATGGGAGACTGGGGGGGGGGATTTGGCCTAAAATATATTTAGGTCTTTCTAAGCAAAAAAAGAGACACGGGTGTCTGAAATAACACCGGCGCTGTGTGTGTTGGTCCAAATGCACAAAGATTGAAAGAGGTGCACAGAGCCAAGAAAAAAAACGACATATTCATGTAGCTGTAAAACTGCCAAAAATGCCCATGATGATCTCGGTGCCTTCAATATCTTTATCTAAACAGGATACCCGTCATTTTTTTCATGCTGTCTGTAAATAGTAGAGTCAAATACCATCAAATGAGAAGTAGATGAAAGTAGGATCACCTCAGTTCAGACCAGGGCCGGTTCTAGACTGTATCAAATGGGGGGACAATAAGAGATGTTGGTGGGTCGCATCTTTGGCTTTAGTGGGGCTTGCGGAGCATTTGGTGGGGCATTGCCCCCCGTGCCCCATCCTAGAACCCGCCCTGATTCAGACACTGCTTTTTGATGAACGGTAGAGAAGGCGGTTAGCTTACGTCACTGCTGCAGCCATGAAAGAGAGAAGCTGAGCAACGAGCTTCATTGAAAGACGTGCCTTGGGTGACAGCACACCACGTGACTGCCCACGCCCACACAGACCGCTGGTGTCCCAGCTCCAAACTGATTCATTCACACTATATTTAAAGCTGTATGGCTGTACAGCTTTGATTTCCTTTGTAAATGTGAATTGTGCACTTGGAAGGTGTATATAACCAAGTATCGGTTATCCGGTAGTCAAACGCTAGTTAACAATGACTTTAGGTATATCATTACCAAAAGCGAGCAGAAAAAACTGCCTGCTACCTTAATTGAGAACCATTAATAATTATAATAAATACACCCCTGCATCTTATCTCAAAGTGCACAATGAATTTGACCCCCAGAATGGAAACATTGCGTTTCCACACAAGCACTCACATGAACAGCATATGCTAGAAACATCAAACGTGCGCATTACCCGGTATATATGCCTGTAAATGCACTTAATTCTGATGCAGCGATAGACGCTTCATTCGGATTCGCTCTGGTTTAAAGTGCCAACATGTCAAAACATCTTCTGATAATCAAAAAATATTTTGATTAATTTGAAATATTGCTGTACCACATGGCTCAGCCATATTATAGTACTACTGCGAAATGTAACAGTATTTAGAAGTGGCAGCGCAGCAATAATACTGAGGATCCAAAATTGTACCTGTTACTGTCGGTGAAACGGTTGAGGGGAAATTTCAAACGTGAAAATATATGAACAAATATGGTTCGAACGCGTGAACTAAAATAATTACTTATACACTGAGTTCTATACACAGCAAGACGCTGAAACTGAATCCTACGTTTGTATAACTGAAAGAGCTTTCGGTCTGGCGTCCTCCCAAGACTTGGGGTAACGGAGACTGGCTTGTGTCTGGCATTATATCTGAGTACAAGCGGTGAATAATTGATTACGAAAATCTCGCCTTCCCCAACGTGTGAAAAAAGCAAGTTTTCACGTTTGCGACAAATTGCTGCACTTCGCATGCAGAGGCGCGTGTTATATCATCTAAAACCGTATCATGAATACGCAGAGACTTTCACTGAAGGGGGAAAATAAATACTGCCGAAGTTTACAGATTAGAAACTGATGTTTCACAAGTAAACCATTACACAGAACGGATCAGTTTGCAATATAGCATGCTACCTGTGATGTTTTTTTACAAGGACATTAACAAAATAAATGCTAACCCGTACACTCTGGTTAGCGCAAAGGTGAACAAGATCTTTAAGTTTGAAGTTCTGCAAGAATAAGTATCAGGGTAACTAAGCCGTTATAGATTAAAATAATGTCTTAGAACGATTTAACGGAGTGAATACATGCATGCATGAAACTATACAAAACATAAACCATGGTTCGGGACTAGTTTCAGAAAGAAAACCTGCAATCAATATACTCCGCAAGACAAAGGAGCGCCCGGATATCTTCTCGCTTTAAATTATCTGTTCTATGTTTTGGTTCACGCGGTGTCATGTAAATGTAATTGCGATTTTTCATTTCAGTATTTATATGATTTGATATCTTTCAAATACACTAAATGTAATTCATATTTTGGGTGGGTGACGCTGCAGAGCACCGGCACTTCAGAACATCAAGAACACCATCGATAAACGATTGACAAAGGTCAGTGCTAGAGTTCTATCATTTCCGCCCTAGATGTCTGAAATATGCAAAAGAACCCAAAAGACACATCCGTTGGAGTTTTAGGTTCTGAATCAGCTTTAGCAGCCTAATCATTGTCAGTCAGCAGGACAGCCGATTTTGAATTCAGGGTTATAGCTGTATTCCGTCTCCCCGTTTCTGTGGTGTTTTCCTGTTGGCTCTCTCTGACGGAATACTTCCTTCCGTCATATCAGCCTCCGCATCCTCGCCCCTAGAAGAGACATTTTTTTTTCTGTACGAGAAACTTGTTAATAAAGTAACTGCATCGGATATGACGAGATGGCCCTGTGCCCATACGTCAAATATAAGCTTCACTAGAAGCGGTCCAGGAACCACAATTTCAAACTACCCAGCATGCTGGTCAAATCTGTATACCCTCCATGTACGTCATATAGTTAACACAGCAATATACACGCGTTCGGAAATTCAAACACATCTCCAGAGTTTTACATACTTTACAAGCACGTGTAGGTTAGGGCTACCTTTTTCCAGATCTGACAGTTAATAGTTTACAATTTAAATTACGTATAATTGATTCATACATAGTGATCTTTTTGCTAATTCAAAGTTGTTAGAGAACAAGTGACAATGATACATGTACACGTATACAACCCCAGCTGTTAACATTTACTCTTTTCCATGGGCGTCGTTAGGACCGATCACTCCGGGCTGTAGCCCCGAGTATTTCAGCCCCAATGCCAATCTTCCTTCAAAAATGAAAAAAGTCAAGACCCAGGTAAACTTGACTTAGCCCCTGATCCTTTCAATAGCTAGAAACTCCCCTGGTCATTTCTGTATTACGTTCAAATTTCTGTTTTGTTTTTAACAACGTATTATGATGATTATTTATTAGCCAACAATGTAGTCATAAAAGACTATAGAACAAGTCTGGCAAATATAAAATACTACTACTACTACTACAAATAATAATAATAATAATAATAATAATAATAATGATAATGATAATAATAGTACCCTGCGATGGGTTGGCGCCACATCCTGGGTTGTCCCCTGCCTTGCGCCCATAGGCTCCGGGACCCTCCACAACCATGAATAGGACATGCGATTACAGAAAATGGAAGGATGGAATAATAATAATAATAATAATAATATACGAAAAATGACCAGTATCTTCTGTCAGGTTTCCGGGCCATTGTGTGAATTTAAGCATTGCAACATACACGCACATAATTAAAATATATAGTGTTTTACGCGTTATTCCAGAAAACGCGTTGACAAAGGTTACAACCACTGAAAGCTATTTCAAATAATATATTAAATTGATATTTCAGCCAATCAGAAACGCCTTAAGAGTAGAGTTGGGAGGATCCAAAAATCAAGCGTAGGGTACTGTACTTTACGGTTCAGGATTCAAAACTTAAAGAACTAAAGATAATGTGATACACCTACAGATGTTTAACTGTCCATTTCGGCTAAAACAGTAACTCATCAAAACATAGCATGCCACAGATATTAGTTTTAAAATTGTGCTAGACAACGGATCTCTAAAAACGATTGAAGTGTTGTGAACAAACCGAAACGATCTATACACTCTATATACAAGGTTTAATGGCTATTAAGTCATAAGTCTCTCGATATTTAACTATTTTCATTAGTTTACATAAATCTAAGAAATTCTTCCACGAACCCTTTATTAAATTGCAGGAAAGCGAGAAGATAAATGAATGCAACGGGGTTACCGTCAGTCATCACAATGAATGTTTCTACGGGACTTCATGTGGGTCTCTTCTTAAATCCTTTATAAATTAGCAAAATAAGAATTAAAAATATGATCCGTGCTTCTAAATCTCCCAAGGAAGCAGGGATATTGAGGGTGGGAAACACTTCGCGTAATTTCTTTCGCTTCTAATGTTCTGTCGGGGTGACTGTGAACTGCTACAATAGTTTAACGTGACCAAACTAATTAGTTTGGGATTTTCACCACCTGGAAAGTTCCAACAGCGTCTTCCCTGTGTGTCACAAAACGCGCGACAAAGTGTCTTTTTGAGAAAGGTGTGCTTCGGAGAGTGGTGTTGGCAAATACTGACCTCTCCCAGGATTAAATCTAGGTCGGAGTAATGACCTAATGATCTGACGACGGTTTCCCTAATCCCGCTAATTGTTTTCACCGGGTTAAAAGGTTTGGGCGATGACATTGTTTACAATCCCCTCCTCCCGAGAAAAAGAGCCTTGTGATGCCGGTCTTCAGTTTTGTGTTTAGGGGCGGTAGAGAATATTGCACAGTAATAACATGAAATCAGAGATATAATTTACTCAGATACACAACAACGCATGGATACATTGGGAAAAGAATATTACATTTACTTATTTTTATTAGAAATGCGTAGACTATCTTTTAATATACACGCGCTGTTTAAATGAAATGGGCTGTTGAATAACTTGAGTATTATTCGATTGTGTCGGCAGCTCTTTCACCAGTTTTCACACTCGGCTTCATAATGTTTTATATATGTCTGTTTCATCCCCACGGTTCATGTTTCGGCAAATGCACTTACATTAAAGGATGTATAAGTTTTGCACAACCCTATCAAAAACCGGGTTAAACCTGTTATGGCTACACGCCCCTTCGCTTTGGTGCCCGGCTGTAATCATCTACTGTTACTATGGTCACACCTCAGCAAATCAACACAGCTGAACAGTATGGAATAAACATTTTGTAACATATACTTTGATATTACCGCTCAAAGGTATACACAATACCTAACCGTTTAGGTACGTTTAGGTAAAACTACACCAATACAGGCCTACAAATTATAATGAAGTAATCGATAAAGGAATTGGACATTTAAATAACAAACACAATTTATTAGGGATGAACTCACAGGTGATCTATTATTTCTATAATTAACCCACTCGGTGGGTCTGAACTTAGGTCTGAAGTTAGGCCGCGCACGATTCCGCGATTGACAAAGACCAAGCGAATTGGCGCGTGAGGGGGATCATCGCGGATTGGTTATTTTATTAGTGCTGTCTGCGCTTCCTTAAACTACTCTCAGACAACGTGTCGTGTTTTTACAGTGTGTGCTGATTGGAGTTTTATTGTACTGCGGATTGAAAAGGTTGTCTCTGGAGACCAGAATACTTGGCTTCACAAACCGCGTGTACTTGCCATCCGATTTTTAGGGGCCTGGCGTGGGCTACTATTTGGAATGAACTACGAATAAAACAAAAATCCTGTTTTTAGCCTTTGACTTTGTTTCATCTTTATAAACAAAAGGGAAAAAAAACACAATAGGGACCCACCAGCTTGCTGTTTGGGCCCCTAATAAATGGCTGTTGGTTTTAGTTATGGCTAAGTGGGGATGTCGAGAAAGTGTCTATTATGTTGTATTTAATGGCGCTTATGTATGTTATATAGCTTATTTTTTCACTGTTGATTGCAGATTTGCCATGTTTGTAAATTCTGGTTTCGTCTGTACAGATTCTATAGGAACAAAGAACTCCATATATATATACATTACAGTGTCTGAATCCACAGTGCGCGTTTTCGTTGCAGTTACTGTACGCACGTCTTGCGTGTGAGAATAGCTAAAAATCGCATATATCAATAAACTTGTGACTCCACTCACAAAGTTACTACAATTAAAATTACAATTAAAGCAAATGTTATATGGTCATTTACACATTTTTTCACCATGTTTTTCTTCCTCACAGATGTCACTGCTGCTGGGCTGTGTAGAATTATTTTACAAAGAGATCCCCCTCAAGGCAAGGTCTGCCTGCATGCTTCCGTCCCCCGTCTCCATTATACGCAGCAGGTCGACGGCCAGAGTCAGCCGTATTCGGTTCTTCAAATTACCGGACACTAGCGCTCCAGCGGAACTATCTGACAATCTACACTAACAGCGCAGTCCTCTCTGTCACCTGCTATGCATCTAACGATGTCAGGTATTTTGTTTGGCGTGTGATGGAATAAGTATATGGATAAGCAGTGCATTTGGTCTATAGGGATTTAAAATAATTTAACATATTTCAAGAGACTTAAAACCGTCAACTTGAATAATAGTATGAACAGGTTTCCGTTGTGCGACAAAGGTTTGCCTTGTTAGGCACATTTAAATATTTATTTTGGTCGCTTACATGAAAAAATGCCGAATAATGATGTATTGAAGATTAGACTAAAATGTTCAAATAATTAATTTACCGCACGATGCTATTTCAGTATGACTAAGAAAGAAACATGGAAGCATTTAATTACGTCACATTTACAGTCTGCGGGACGAGTCAGTATGCAAAGATTAATAGGGGTTTTGGTTTAATTTCCTGTTGCCAAAAAAAGTCTTTCCATACATTAAAGTACTGACACTTTCCATAAATGTAATGACTGTTTATCGCGTTACACCCACGAACATCAAGTGGCCAGAACCAAAAAAACGATGGATTTGAAAGATTTACTTACGTATTTTAAAGGCAAAAACAAACAAGAAAGTTAGTATAACGGATTGGCTATGGAGAGCAAAGTCCCCGCTCATTTCATTACGGAAACCGCGTAGCAGGTAGCCGACCGGAATTTCTGCAAAAAACTATGGTGAAAGTTATTTTAAAAGTCCGTCAAAGTCATCAGCAGTGTGAGTGAACTGAAAATCAACAAGCAGGCGGCGTGCTTATATTGTGCTGCACAGCAATATAATTCAGGTAAGGATATCGATATGAATCAGCCAGTAACCCATGCAGGTAACCTATGACTTTTCATTATGCTAAAGATTTGTGCTGAAAAAAAAGCTTATCCTTATGACTGCCTCTTATTTTTAATGATTTGTGCTGAGCTCATGAATAAATATATTCACCCAGCCATCCACCCACTGACCCATTTTTAATTTCTCTTGTCCAGTTGAGGGTAAGAGTGAGGAATTGTATATGTAAATACATAATATCTGTCCATCTGCTGTTAAAGATGGCTAAATGACAAGGGAGGATGTGTTTCAGATCTGGGGGAATTACAAGGCAAGAAGATGAAAATACTTGCATAAAGTGATATAAATGTTTGTTGTAGCCTGAACAGTTTATAATCCACTAGCCTCAGTTCACCAATGAAGGGGCTGCGATAGCTAAGCCAGCGTTAAACCCCAACTAGCAGCAAAATCATATCTAATCACTTCTTCCTTCTATCCATTTGTAGCCCCTCTCTCCTGTGCGACTAAAAAGGCGGAAGCATGTAGCTAGAACCAAGCCACGCCCCATCACATTTAACAAAAAGCAAGATGGGTGAAGGAGAGAAAGGCACAAAGATGGGGAGAGAGAGGGACAGAAAAGTGTGTCAGGCCCAATACGTGACCAATGCACGGTCTCCAGAGCACGCTGCATACCTATGCCACTCTTCATTAAGGATAGCTCTCCAAAGATGGTTACAGACATGAGATAATGAGGTCCTGAGATGACGTGCCCCTCCAAGTTCGGACCGGAGTTGTCTGACGCCAGTTCACCAAACGACACTGTACATCGGCACTATGCTACTCACATCCAATTTGTTGCTCACAAAAGCTGATCTATCCCAAATCCCCGCTAACAAACACATGCCCTGAGACAAATCATATAATGTCCCGCTTTCATTTCTCAACTAATTAACTGGAATCCCACCTCACTCACAGGACAATGCGATCTATGTCATAGGTCACAGGCCACAGTTGGCTGCCAAGAATATTAGTGAAGGTCTAGGCTATGGCTTTTCTGTGGGCAATGGATGTAATTAAAAGATTGCCCTAAAGTAGGGAGGTTATGAGCTTTTCACTGCTTTTAATTGGTGTATTTGCGTTTGGAATTTTCAGCAAAGAAGAATCAAGATGCTACATTGACAACGATGCATGTGAAATAAATGTGTGTAGGTTTGATAAAATTAATTCTCTGTCTTTTCCTGTACATAAAGTAAAAAGGTTAACACCATTATTTAAACAAATTTCAGTTTATTTTTACCAAAATGCAAAACTTAGGACTGAGGAACTGTTGCTTCAGTTACCGCGGTACGGGTCGTTTTATGGCTGAGCAACAGCTAATCCATCAAAACCGACACAAAACACAATGAGCGCACATCAATATTTAATATTTTTTTAAAATTTTCCCAGATGACAAAGTCTAATGTTATAAGTGTATGAATGTTTGGGTGAAAGGAACGTACCATAGTTTTATACAGGTAATCAAATCGGTAAAGGTGCTGGTAAAAATGACCTATATGTATACGCATCTATTCTTAATTGCAACAACATACACAAGTACGATATAGTTTAAATACAAACAAGATAAATTTTTATCCTCTCCGTGCGAAATCTAATACGTTTAAACATGAAAGAAGCCATTTTACACACCGCATCACTAAAGAATACTACTGGCGAGCTCTATACTTAGTTCATCGGTTATTGGGTAGCCTGCAACAAATAATGCAGACGACGGCAAGATATTTCACTCGCCTAAAACCTAACGATGTTGGTATTAAGCAGTCGAGTAATTTTAAATACCCGACCATATATACACCTATACATACATTCTTTGCGTTCTTAAATATTAATTATCTAAAATTGTGGTGAAAATAAAAACTGAACATTTTGAAAATAAGTTCGTGTATGTATATATATATATGAGTCTGCAGTATGCTATCCGTAGAATAACCACTTCATGTAAAAATAGATGTGATCGTGTGAAATCCGTGCGAAAAGTATATCATGTGTTGTTAGCATAGATATGACACACCTTGTTAGTCAAATAGCCTTACACTTCATAGAATTCATTTGAGTACATAAAAACACAAAAGTTTTGATTTGTTCCAAGTTCCTAGTATTACTGTATTCACTTTTTAGTATCCTACAGTAGCATAGTCCTTGTTCATGTAACGTTCATTAATATTTTCTGACACCGTTATATGCAGTGTACACAATTTGTTCGCATGTAAAACATATAATAAAAGTTTAGACGTAGCGTTAGATCACTTGCAATATGTTCACATGGGAGTTATAGTCCTTCTTCCATGTCCTTTCATTCTAGTAATATTTATCAGACCCTCAGCGATAACTCAACCAAGGTCAACTAACGTTCAAACGTTCCTCGTCATTACCTTAAAAACTACTGAATGCCTAACATCTGGAATGAACGCGAATAAATCACGACACTTACCCCACCGTTTACTACCTATATCGCCTTTCCTGGTAAGCGTCGCGTCAGTTCACTGCATATTATTATTATTATTTGTATGGCGTTTGTTTTTCTCTTTGTAAAATTCACAAGCATTTCAAATGCAACCGGGCACGTCGAATGTGTGCACTACGTAATACATAGTATCGCAGCGGTTTTCATGTCACGTCATGCAGTCGCGTTTGGACGGAACGCATATTTTTGTCTAAATTTTGCTGCATTTAATACTTCCGACGAAAGCATCACACAATCACAAATATTACTACACCTACCAGTTTTTTTAGTTCACGTAGTGTCACGTCGTTCTCTAAATAACACCATTGTTTGAATTATTTTTTTAATGAAAATGATACACAAAAGCCTGCTTGTCACTGCAATCAGAAAACGCATTGATTCGAAGTATTGTCACAATGCACTGTGGAAGCCACTTGAAGTCACAGTGCAAACGCAAAGAGCCTCGGACTATTGTGCCTGGGTAATTATTTTTGGTGGACTGACTTCAGCGCCCGCGTACGCACACAAACACACACACACACACACACACACACATACACAAACACACACACACACACACCTTTTCATATTAAATATGCACGAATCAAATACAAATGTTAGTTTACAACCACAACTGAGTTTTTACTCATTTATGGCTCATGGAGAAAAGACCCGAAAATAGCATAACCCGCAGTTTTTACTGAATTATCCCCCCCCCCCCCCCAGGCAAAAAAAATACAATTTAAAGGGAAAAACCGCGGGTTATGGCATCTTTCCAAGACACTTCTCACAGGTCCACGGCTACTTTAGGCAAGAGGAAAGAGAGTATTGGCATTAAATTATACACAGAAAGAGGATTAATCATGAGTGACAACCAAATTATAGACGGACAATTTTTCCTTGGTTCCTAGATAAACAGAAAACTGGTAGTAATTTAAAGGCAATCTTATATTTAATCTTGTTTATGTGGAGAATTAGATCCCCGTTTTACTTGCACCTTATTTATCACAGCTAACGAAAGCATTGGCTTATATTCCTGATGTCAGTTTACATAAGAAAAAAAATATTTCATAAAACAACAACAATCAAATATTATTCCAACTGAATTATTAGGCATTTATATTATTTATGCACAGTGTCTTACGATTTAATGGAATTATACGACAGGTGCACAATTTTTCGCCGGTTCCGTTGACCCTATAGTGAAAAAAGTTCACATCGTGACTGTCCTACCCAGCGTTAATTGACAAGAATGATTTCTTTGCCCCATTCACTGCTTTCCACTACTTTTCTGCTTGTAACCCTCTGGTAACATCTGCAATCCGCCCAGATCTCTCACGATAGATATCCAGATTACGACGTCACGGTCCTGCGGCAGCTAAGGGTACGAGCGCATCGGTACCGAACATGGCTCGTGTTTAGCCGGTAGGTCACGAGACGGCAGCGCGGAGCTTCCCACTGAGTGACATTATCCCTCATTGGGCTGAAGCAGTGCAGTGGCATTTAAAAATCCCATATTCTGCAGACTGTCCTCTTCAGTATATGACAGGAGTGCGGTTCATAGTTCAGGTGATTTTTTGTTTTTGAAATTGATATGCAGCTGCAAGTAATTCGGTTAGTTCGTAGTCAGAGAATAAGTTTATTTTGCTGGACCAAATCAGTCACAGCAACATCTGCGGAGAAACACTCCTAAAACTATATTGGATAAATTGGATACAACCAAACAACGGAACACTGACGTGACTTCGGTGTGTTCATTTGTGAGAGGGCAGAAGAGCCAAGACTGCCTTTATTGTTTCATATAAAAATACTTACCCCCAATCCCGGATTAAAATGACCGCAACCAACATCAAACAGTTACAACTGTACCTCATTCATGACCTGTTAATGGTTATTAGCAAGCTGGCATGAATCTGAAAATGAGGAGTGTCATTATAAAGGAAAACCTGTGGTTGCAAAAGTTTAAATGGATCCCTTTCATCTTACGACCTGCCCCCACGATACCTTCCTGCTGCTTGTCACCAGTTGGAGACTAGATCATGCCTTGTAATGGGACTGACTTGGTCATATCCATATGATTATACAAAAATGATAACATGGTGGATTTTACTTCTGCATAGCGTTCAGTGACGGTGGAGACAATGGCAAAGGTCTTGAATGGCTGTTCAGTGGCTCGCAGCTGAGCTCAGCTTAAGTTACTGTTGTGTAGTGAAATGAAAACAACTGTTACTTTCTGGGGAAAAAGGTTTCGCTGAGCACACAGATTCCATCAAAGGAACTGGGAAAAAATGAACAGGATGGTTCGCTGCCCCACTCCACACGTTCCCTACAAAATACTGGAAGTTAATAGGTAACTTGCATATCGACATTATAAGATGGTACAAATCCCTAGAAAGTGTCTTTCATAACTGGGCTAAACTTCTATAACGTGCGGTTCCTTGGCTTTTTTCCTTCTATATTTAGACAGAAGTTTTCTGTGTTTAGCCATTTGTTTTCTGCATTTGTTCTTCACGTTTCATATAGATAAGCTACCTGCTGAATCAGTCTACTTACCATTTTCCTTTTAGTAAAAACCGTGAAATGGCCCCATTTCCACTTGACAGGTGCTAGCCACATCCTTGTCCTTTTCCCTTAGGGTTTATGCAGATATGGTTCCTTCCATCCACAGTCCATTGGTTCAGTCGATTGTTTTGGGCAGTAAGTAATATACCAGTTAGATTTATAACGCCATGGCTGCCAGGTACAACTAGAGTTTAATCCAGACTGCTGCTACATGGGGCCATTTTTACCTTCTCTAAATCCTCCCATCACTACCGTCCCTCCCCCGGTCTTCTTGACTCTCCGCTGCCTAACAGGTGGAACGCATATCAAGTATAAAACTTCGGTTTGGCTACTACACAGCTGGGCGCATCCTATACAATATCATCTTTGGGAGTTTCATCAACTGCAAGCTCTACTGAGAACACGGTGTCCCTCCACATCAGACCCGACTGTCATGTGTCCATGAGGCTGAAAGGCTGGACTGTCTCCTCTGTGATGGAATGACCTTCCCCTCAACCTCAAGACAACAGGACCCTCCTGCTCTTCAGAGAAAGAACTTTAAATTCCCTTTATCTTCAAGGAAAGAATTAAATGCACCCTGAACAATTTTATTCTGCAGCTCATTGGGAATCTTGTTGAGTCAGTTTATGGGCAGACCATATGTGTCCATTAATTTGTAAAACATACATATATTTCATGTTACACAATAATTTAAATGAATTACTTTATTCTTGCCTAAATATGTCTGTGAGATATTGTTCTTCATTGTATTAAGAAGTTGACAATAGTTAATAGATACTGGGTTTCCTATACCATGTATGGGAATACCATGCTGCAAAGTATTACTTTATTCTTTACATGGAGTAAGATGTAAGATACTGGATACAGCCTCGTGTTTATGATATCCAACTTGTATTATTGACTGACTACTATTAAAAAAATTTAAAAGACCATAATGGAAATGTTATTCGTATTCTCCCCCCGTCCTGCGTCATTAAATGCAGTCTGTGTGATATATGTAGAAAAAGAAAAGGGTTCGACTGGACAGATCATCTTGCAGTTTTACCAAGATCTTCAACAGTGCAATTCATTCATCCCCCCACAACTGTTTACATGTGGCAAAGCGAGTCTGGAGAGCTGCAATACAATCACATTCTCACATTGCCTAAGGTCTCAGCAGAGACAAATGGTAATGCAATATTTTTCCTTAGCTCCTTCTGGAGCAGGTTTTGACAAATAAATCAATTCCATTACACTGCTAGAAACACTGCAGATAGTGCTGGAAAAAATGTGCCGTTTGTTCGCTCAGCTGTTTCCTATTGGATCTCTGTGCTCTTTGCATCACCCCCGCCCACCCAAAATGAACGCTTATTACAGACGACAAAGGCACGTTTGCGCTTTCTGTCATCCTGTTGCGGAGGTGGCTAAAGCGCTATCTGAACAGCTAGCTTAAAGTTACGCGAAAAGAGAGAGCAGCCATTAAACGTTGGACAGGGATACATAACAACCGAAAAAAAACTAATTAATGATTGAAAGGGAATATTATTCAAGCATAAAAATTATGTAAAACAATAGTGTTAACTGCATAATTGAAGACTGCAATCTTTATTCACAGATTGAATTCTGGATCTCTGAGGCTCATTCAGTGTCATGTAGGCAAATGCAACCTTTGATGTTAAAGACCCACTCTCCATAAGAGAAAACAACAAAATAATAATAATATTAATCGATACAAAGAAACCACATCTGTTACATATTCATTTTACATGCATTTTCGTTCAGCCTACTTGCAAGTATAGATACTAAAATGCTCCACTGTTTGAATACGTTGTCCTCCCTTATGTGTGCATCCACGCCCCCCTGCATTTCACTCCATTTGCCTCAAGTACCTCATCCACATTCCAACAATAAACAATTTTTTGTAAAGTTTAATGCTGTTAAATGATGTTTTTATTGTGAATGGCACACATGCAAACCAAGATAAACCCAGCTTCCTTTAGTTCATTATTGTTGGATATTAAATTAAAAAAATTTTAAAACATGCCAGTAATATCACTTGCAGATACATGCTGGAAGTCATGCTGACACTTCCTATGCAGTGTGAAAATACCATTCTACGCTCACAATCCTCAGTCAAAGTAAGGAAAATATTGACCTAATCAATTATTCAGACTAATCTGTCAAATGACAAGAAAATGTATGTTAGAGGAAAACCTCTCTGGTTTTGAGCTTCTAATGTTGCAGTGTGAAGTGTTATAGACCATCGAGGTGGGGGTAAAGACAGAACAATGTTTCTTACACTGAGGATTTAAAAAGAAAAAAAAAACCTGACAGCACAGAAAATATACAGGATTCACCACATAGTACAGTAATGGCAGTTTTCTGTGGATAGTAACTCCTAGCTCTGATACGATGGCTATTTGATAAGGAAGGAAAGAGAGTACAAGAAAAGCACGCAGATGAGGGGCTGTGGAACCAAAAGTTTTAGCAACTACAGAATTTACATTATAATTAACTGAGCCCCCAAAGCTGGAGCCCACAGGGCTCACGTTTTTGTCTGATAGTCTGGTAATCCGGAAGCCTGGAATTCTTCTAACAAGGCCAAATACAAAAGTAAATCACTTTAGCAAAAACAGACATATAATCTACGTTGTTATTTCGTTTTGTTCCATAAAACGTTAATTAACATCACAACCAGGACTCATTTACAACTGCGGTTGGTTTTCTAGTCCCAGAGTTCAAATTCTAGATTTTAACCAGGACCCTGGGAAAAAGATGCGAGCCCTAAAAAAGGCACATCCAGGCCAGTAATGCTCATATTCTGAGACAAATGATCAGATATGGTGCATTTATCATGCTTTCCAACAGCTCTAGAGAGAAGCTGCTCGAGGGCCACGTGCGTTTACTGGTCACCAACAAAACTTACAGGTGAACATACTGGTGCTACTCAAGGCTCAGGCAAGAGAGCAGTTCTGCACGGAACCACGGCACTCACCGCGTCGCTCATGCAATGCAGAATGCAATGCTGCAGGATGGAGATGAAAGAACGGGGGGGGCTCCAACCATAGCTGAATAAAGGTGAGATGCTGTCCTATGTAAGAGAATCAAGAACAACCACATACTTAGTGAAGAATTAGAATCTTCTGGTACAAAAACAGTCAAAAGAGGAATGCAGAAGTGACCTTTTCTACAGCAGAAAGTCAGCATCACCACAACTTTATTCAAGAGTGACCATGATGACCAGGAAGAGTGTAAGGCAGACAGCAACCAGGAAGAGTGTAAGGCAGACAGCAACCAGGAAGAGTGTAAGGCAGACAGCAACCAGGAACAGCGTAAGGCAGACAGCAACCAGGAACAGCGTAAGGCAGACAGCAACCAGGAACAGTGTAAGGCAGACAGCAACCAACAACCAGGACGACCCAACAAAAAGGAACTGAACCTAAATCATCCCAATAAAACACATTTTCATTCAAACTATTTCAATTGTAAATGAGTTTGAATAAAACGTCAGCTAAGCAACAAAGTGATAGTCTCCCTATACTATATAACTATTATAAAACTATTTAAGAATGCACTACACCCACAAGCCACTATTTACCACTCACTACCAGCCTCCAAATAGTCGAAGCCTAACAATCCAAAAAAGCTGATGACAATGTTGATCTTAAGTAACAGTGACTGGGCCGTCTTCAGGCCAAGAGTGATTTACTTGATGATCAAAATGCTACATGTAATTATCAAAGTTAACCCACCCCCGAAAAAGACACATGACAGTTCTCATAATGGGACAGAAGTTTTCTGCCAAAACAAAACAACTGTAATAATCACAACACAGTTGTATTTACACATTTTATATTAATAACATATCATTTGTTCTCATCTAGGAGGTAGGGTATTCAGCATGATCTTTCCAGCTTTAGCATTTGTCTGAAACCCATGCATGTATTAGAACCGTCTTTGCCCTCCCCTTTGACTCATGCCAGAAATATGAAACACAGAGTGCTGATTTTTTTTTCTATCAAACAAGTGCAACAATTCAAAAGAGGATTGTACTTCAGGATTTCATTCCTGCCACACAGCTGTCGACTGCAGTGGGTCAAACCTTTGTTTCATTTAAATTTGTTTGAAAACATATTTATGGAGACTCCCCTTTCTATTAACCAAGGCTTTTTTGATCCAAGGAGGCGTTGCCTCACCTCACCACTGCACACCAAACACCAAGGGTTTTCCATGTTGTGTACGGCAAGACAAAGAACACCACTAATACCTTCCAGCTGCAGTTTCTGTCTAAACTTTTAGGGCATTTTGAACAGATTGAACTGAAAGTTAACACTAGAACTTTAAGACACCTAGAGAGAAAAAAAACACCACTAGGTAAACAGACTCATTGAATTCAACAGAATGATAAGAGATTAAAGGAACTACAACTTTATCAATCTATTTGAAAAACAAAGCAAAACCAGCCAATAGTCGGTCTGCAATGTGAGGAATTATAATTTGCCGCAACAAAAGAATCCTGAGCTTTTTAAGTGTCCTGATGGTTGCAGGGAACAAGGTGGACCATCAAGTCCGTCAGGACTCTGCTGTGATAGAAGGAAAAAAAGGCCGTGAAGAAACTATTAGAATCACAGCAACTAACCTGAAGTTTGATGGAGTCTCATCCCTTAATGAGACGCTTTCATCTGGTTTTTGTTGAAATGATCGCTCGATCAGCCTCTGCTCTGCAATGTTCTTCCGGATTGCAGTAACATAAACTTAATTCACTTACTTTATGTAAAAATGTGAACACCGGCGCGAAAGAAAAAATCTTAAATCACAGCCTTTATTTATACTATTCCACAGTTTAATATCCATTTAAATACTGAAATATGTATTAAAATATTAGGGATATAACTCCATTTATACATATTTTAATGCCCATGTTCTTATATTAATCAAACTACTCTAGGCAGAATAGGCAGCCCCATTGCCTGTTTGGGGGGGCTTCCCCTATTTCATCAGATTGATAGTGGCAGCCCTTCTGGGGGCCGAGCCCCGATAAGGGTCAAATCTTAGAATCGCCCCTGCTGGGCAACTGACAGGAACATCCCCTGCCTATATAGATAGATACGCAGACAGTGAGATTCTTTATTAACGCTGCTTAATTACATAAAGCACTGGGTGTGTTAACATGGTCAACAGATTCCTTGTTGCTGGCAGTAATGCTGAAACGCTGTCAGGTAACTGATGAAAGAAAGTCATGGCAGAGGCAGGCCTCTCGTACGTCGCCACAGGTTACCGGTGATGCGTCTCTGCTTTACTGAAAAGGCGCCAAATCAATGCCCATCCGTTACGGTCAATCTGTTCCTACTCATATGGAACGTCATGAATAATAAGGATGAGTTTTAATAACCAAAGATCTGGACTAGTTTGATCCGTGGTATGGCCACCACCACTGCATACCAGTTTCCAGGAGAGATCTGAAGTTCATAGGTAGGGAGGGTAGCCTTCATCAAACAGCAGTACTAATGGCCATATTCTATTGAGATGACCAAGAAGTAATGTAACCAGTAATGTTGTCTGGGTTGTTAACATATTGAATTATTACAGCATACAAGGCAGTCACTGAAAATATGCTTCACATAATTTTATGTGCTTATGACACTATTTGTCAAATAATTTACCTTTATGCTGCAATTTATTTTGCATTTCCCCCGGTCTCAGAAAATATTGTGTTTACTTTGATTAGATTATTTGTATGGATTTAACATCCCCCAAGAAGAATTAACAGGGACGTACGAGTATAATGGATGAAACCGCTATATTTCGGTAACACCTGCGCGTTAACATGGAAAGTCATAGTTACTGTTCATAACAGTTAATAAAAGCTTCCAAGTACTTCTTACGTTTTCATTTAAGCTGCTTTATGTCTGCTTATAAATAGTAAGTTATTAAATATACTAGCTAATACCCAGTGAGCATACACATCCATAAATGTACCTTTATCTAAATAAAGAAATAAGCGACCAAAGACCTCAGTATTAGTCGATAGCAGAAGTGACCCTTTATGCGCAATCACGGTTCTTCCGACAGAGAGTCGCCTTTGAGAGAAATAACCGAGCGATATAGCTTCAGATCCGCTTTGTGTAACTAAAAAACGCCGAGTTTTGCGATATGTGGTTTGAAAATCCAACTAACACGTGTCATAAACAATACTGCGACAAACCTTACCATTAATTATTTCTGACTATTTGGGTCAGCCAGGGTATTTTATTGCACCGTTTTGTTTGTGAGAGCACTAACTCTGTTAAAGCTAATGTAGATTGTAGACTATTTTACTGAGGCTGTTTGATTAAATTCAAACACTCATTGCCAGTGCAACTGTGATACTGTGTAACGGTGCTTTCCGTTTAGCGACACCTTCAGTTAAGTTGAAATGTGCAAGAATCGGTGTGAAATTTGGAGCACGGGCGACAAAATGCCTAGTGTTTCAGACACCCGTTACCCGGTTAGTGGCAGAATTGAACCGTTTGCACCATCCAGCTGAGGCGAAACAAGAAACACAAGCATTTAAACCAAACACAACTGAGATAGCTGTACAGCAATGGAGAACATATACAGAGGACGGATGACAGCGACGTGAAAGGCTGCCATGTGCTACATGCGATAGAATTGTGGCCAAGACTGCAGACTGATAAACCGCAGAAGTTGCAGAGGCGCTACCTGGATCAGAATTGCCACTTCTGAAACCAGATGGTTTGTCACAAAATGCGGGGAAATCACACTCTCTGGCGCTCCTAATGTGGCAGATATATTTTCAGTGTTGCCACAATTGACAGATAAGCTTATACATCAGAAAGCGCATTGCTGGGATTCTAGTAACTGGCACTTAGATGTTATACTGCTGCGATATTCACATGGTTAAAAGTGTAATCACGTTTTCTCACACATATTTCGAATATAGTGCAGTTAGAAACTACTGCAAAACTGAATCACACCTGTAAGGAGAACGTGTTGGCTGCATCAAAGAGGCTACTTGACACAGTGTAAACATGGAAAAGGTGATCTGACCGAAGCAGAACATGTATTCGTAATGTAAAATCTTAATTTTAAAATGTATTCATTTAAACTGCGAGGGTCGTGATAAAATGTGTCGCTGGAAATTACACAGTGGCAAAACTCCAGTCGGGCTCCTACTGGAATCTCTTCGTCAGGTAAAAGGGCAATATTGTAAACAACACAAAAAGACCTAGATAAAGACGAATAACAATTAACTTTGAAAGAGTAATATTTGCCTCATTTGTACGGACAAAGGCGTCTACTAAATAAAAGAAATGTAAATGGAATTTAAAATATTCCTATTCACTTATTAAGGTGAATTATTATAACACCGCTTTAAAACATTAATGATTTGAAACACGCTCTCTCTGCTCCTCCGATTCTGGAATTAGTGCGCATCTTGATATACTGAACAGGTTACACACAGGATACTGCACGAATGCACTTTAGTCAATGTTTAACTAAGACAGTTGACCACCGCCGATTCCCTGTTGTGTGCTTGCAAATTAACTATCTAGTGCGCAGTCGGCGCCAGTGTGCATTTGTCGCAGCCGCGAGGCAGCCGGGTAGAGACCGGAAGGTCTATCGCACCGCCGCGTCTGATCCGAGACAAATCTGACACGGACAATCATTTGTATGGTTTGCTTTTTCCTCCACGGGACACTCACGATTGTTTTCTCACTTTTAATGCAGAGTATAAGATTAATAACGAAGAGGATTTACGTATTGAAACGATATGTACGAATTGAAATTGATACGATGAACAAACAAATTGTACTTTTGTGCCTTAGAAGACAAAAGCCAGCGCATTACCACGATTCGGTGCAGTGACAGAAAGGCAAAACGACACACACATCCTATGATTTCATCCCTCCAATGAATAACTGGAGGGCTTGGGGGGGGGAAGTTGATCTAGTTAATTACTTAACATATTTTTAATAAAAATCCACCTCACCTCTGACAGCGCAAGCTAATAAAGGACGATTACTTTGCACATAAGCCTGATTTTTGGCGTAAGAGTTGAACGTCACTGGAAAGGAATCATACACCCTCAGACGAAAGGCTGTGACCGGCGCGACGTGTGGAGGGCCCGCTCCCTTTAAGTGCTCTCCTTCATATCTAGAAACGTGATTTATTGCACTTCTGGTCTCCGCATCATCACACTAGCATGCACGCACATGGTGGTGAGAAAGGGACTGACACGCTTCTGGTGACTCACCGTGGGAGACGATATGTCCACACAGAAAGGCTTTAAACAAATAAATGCCAGCTATAGTCTCCCAGAGATAGGCTCGACGCCTCCAGACCTGGCTAGAGAAATAACGTCGCGACCCACAAGTGAGAAGGCAGAGCTATACGTCGCCATAAACTGTTCATAAAAAGACTCTATACGCAGTTGCTTCGCAAAACCACAACGCGAGTTTCCCCGTAATTTGTCTTATGTACTTAGGTGTATATATAACAGCCCCTTTTAACTGCATTAAATATTTTTGTAACTCTAAAAAACTCGATTTTTAGTTCCCCCTCCTCAGGCAAATATACAAAACAAAACTCATTCTTTTTTTGCGGTTTAATTTAAAATGTATTGCTTTTCCCCTTTAAAGGTGGCATGCAATAAGCCGATTCGCTCGCCATACGCAAGGTCCGGCAACAGAGCTGTATGTTTGTCCAGTGAAGGCAAGTCGAATTTAATTGAATTACAAATTGTCACCGTTTATGCTCTCCATGATAAACCTTGCCTATCTCTTGGTATAGAGAAACTGGGGCCAATAAAAGACGCCGTCATCCATCGTACAGCATGACCTGATAATTAAATCACATCCCCAGTCTCGTGCTCTATCAGGTTCCCGCTCACTGCCAAAAGGAGGCATACTATAAAATCAGGAGTGCGACTTTGGAATAATGATAATAAAAAAAATGATGCGAAAGACTGCCATCCTTGCAATCACTTAAGGCAGTAAACTAATATAAACAATTACTTCATACACGCGTTTAGACCGACTGCCTTCTGCTCCTTAACTTAACGACAAATTGAATAGGAAATACATATTCTATCCACGTTTAATTCTGTTTAACTTTGTATTTACCCTGTTACTTTTCCAATAACATTATCAGCAAAAAGCGCTCAAAAGATATGTTATTGTCCATCGCAATTATACAGAAAAGTACAGATTAATAATAATCATGGGTAAAAGTAATTATAGCACCATTTAACATTTTTGATTTTTACATAGCAATAAGGACAAACGATTTGGATTTAGGACTGCACAGAACATTGATTTTTTTTCCTCTTCTTTATAGCGATGTTCACCGCACGGATTTAAAGGCTGACAGCAAGTCTGAAGAAGTGCTAAGAATTGAAGCATTTCTCGATAGCTGGGCAGGGGGTGCAACTTGGAGACTACCCCGCGATCTGCACAAGACATTTTCCGAAGGAATAAGTCACCAAGGCTCGCGTGAGTTTCCATTTGCTAGGTCTGATAGACCGACCGCTCCCAGCCCTTTATGATATTGACACATTGTCACTAATCTGACTGATATAGCGAGGCTTCCTCGCTGCAACACTGCAGTTTCCAACACTCAAGTCTGTCCCCTCCACTAGACCCGTTAAAACCACGCCTACAAAGCCACACAATTGGTCCGAAAGCGTCAAAGAACCAATCAAGAGGGTCCGGCTTCTCGCAACATGCAACACATCCAAACTGTTCGGAGCCTACAGGGCACAGAGGCGTAGGGAATTTCTTGGTGCGGAGATCAAGCGTCCTCCCTGCCTTCATCGGGACTCATTTTTCTACTTTTCTGAAATGTGTGTGCGTGCTTCTACGAAACAGAGAAGATGTTTACGTGTGTCTGAAGGTGTGCGCTAAATACGAAAGGAGAGAAATTCCACGCAATCGAAATATAGCAACACTTCATTTGCGAGGATAGAATGAGTCCGAGCATATAAAATACATTTTAAAGGAATGCCACTTGCAAGACTACAAAAGGGAACCGAGAATAACCAAAAGAAATAGCCGCGATTCAACGTTTTTCTTTTTATCAAAACTGTTCAGCTGTGGACTAGCTACTATTGATGACAAACCACGCATAAAATCCTTGGAAAAAGGTTCTCCTCACAACAGTCTGTCCTGGATCATATCTGTAACTGATCTCTCTACAAGCTTGGAATTACTCAGACGGTTTTTACTTCTTTTTTGCCAAATAATCATATGCGTTTTGATACTGCTTGAATATTCTTGAAACTGAAACTGACGAGAGAAATGCTTAGTTAGAGCCCGGCATATTACCCTCTCAAGCGTCGATACATCTGGAATCCTTTTGCAAAGTGGATGAGCTTCCCGATGAGAGATCCAGTTATTCCAAGAACAAACATGGCATACCATCCGTTTTTACCTCACCGGAGTCCGGATTTCGCCATGAGTGCAATGCTAGGTCACCAGCCTCCATTCTTCCCGGCCCTGGCGCTGCCTCCGGCCGGTTCCCTCTCTCTACCGGGTGCGCTGGGGAAGCCAATCATGGATCAGCTGATGGGCGCAGCCGAAAATGGCCTTCACTTCTCTTCGCTGGGGCACCAGGCTGCCGCTACCCATCTCAGGCCTCTCAAAACGTTAGAACCTGAAGAGGAGGTCGAAGATGACCCAAAAGTGCACCTAGAAGCTAAGGAACTTTGGGAACAGTTCCACAAGTGCGGAACTGAAATGGTTATCACGAAATCGGGAAGGTAAGCGAAACGTAAATTACGTATAAGTTTTAAATTGCCGCGTTTAGTATTTTTGGTAAAATATTAATTGCAAGGAATGGTGAATAATAGTTAATAATCATAAAAAGGCATTCGTTTCTTGACTGTTGGACTCATTATTTAAATTATATTATTATCAATAACAATAACAACAACAACAACAACAACAACAACAATAATAATAATAATAATAATAATAAAGGTTTATCGTAACTTCTGTGCTTTGCTTTTTTTCCAGAACACACTTTTTCCCACACTTATTGTTTCTAGAATTTGCTAAAAAAAAATTACGGCATGATATCACGCAAATAATCTTTACAGCAGATTAAATGCATCCCAACTCAATATAAATTCATATACCGACACTTCAACTAGTGATTGGTTAACTTATTTTACGGCAGAATTTGTAATTACAAGAACATAAACTTAAGGACAGTAACAGGACAATCATATCGTCTTGTACTTTTCCCAAAGTGTTCTTTGGCCTCCAGATTTAAACGGCCTAAATCGTTATAACACGCTAATATGGAGTATATTATAAATATGATGGAATTATTTGCTTGTATATCTACTGTAATGTGTTTTTTTCATAATACTGCGGAATCACTGCACCATTGTTAGATAAAACAGTGCTGTATTTAACTAGATTGACCTGTGTAAGAGTTAAGAAGAACAGATCAACGTTATTAGGCCTTACATATGTACATTTATTGCATCGAACAAAATATAAGTCATATAAGAGCAAAGTGAAACGTGTTTAATCTATATTATTAACACATTCACCAGGAGAATGTTCCCCCCGTTCAAAGTGAGGTGTACCGGCTTGGACAAGAAAGCTAAGTACATTTTGCTGATGGACATCGTAGCAGCCGACGACTGCAGGTATAAATTTCACAACTCGCGCTGGATGGTGGCAGGGAAGGCCGACCCCGAAATGCCAAAGAGGATGTACATCCACCCGGACAGCCCGGCCACAGGCGAGCAGTGGATGTCTAAAGTCGTCAACTTTCACAAACTTAAGCTGACGAATAATATCTCTGACAAGCATGGATTTGTAAGTTGAAACATTTTTGTGTATTACACATAAAATGCGTTGTTAATCGTCCTTAAATCGGCAGAACATGCGCTACTGACTAAATGATTACCATTGTCACATTTTATGTATATTATTGTTTAGTTTCAATGTAGTAATTCAAAATTAAAAAACGTGATTAAAATAGGCTACGCAATCAGGCCCGTAGGAACCTAAATGTTCTAATATTAAGATCAACCTCGTCGCATTTTAGAAAATGGCCACAGATCTCCCAGATATCTATTCGAGATAAGCTAATTATCTAAAATAACAGAAGCCTTAACAACAAAATGTACAGCAGCGGAAATCAAAGTTTGTTTTTAAATGCAGACTTGTTTCCTTTTGCAGACCATTCTGAACTCCATGCACAAATACCAGCCCAGATTTCACATCGTACGAGCCAACGATATTCTCAAACTACCCTACAGCACATTCAGAACCTACGTTTTCCCCGAAACCGACTTCATCGCTGTAACTGCCTACCAAAATGATAAGGTACGTTTCAACATCATTAAACCATTTCGCACCATATGTTCATGTCATGCTTTAATCGGAATGGAAGTAAGATTACAGAAAACTTGTATTCAGTTTTATTCAAGCAATGTCGTTATCCTCACCTTTAACAGATGAATAGTCTATATTTATTGGAGCTTCATTTTCTTCTGGAGACTGCAGAATTCCATATAGGGTGTTTTTTCGTCGTATATATTTATTATTATTATTTTTACATCAAATGAAAGGTAGTGGACATTAGGTACATCAAGACTTTGAAAAACGATAAAACCAAACGGATCATTGCAACAATGTGTCTGCTGGACAATTATAATTATATGTATAATTCTAACGGAACGATGATTTAATCGTGTCTGTGTCAGTGTTGGTATTCTGACATTGACTGACTTTATCTCTTGCACGCACGCCCATGCATGCGCGTGCACGTGAGCACACACTGTCGCGAGCTTGGAAGACGCTGACAAATAGTTCATTTCACAACAACCAATATCGACTGCTTGATGGAAATATGGTCTTCGTGGTGCAGGTAATATTAGAGGAAGAATCGCATAAAAATTTTGGCCGGTTCGTTTTTCTGCATCGTGTGAAATTCGAAATGGCCCCATCACCCACACATCAGTTACACATTGTTGTATCGGCTACCGATACATTGTGTCTTTAAAAATGGAACTACACTTTGAAGCACCAAAAATCAAGATTCAAAATTAAAAATTGGAAATATTTCCTCATAAAGAAAATTACGTCACTCGTGTTTCAATATTTGCAAAAAAAAAAAAAACTGACCAAGAAATATAATTAATTACATGAGGCTTTTAATACACCATACCGAAAAGTCAACATTTAGAAATTTAGAATACCACCATCAAAACTTTAAGGTACGGCTGAGATTAAAATTCAAGGCAAGCGTTCCTATTGCCTAGGCCTAGTAGCATTTCATAATAAAAATTCTCAAGTCAGACACAACTTGTGTAGGAATCTACGTACCAGTTATTACGCAACTTATTTTCCATATGTTCGCTAAATATCGAAGATACACTTATTTATTAATGAAGTCGTTGTGCTTTAAATAGGTAAATACCATCGTTGTTAATGCAATCTTTTGATTGTTTCTTGCGAAAACTTCATGCGCAATAGATTTTTGAATAGCATCTGTTCACCTTTATTAGTTTATCAATGACTTACCGTTCGTTTTAGATCACGCAACTGAAAATCGACAACAATCCCTTTGCGAAGGGGTTCCGTGACACTGGCAATGGAAGACGAGAAAAAAGGTAAAGCGGAATTTTTACTGATATATGCAAGAAAATATTAGCTATTTTAAAGCGAGGTCGTGGGTCGTGTTAGTATTTTAAATGTGACCGGTTTTATATAATGTGCTTATATGAAAAATGCTTTCACTTGTACAATAAATTCAGTTAGGCTGCGTAAGGAATGCCCCTTAGATTCATCATATTTCGACGAAAGCCTATTCTGGGTTGAAACAGTAACTATTCGATCAAGTATATGATCTGAAAACTCTTAGTGGAGTACAGCAGTAAGCGTGTGAGATTTTATCCCTTAAAAACAGAGTCCTAGGAAAAATCATAAATCTCTGTATGAGCACGATTGCAAAACCATACTTCAGTTCGATTATATATTTCGGAGGAGTTCGGCTTGAGGAACACGTCGTCTGGCACTGACTGAATCCAGACGCCTTCTTTTTTGTCCTCGGTGTTAGCAAACAGAAAAAGAGTGCGCTGTATTTTGGAGCACTCCGAAGCAATTAACACTTAAAATTGAACATGTCACCTTGATTTAAACTTGACCAGTTTCACCAATATTTATTAGGTCAGTTGCTTGAGATGAGTATAACTTATGTCGTTGTTCAGATGAACGCGTGGACTGCCGAAGTTAATCAGTTGCTTTGCCGAATGTGTTCATGTAATTATAAAGCATCGCAGTTGTTATGTTGGTTAGACGCAATTTTTCTTTAAACTCAGAAAAAAAGCTACGAAAATCTCGTGCTCTGAAAGCACAGTAGTGACGGGGGGCTCCTTACTTGAGCTAGTTTAAGGTAAAAACGGTCCATTTAACAGAAACACGGCGTTCAAAATCATAAACGATCATAAGCCGACACTAAATCTTTGGAAAAAAAAGTTACACATAAAATATATCGCTTTTCAAATGTAATTTCTCGCGAAACAAATAAATCAAGTAACGCTGCTTTACTTGCGATTCGTAATATATTTGGATTTATTTCTCTGTAAAATTGACTCAAAATGACAACAGGAATGACAGTTGGATAAGTATCAATAATAGGTCAATATTCTCGAATAGACGAGTCAATAATATATTTATTGTTGGAAGGAGTCTTCCAGACAGATTTTTTTTACGTTTTTTAAAACATCAGTCATTTACAAAATAGGTCTATTACTGTGAATATTAAAATTGCAGTGAAGCACGTAAGATTATTATTCAAGTTAAGTACGATTACTAAATGATAGAACATCTTATATCTATCTACAGGAAACAATTAGCTCTGCAGTCTATTAGATCTTACGAGGAGCAACAGAAAAAGGATGTCGGAACGTCGGACGACTCTTCGGGGGAGCAGGTTGCAGCGGTGTCCACTGTAGGACCACCAAATATTAAAAGTAAACCATTAGATTTTACTATTATCCTATTAAATAGGAATTACTGTAAATATGGAGCTACATTTGTTTAACTGCTGCCGGCAAGATTTTTAAATGTTATTTTAAAATACAATTTCGGCTTAATAACGATTGAGACAAAGTCACTTAAAATGATACATTTAGTGTTTTTTATTGAGTGTTTCGCGTATATTTTTCCTTATGTTTCATTCTGGAATTGGGCATATGGAATTGGTGCAGATCGATGTGAGCTTTAGATTTTGAGCTTCTTCAAAATAAGATATTTAAATATTCTACAAAAAAAAATGTTGCCCTTGGAAACAAACAGTGGATATAATTTTAATAAACAAAGCCATAAGCTGAGCTTACTGCATTTAATGAGTTTAATGAGCATTTAATGAGTTTTAATATAATTGTTTTTATTTTCGTCCAGATTTCTGTGATAGTGATGATGACAGTGACGAAGGCAGCAAAGATGGAACCCTACATGATGGGCAGGAATCTGGGAAAATATCTACCACCACAGAGAGTGCAAAGGAGCATGTTTCAAGCCCTACCAAAGATCACCTGTTTGCCAACAATGACTCCACAAGTCTGGCAGGAGAGGAGGCCCCGAGGACTGTGAGAAGCCCTGCGGACTCCAGGCAGAGTCCCGTCACCATCATTTCCAGCACTACAAGCTCTGGTGATGACTTCAAGACTTCAGTGCGCGATGCAACGAAAATAGACGAATGTCGGTCCCTGAGTAAGGAAAAATACACACCACTGACTGTTCAGACGGACTGTAGCCCGCATTTAAACCAAGGCCACTTGCATAATTTTGGATTTCCACCAGGTCTGGCCGGGCAGCAGTTTTTTAACCATTTGGGTGGTGCCCATCCTTTCCTTCTGCATCCCAGTCAGTTTAACATCGGAAGCGCTTTTTCCAACATGGCTGCTGCTGGCATGGTTCCTTTACTAGCTGCGGTGTCCTCAGCTGGGGTGAACACCATTGACACGACCAGTATCTCGTCGTCCCCTCCGGGCCTAACAGGATCTTCAGGACTGCCTTTTCATTTACAGCAACAAGTTTTGGCATCACAGGTAAAACCTGTTTCATTCACCTAATTAATGACTACCATAAACATAATTTTGTTTGGTTGTTTGTCAGATGTAAGTGATTTCAAGCGATAGGGTTAAGCGATTGAATGGAAATTTATATAACATTGTTTTGGATTTTGTGATATAGAATAGATATTTAATTAAAAGGTTTTTGCAGTATAATTTTATGTCACTCCAGTAAATGATCGGCAGGAAAACATTAGTTTATAAAAGTTTCCAAACTTTTCATCCAAGTTTAAAAAGCAATGATTTACATTCTAAAATAATCGGCATATTTGAAACAAACTGGTAAATACAACATGACCACGGAATAAGTAAATTGTTTAAGAGATGAGTTTCATTAAAATGTTCTAAATCACTATAATGATACTATCAATTCAGAAGGGTTTGGTAACGCAGACAGAATTCTAACCCATGCTGACGTATGAGAGAATGAAACTAGTGATGCTTTTTATTTAATGTGCTGTTTATTGGATTAATCTTGTAGGGCTAATCTGCAAAATGATTAGCTTTAGCTTAACAACGAGAATATTCACATTTTTATTAAGTGCAGCTGATTTCGCTGTACATTAAGAAAAGGACCTTGTTTATATATTGTAGAAATTATTTGTGTAATATGGAAGAAAAGGGTTTACTTTAAAAAACGGCATATGTTCCATGTAAGCAATACTAAAGTATGAATTATTTAAGCATATAAAAGGTGTTTATGGGCATGTCCATGCCATTCTAACTGTATAACAACTCCAAGTTATGCCTCTTAACTTGCCTAAAATATACGTACTATTTTAGTGAGGGCATATTACATTTTGTCAGTATGAATTGTAACGTGTTTTGGACTCACTGAGTTCTTGGAACTTTTACAGATGAGGTGTCGAGACAGGAAAAAGAATTCAAATGGTAACAGACAAATATTAGGCTTGTGTTAGACAGTGTTGGTCAGTCGACAGCTCGGGGCCTAATGTGACTGTCCTCCCCCATTCACTTGACTTGCAGAGCCTGGCCATGTCTCCATTCGGCAGTCTTTTCCCATACCCATACACCTACATGGCAGCGGCCGCGGCGGCCTCTTCTGCAGCCTCATCCTCGGTCCACCGGCACCCATTTCTGAGTGCCATGCGCCCTCGCCTCAGGTACAGCCCCTACCAGCTTCCCCTCGGTGTGCCGGACAGTTCCCCACACACACCAGGCCTGCTCCCTATGGACGGTAGCGCCATGGAGCTGAAGGGCAACGGTATGGCGGCTAGCCCAGCATTGACGACGCTGGACTCTGCATCAGAGGCTAACGGCAGGTCCTCAGCTTTGTCGTCTGGCTCCATCTCCCTGTCCCCAAAGACTTGTCCCACAAAGGACTCCGCCAGTGAGTTGCAGAGCATCCAGCGTCTGGTGAGCGGACTGGATTCGAAACAAAGCAGACCTCGGAGTTTATCCCCATAGAGGGCAGCATGACAGAACAACACAAGACTGCCAACTGACAATATCCGTGATGCTGGCGATATTAAGAATTACGTGAAAGATGATGCTGACGCGATAGTGGTGATTACGCTGATTATATCTGTCTAGCAAATGCGGGTGTGGATTGCAGACCTATGGACCTGTTTCGATTTTTTAAATGCACTTTGTTTGTAAAGAACTGATAACTATATTTCTGTCACGTTAAAACTGAAGAACTTTGAACTTTTTGTTTATTTGACTACCACGCAAGTATTGAAACTGAAAGGATACTGAGAATTAGAACCATAAACCGATTACACTGCTGCTACGTCCTCTATATTTTACACGCCAAGTCGCTGGGCTAGAAATTTAGTACATACCCTGAAGTGGTGACAAATGTTTTAAGTATATGCCCATGCAGTATACAGTCTGCTATGGTTGATAAACTTAATTAAGTCCTGTGTGTGAGGTGAGAAGAGATTTTGCATGCTTCACAATCTGCAAACATCCCCTTTGAAACAGCCACTTTATATGTTGGTTCAGTTTAGGGGAATGTTTAATTTAAATTCTTTTAAGATAAGCAAAAAAAAAAAATGATAGGTGTGTATTTCAAAACATTATAAAACTAAACTAAAAGCAAACATAAATGTAATTCGATCCCCCTTTCAATCAGTTCAAATCAGCAAACCTTGAATTTCAAAGAAAAGGGACAGGAAGAAGAAAAGATACAAAAAAATACAGTAACATGGACTATAAATGTAAATATATATTATATATCAAAATATTTATGTAATTATTTGGTATTAAGTGTAAATATAATGGGTTAGAAGTCTGAGGTTCAAAATTTCTTTAACTTATTGTTGATACCCTTGTTGAATGGTGTGTTTCAGTCATCTTCATTTCACCTGTAGTTACCTGTGTGCTGATCACTGCTTATGCCTCATCTTCAGCTTCCAGTTGTCTAAGCAGAGCAGAACATGTGCCATTCTTTTATCTTTAATGGAGTTTAAAGTGCTACCGTCAAGCAAGCTGACAACACAGTACATCAGTTTACTTGAAAAAAATAAATCTTTAACCATTTATCTTTTTAGTGTGTGTCAAGACCTAAACGAATTTTCTTAAAATATGTTGCAGCTTGGAAGTAAATTGCTGAATATTTTTTATTGTATAAAAGTTTAATGTGTTAAAGTTGTCCTTTGGGTTCTGTAGTACTCAATATTTTGATTGGTTTAGTTGACAACATTGAAAATGTTTCTTGAAGGTTTCAATAAACTATTGAACATTGCATTTATTTTCCTCACTGATTACACACCAGAGGCAGTTCATACTTTGCACATCCAGAGACCAGATTTGTCATAAAGGTCCTGTTAAAACAACAAACACAAACCGACTATCAACTGACATTCTTGTAACTATGCTGATGACAGCAGAGCTTATAAGTACGCCTATTTTAAAATTAAGTAGGACTGCTTTCTTCCTTATTTTATATTGAGAACGAAGAGTGGCCAATTAATGGCCAAAATGAGACGAAACGATAACAGCAATTATGACATTAAGATGGATGAAGGCAAGACCATTAAAGCTGTTTCAGCTCTATCATTCTGTCAGGTGAGTATGCAGATTTCCTTCGTCTTAGAGAAACTAGCTGAGGATGACGTAAGAGAGGTAGTTGTAAGAGGTTACTTTTCTTTCAACGCTGTTAAACGCACAACCTGGAATTCTATAAGCAAGGACATTTTTCAGATGCCTAGTCATTTCAAATGTTTGTAGCTGAATAATGGAGACAGCTCTGGAGAGACGAATTCAACATGTAAAAATCATCTTTAACGCCGAGGTGGTTTCGCCTACAGTCATTTGTTTATCAACAGTAAATCTTTATTTGTATGCAGTATGTTAATGAGTAACAGTTGCGGCGCTAGGCTGGGGAGGAGAAGCAAACACGACACAATCTCGATTGCTCTTTCTATTGCTCACCTGGCGCCTGAGATGATATCTCAGTGGATTTTATTACACGGAAGGCGACTAGGGGTCTGCAGGAGTGCACGCTGCACTCACAGCGGTATGTTTGACTGATCGCCGCCCAGAGGATATACGACAAAAAACAAAATTGCACACTGCACTACAGAGCTTGGGGGTGGGGTTCAAACTGGCTAAGGATAGTATATCGTAAAAGAATTTAATATTTCCGATAATTCAGGCACATTGTAAAGAATATAATGTTTTTTTCCCTACTATTGCCGCCAGACGCATTTCTCTGGATGGAAACTATGCGGCTTCTAAACTCAATCAACGCCGACACATTAAAACAAGATCGGCGATGTTAATTTAACATTTATAAATTGGTTGAAAAATGCTGTATTTCTTGGTAATTAGTGACGAACGTTTATTGCATAATTTAAATATATATATATATACTTGAGTAGCCGTGAATCAGTTGGGAATTGCCGATTTTTCGCAAATGAATCACGATTTATTACGCTGTTTTACTTAATGTTCATTAATTGTTAATTCAATGCTTTATCATGATGCAGTGTTATTGACAATATGATTATTCATTATTGCCATTTTAACAACTGCTAAATAATTTCAATCATACAGAATACTATACATTACAGGTACTTTCAATAAAAGGGATGGAGTTCCCCCGGTGCAGGTACAACGTATTGATAATTAAATGGAAAATTTCCTGAAATATACTTTTCACCAGGCGCCGTTTTCGATAATAATGTGATGTAGACGAATAATATCGGTCATTTATTGTCTGTTTTTGTTTGCTTCTGGCCCTTGTTGTATATTCTACTGTAATGACAGAATACGCAGAGGGATTTGTACGTAACTATATGATTATGAAAATTATCATTTCCAAAACACTTTACAACACAGCATAACACACCGTCAATTGATTTTTATACTGAAACAAAGATTTTTTGCCAAGAATGGCAAATTATACCAACAGCTATTTTATAGGCTTTATAAGTTGCTGCATATCGAAGGCCTTCCGCCTATAGGAAAGACAGAGAGCTTTAAATAGAGTAATTAAAAAGTTAAATAGTGGCAAATGGCGATACATAGGAAAACTCTGACAAGTAACAGTTCCTTGAAAAACTAATTTTGTTTTATATTAAATTACCCGCAGATGATACATTTAACATACGAAATATCCAATCCAAAAATATGAAAACTAATATCATCATCATCATCAACAACAACAACAACAACAACAACAACAACAATAACAACAACAACAACAACAACAATAATAATAATAATAATAATAATAATAGTAAAAACATATTGTCTGGGGAGGACAAACAATATATTTTACTTAGCAGAAGTTTAACACAAGCATTTTAGCGAGTTGTTTTCTTTTCTAACAGACCATTAACTTCAGAAAAATATTAATTTAAGTTTATTCAAAACGGTTCACTATAAAAAAATTGCGGATTATCATATCACTTTAAAAAGAGGTATGAACAGGCCCTGGGAAAGCCTGCACCCGAATCGTGATCATGCACGATAAATGTAGTTTGCAGCACTATATACCTAATAGCCCCACCTTTTTACATACTTAAGTAAATGTAATTAGGCACGCATAAAAAATATACCCATATATGACTAGTGCAAATTCCTGAGGAAATAAAGGCAAAACAAATATTACGAGACAGTATCACAACCGTCTCTTCCATTAGAAGCTGTGACAACACAAGCTGCCAAGCGCAGTATTAATGCGATTACCTCAAAAGAGAACTGCGTCAGACAAGCAAGTAAAGGGAGCAGAGGGGGAGAACACAGAAACGGGAAAAGAATCTGCTGTGTTCCGATGTGTCAAGGGTACCTAAGAGGGTCTGATTCATGTACATTTCTGATGACAGCCCGCTGATGAGCTTCGCTTCTTTCGCGATAGGTTCCAAAACAACTGAATTTTCCACCAAAATAACGACTGACTTGACGTTTAATTTCAATCGTTTTTGAAAAGCGCACACCTTCGGGTTGGTAAAACACGTGCTTTATTTCCAATTTTTGATTACACCCTAGTTAAAGTAACACGTTCAAAAATGTCACAAGTGAACGATCTTGCATATTCATTAACGAATAGGCCTTATCGTAGACCAAGCAGGAACTAAGTCTTAGCGCGTGGCTTTAGCGCCCCCTTGTGTTAACGAGTCAGCTGTGCTGCTGGCACATTTTAGTTTTCACTAAGTGAATAAATACCTATGGCTTTGTCTCCGAATAATGTTAAGAAGGAGAATTATTACTATTCAACATCTCTCTCTGAAAAGGCCTTCCATATAAATACTGCTTTTCTCGTTCTATCAGAAGTCATCGGACTTTTCCTGTATTTTTTCACATACTAAAATATCTTCACGGTATTCGAAGGTAGCTATGAAAGTCAAAAGACTTGCGTGTGTTTGCAACAAAGTAAAAAAAGGCTTGTAATGCATGAAGGAAAAAAACCGCAGATTAATGTTTAAAGTTTGAATTCTTGAAGAGGAGTGGTTTTGTATATGCCTCAGGTAAGAAAATAAACATGAATTAATTTAAAATCAACTTAAAACACAGACACGGAAAGCTTAGTCCTATGGAAAACAGCAGCATAATCATTTTAAAAATCTTGTTCAGTCACTTGTGTTTCAATGTATGATGGCACCATAATATTATATATGTATGTATATATATTTTTAAAAGTATCAGCCTTACACAAACTTCTATCAGAAAAGGGTAATTTGGCTGATTCAAGAAATGTTAACACTGTTATTTTCCGGAAGTAGCCAAGGAACAAAGAACTAGTGTGGAAAAAGCTGAGGAAATATAAAGGAAATACAAAGAGGAAAGATGTGTGGGGGGACTGACTTGCTGAATATTATTAAGAAAAAAAGAAAGACAAAAAACCTGTGTAAGATGAAACCTTTGGTGGGAAATGTTTCTTTTTTCATTGTCTGTTAAAATAAATTTCAGAACTGGAAAAGAGCACACACAGATTTGTCCTGTAGGGACCCCATGTGACATTTTAGTTTTAAAAGGACCCCCCACCCCCAATCACAGGCTGAATACAATAAAAAAAAAGCTAGGCATTGAACAACCTCAGCAAATACAAGTCCTGGAAAGAGCTCCTGAAAATGTTAAAGCTCTGGGGCCATAAAACCAAAGTACAGCACCAGGCTGCTTTAAATTCAGCACCACCACTACAGGCCAGGGTATAGATTCACTGTCTCAACAGCTCTGCAAGAAGCCAGGTGACAAATACCTACGCCGCTGTGTCAGACACCCCCCTCTAAAGACAGTGTGTGCATATTGCGAAGAGGCAGGCAATATCAAACAAGCCCCGGTTGGCCCCTGATTAATGACTGCTAGCCCTCAATAATCGGAATTAAGTGTACTCAGCACCAGGGACAGCCAGGATGATGACAAAGGGCAGAGGATTGTGGGGAGCTGGTCAGCCTCAACCTGCATCGTGCTCAGTTTTGATTTAATCTGGAGTTTCTGCAGTGTTTTCCCTTTAAAAGGGCCTCAAGTCCCTTTCTGTGTAGTAAACCATGGTTTGTTGCCCCAGCTGCTTGTCCATGTAGCCAACCTCCCCCCAGACATGCTAAGTATATCTTCGTGTTAGAAGAAACAGGGGCCAAGACGGTATGAAGCGAAGCAAGCCGTGACAAAGCAAAGATTCACCAGCCAAGTCAGTAAGCGCGTTGAACATGCTCTGTGGTGAGACTTGAAGCTGTGCTGCATTTGCACCCCCTAGTGGATGTTTGTAGAATATCCAAAGTAACATACCTGTTCACAGTGATAGGTCAGATCCTGGATAAAGCACGGTGAGTACCTTGAGTATAGGTGTGAGCAATATGGCAAAAATGTCATATCAGGATTACTTTCAGGCAGGATCATGATCCACCATTGTATTACAGTTCTTTTTCATGTTGGTTTTCAGGAATATTTTGCAAGTTACTGAACAGTACAACCGATCTAATTCCCCTATTTTAAAAATACAGCCCGGTAAGGTAACAAACCCTAAGGAAGAGCACATGCTCTATCGGCTGTTTTCTTTTGAAGTGGTTAAAATTAAGCTTTATTCCAGATTTGTGGGTTACTTTTAGCCCAGCAGTTTTTAAAGTGCAAATAATGTAAACATGGTGATATCCAGGAGTAATACCCTCTTAGTTGGAAGTCAGACAGAT
>JAAGVU020000113.1:3859358-3869850 GCA_011763525.2 Mormyrus iriodes
ATCTGTCTGACTTCCAACTAAGAGGGTATTACTCCTGGATATCACCATGTTTACATTATTTGCACTTTAAAAACTGCGGGGTTAAAAATAACCCAACCAGTGTTAACTGACTACCCAGAGCTTGGTAAATATTGCATGGAAACTCTAGGTTACTCTGACCCAGCCTCTCAGGTTATGCAATCTAACCATTATGCTGGGTTGTTACAATGACCCAGCCGTGGGTTAAGACAATTTACTAGGTTGTTCATTTGACCTCTATTATTACATGATATACAGCTTTGGAAAAAATTAAGTGACCACTCTAGAGTTTTTAAAAAATCTGCATGTGTAAATTCTGGCTATGCTAGCAGAAGGCTACACTGCAAGGCAGGCTGCGTCCAGGCTCAAAATTTCTAAGACAGCAGTACACAAGAACAAGGTGCAGCAGTAGTCACTGGCAATGACTAAAAAAAAGCCAGAGAGAGGGCAGAGGGAACTTTCTAATGCCAGAGATGACCATCAATGCCTTATAAATCGGAGTATGACCTCAAGTGACCTTCAAAGGGAATGGGAAGCATTAAGTGGTGTGAAGTGCACTGCTAGGACAGTTCATAACAACTACTAGAAGCAGGACTGAAGACCCACAAAGCAAGGAAGAAACCCTTCATCAATGAGAAGCAGGCTGGAGTTTGCAAAAAAATGTATATTTTACACAGGTGCATGCCCATAAATTGAGAAATGAGTGAAACTGAAAATTTTGCTGTGGTCTCTCTATTTTTTACAGAGCTGTATATTAACACCATCTTTAATGGAAATGTATCATGGACAGCTGTTGTAAATATTTATTGCTGTTGACAGAAATAAGTCTCAGAACATGAATATCTGGTGAACCAACGAACTTCGTTGCATATCCAGGGCCAGGTCACTGGGGCAGCAGGCTCTGCAGCAATATGCCCGAAACACCTCCCCAGGGAGCCCTCCAGGGGGCGCCCTACATAGTTGCCAGAACCACCTCGATTGGTTCCTTTCAATGCAGAGAACTATTGTTAATAAAATTATCATAAGAAATATTATAACGCAATGATTTATAAAGGACCAGTTCACCATCCATGCCAGATCAACCATTTGAGAGATGTTTGGGTGCTTGTCCTCCAGTGATTACAATGAAGATATTTTTTTATGTGGTGTGTGAGAACATAATTACCCACGACAACAGGGGTGCTGGTACCCAAATGCTGGGTCAGAAACATAGCCCCGCAGCTGGGTCAGGCTAAGAATCCAAATGCTGGTTCAGGCCTGGGTATTTGGACTGAAAATAACCCAGCGGGCTCAAGGCAGCCTTTGAGAGAAAAAAAATAACCCAGTATTTTTTAGAGTGTGGGGTCCGAAAAGTGGCTACATGCAAAAGTATTTACCAAAAGATATATTAGTAACTACTAACCTTAAGTACTCGGACTTACACTTAAAAATACTACTTGATGAAACACAAGATGGCAGCGTAAGCGCGGGTTTGGATTCACTCATTTTTGCAGGTCTTCCAAGTTAAGTATTTCCAACGTTATTTCAGTTTTTCCCCAAATGCGAACTGAACACTTGGATGTGAGGGGTCGTATACGACTGAAACTAACGTTTACTTTTGGGAATTTACCCCCCCCCCCCTCTGCAAAACCACCACCATTCTGCGGCTCGGTGTGATACTGGCCATACACCAGAGGTTGGGAACCCTTATTTCGAATCAGTGGTTCTCAAACTGGAGATCCCCCCCTCCAAAAAAAGAAAACATTGGTCAAGATAGGATAACATTCGTCAAGCAAGGGCAGGGGGTCAGAGGACCCGCAATAATGGGTAGCTAATAAGGTGAACTCTGCCGAACGTGAAGGTTTCAGAACTTATAAAAACGAATGAAGAAAATTTATTTTAGTAATGGTTGCATAGTTGGAAGCAAAAGAAGGCTTTCTTTTAAGCCTTATCTTAACTAAATGATATAGCTAAATAAGGAGGCAATAAGAGATCATGGTGAATTTTCCAATCAATTCAGTTCATTAACACAAACTACCCTTCGCATACACAAACCCACAGTACACCGTGAAGGCAGAAAATACAACAAAACAACGCAGAAGGGGGGAGACGAAAAAATTACCCAGATGGCAGTAAAGGAGCGGCGACACTGGGGGTTTCGAGGTCAGCGGTGAGGCCCACCTCTCCCGCCTGGGCATGCTAGTCATTAGAGTTCAAGGTGCTCACTTATCATGAAGTAAGACAGTAATGCCCGATCCCTGTGAAATGTCTTCTGCTGCAGTTGTCGGTCGGGTTTCGCAACAAAACTTGCCGTCGACAGATTATCACTGATAAACAGAAATGGCACTAACAAGTTTAAAAGTTACTGTGAGAAACGCGAGATTCCACGGACACAAAAACACGCGAGAGAGGCTGGTGGCCAAGACACAACAGATGCGCGGCGCACAGAAGCCAACACTTGTAATATTTAAGATATACTATGCACTTCCACTAACAAATATTACTAATGCGGTAACACTTTACTTGACGGGATTCAAATATTAATGTATTATGCTATTATTTATGTATTAATTAACCACAAACAAAGTCTTAGTTACATTGTGATCTCATGTTAATTCATCATTAATTAATGAAACGTGACGCAAGTTTTATCTCAAGCAGTCAGTATATTTATTTCTATCTCTTATTTCTGTAAACCTTTGTGAATCACCGAATGAACTACTGAAAGAATAAATCATGAATAACGTTAAATACTGATCTCAGTTTTGTTCATCATTAATGCATCCTGACATCAAGTAGCGACTATATTTGTTAATGATTTGTTCACAATTTGTACTTCAGTAGTAACTGACTTATTAATGTTACTACAACTATTTATATATGATTTTATGTGATCCAGATCATTCTCAGTACTGTTTTCGCGACGTCTGCGAATCTCTGCGATCTTTCGGCAAGCTCTCGAAATATTCCGGTTTAGTGTTTTCAGTTGCTTTGGCGCATTTCTCAAAAGTCAACTAACATTTGCAAAACTAGTGTCATTCCCACACCGTGATGTCACTTGAGCGGAGAAGAACATAATTTATTTTTGCTTCGCACGAATGTTTCAGTAAAATTGCCATCATTTGGCATAATTTTCAGTTGCTTTACTCTTGTCGGTCGAAATGGATTATGTAGAGTCCCCTTGTAAAGATTTTACACCCAAACCTAGTAAAACTATGTAAGTGATCATCGTGTAAGCCACCACATTTAAAACAGTTCAAAAAGCTTCCAAAATTATTTAAATATATTCCATAATTTGTAGCGACGCGGCGTTGTTGTATTTTTGGCTCACACATAACATTTTTTTTTGCCATTTTGCCGTTTTTGTGTTAAGCGGTGCGGTGCCACTTGTTTGCTATTTTTAACTGTTAAGTGTGTTTTGAGATCTGAAGAAGTTACGTGTGTATGCGAGTGCTTTATCTTGCCAGTGTACTTTATATATTATAATACAATACTGAAACTGATGTTTCTTTGATATGAATAACAGTTTGCTAAAGAAATTTTTAATAATCATCCCGTTTCAAAAGTATGTTTTAAAAATCAGTTTCCAGTTCACCACCGCGGCGTTTGCATGAGCGCTGCATGCGTTCTCCGAGAGTCATAATCATTTACGTCCTTGCTGTTTAAATCACTCCTAGATGGGTTTGTGAAAAATTTGCTGAACTTCTTATAAACATCTCTATAAACATCACAAAATTTATTACGACAAAATCACATCACGATATTTGAAAAAATTCCAATACCATGCTGCCCTCGTATATTATACAAAATTCTCTAGTTGCTTTATTTCTTAAAATAAGCAGTGGCATAGCTTTTGTTTGAGCAACATGACCATTTTATTTTTCTGTTCTTAGCTCCTCAAACAATGCCGCAACAGAGTATAAGAGTACGAATATATTTCTTCAAACAAGATTGATTATTAATGGCGGCCCTTCCACTAATATAAATATTGAAACGTACCCTTTAAACAACAGAATGACATTCCTTGGAGTGATTAGTAATTTATCGATAAAGACATTTATTGTAGTCGCACATTTCCCTTTTTGTATTACACGGGCCAGCACCAGTTGCGTTGTTTACAAGGCTCGGCCATATACTACAATCGACGTCCATACAGAGCGAAATCGAACTCATCTACGCGAACAATCTGTCGCATTCAGAACCTTACCCTAACCTTAAAACAACGCCGCCAGCTTGCTCGTTCTATATCACGCCACAACCCTAGAGGGCGCCGAATGTTTTCGGGGCAGACACATACAGAGCACAAATAAACATATTGTGGCGAATGCATGGGTCATTTTAATAAAGTGGGTGACGGCTCATAAAATGGAAGTTGATCTCTTTCGTAACAGCCGAAATTAGTCTAAACTAGCAGCTGCAGACAGGGAAGGCAACAATTTACACGACACTCACAGTTACTCGCTAACGAAACACGCGCATTCCACGGCAAACATTACACAGTTACGACATTTACTATTTAGAGAAAAATAAAAAGCACCACGAAGCATATAAAGCACACAGGACGCATAACGCTGTATACTGGTATCTAACCGTATAAGCCGTGCACACGGTCCAACTGCGGGATGCGCACTTGGGAATACAGTTTGCTGTCAGTGTAAATTCTGCTTACAGTTAAAAGGAACGTGGGATCAATAAAATCGACTTTTTCTGCCATAACAATCTTTGTCTCAAGAAAAAGAAAGCAAATAATCCTTTTGTGTATTTTGGCAATTTGAGATCTCTAGACAGGCTTCTGGGTATAGTATGCTAGCTATAGATACACTATATGGACAAAAGTATTGGGCCACACCTCATTATTGAAACATCCCATTGAATTCAGGTGTTTCGTTCAAACCCATTGCCACAGGTGTATAAAATCAAGCACCCAACCATGTAATCAAGTTTACAAACATTTGTAAAAGAACGGGTCTTTTTGAAGAGCTCAGTGAATTCAGGCGTGGCACTGCCATAGGATGCCACCTCTGCAATTTGAGAAATTTCTTCCCTGCTAGATATTCCACGATCAGCTGGTATTATTGCAAAGTGGAACCATTTGGGAAAAACAGAAACCCAGCCATCAAGTGGCGGACCGTGTAAAGTACGCATAGTGTGTAAAAGTTGCCAACGCTCTGTCAACTCAATAACTGCAGAGTTCCAAACTTCCTCTGGCATTAACTCCAGCACAAAAACTGTGCGCCAGGAGCCTCGTGGAATGGGCTTCCATAGCCGAGCAGCTGCATGCAAGCCTCACATCACCAAGCACAATGCCAATTGTCAGATGGAGTGGTGTAAAGCACGCCGCCAGTGGATTCTGGAGCAGTGGAAACATGATCTGGTGAGTGATGAATCACGCTTCTCTGTCTGACAATCTGATGGACAGGTCTGTGCTTAGTGGACGCCAGGAGAATGTTACCTGCCTGACTGCACTGTGCCAACTGTAAAGTTTGGTGGAGGAGGGATAGTGGTATGCGGTTGTTTTTCATGGGCTTGACCCCTTAGTTCCAGTGAAGGGAAGTCTTAATGCTTCACCATACCAAGACATTTGGGACAATTCTATGCTTCCAGCTTTGTGGGAACAGTTTAGGGAAGGCCTTTTTGTGTTTCAGCATGACTGTGCCCCAGTGCACAAAGCAAGGTCCATAAAGACATGGTTGGGTGAGTCTGGTGTGGAAGAACTTGACTGGCCCTCACAAAGCCCTGAACTCAACCCCATCAAACGCCTTTGGGATAATCTAGAATGTAGATTGCAACCAGACCTTCATATCCAACATCAGTATCTGACCTCACAAATGCTCCTCTGGATGAATGGGCAAAATTCACACAGACACACTCCCAAATCTCGCGGAAAGCCTTCCCAGAAGAGTGGCAGCTATTATAGCTGCAAAGGGGGGACCAACTGCATATTGATGCCTATGGGATGTCATACAAGTTCCTGTAGGTGTGATGGCAAGGTGTCCCAATACCTTCGTTTATATAGTGAAACTTGACCAATTAGATATCTTGACCACCTCAAATTGTGGGAGACTATACATGGGAAGATGGTAAAATGAAACGAGGCGTAAATGTGCTCAAGCTAATACAAAAAAGCTTGTGCCCTTGAAATCACAGACCAGGAATCTGGAAACACTAGGGCTAAAAGGCAGACTGTACATCTGTCCAGGTGCCTCACCTTCAGTCCTTATCACCTTTCCATGTAATATTTTTAACCTTGTCTTGCAGCTCATTCAAAATTAGGGTGGATGTCCAGGTGTCGGATGAGAACTTGGAACTCCAAAACTCATTGGGTAACCCCCCCCCCCACACCCAATGCCAATCATACCACAGCCATCCTCATTTCAATCTTCATTTTTTTCATGAGTTTCTGGGAACAGTGAAAGACCTTAATCCATCAAAGCAAGACTAACAAGCTCTATCATTACGCTAACCTCATGTGGCTCTGTTGACAGGTTACGCCTCGCAATACAGTGTTGCCAACTAACTTTCAGGGGAAGTTGCTAGAGACAGGTCGATTTGTTGCTAAAGTTGCTAAATGACGTAATCGTGGTTATGTGATGATGTCATCATAAAGTGACACAAAACACATTATAATTTAGATGTTTTTTTTTAAGTGATATAATATAAAGTAAAACACACTTTTTAAATGATCCGATCTTTAAATATAACACAAAAGAATTACTGAACAATTGCATTTATTTTCTTACTAACTAGTAAAACTACACATTTTGACCAACTATAGTTTTAATCAGTGTATTGGTAGTTTACCATGCTACCCTCTGATCAACAATTATGGCTACAGGCTAATAACAAGATATATCATATAGGCTGTCTTACTGAACAATTACAAGAGATGATTATAGACTTCAGGAAAACAAACACTGTCCACCCACCTCTCACCATCTATGGCACTGCTGTATAGAGGGTCAAAAGCATCAAGTTCCTGGGTGTTCACATCTTGGACAACCGTACTTAGTCCCTCAGTTCAGCCGGAGTGAGACTCCCCTTTCCAATCCTCACCACATTCTATAGGGGAAGTACTGAAAGTCTGCTCTCCAGCTGCATCCCTGTCTGGTACAGGAATTGTAAGGTTTCAGTCTGCAACACACTGCAGTGGATAGCGAGGGCAGCTGAGAAGGTCATCAGGGTGCTTCTACCTCCCCTGATGGCCATCTACCACAACCGCTGCTTTCGCAGAGCCACTAACATTGTGGAAGACCAATTACACCCATTACATGGACTTTTCTCTCTTTTGCGGTCTGGTAAACAGTATCGAAGCATGTGTGCTGGTTCCACAAGACTGTATAAAAGTTTCATACCACAAGCGATCAGAATTCTTAATGCACATTCACGATAAAATCTCTGCCCAGCCAATGCCATTCTACAGATCTACCTTACCATATGGTTCCCAATAATTCCATTATAATGTCTATGGCACTTACACTTTACCTATAACACTCAATAGCTGCTGTAATTTCCTTTTGTGCAATAATTGATGTCCAACATGCTGTTCATTATGCTGGTTATATTCAAAATGCGTACAGAAAGCCCTGTGCTGTATATCGTTGCACTGTATAGTGTTGTTTTTGTCCTTGTGCACATTGTATCTGTTATATGTTGTTGTATCGCGGCCCATGGAGAAACATCTCTTATTTTATGCGTGTGCACAGTTGCTGATCACAATAAAATACCTTGAACTAACTTTGAACTTACAACTTCAATATGACGTGTGCGCTAGGCACCTCTCTCCTGGCTGTTGTGCTGCTTGGCTAGCTATCTGCTCAGTGGTTTTCTCCAGATATTGTTCTGGCTCACTGCAGTGCATCATCATTCATAATAACAATTATAATAACAAAGCAGACAGACCATGTGTTGTAACTGAGTGTATGACAGAGAAAATAATTTTTGTGACAATTAGAGGGAAAATGCATGCATTTTGGTGTTTGAGTGACTTATCAAGAGGTGTACAAAGTTGCAAGATAAATTTCAAAAGTAGCTAAATTTCTAGTTGGTTTTTGGATAAAAGTTGCCAGGGAAGTCTGAAAAGTTGCTAAATCTAGCAAAAAAATTGCTAAGTTGGCAACACTGGCAACACGACTGACCTTGTTATAGGCATTTTGAATTCAAGCACAAAGCACGTGCCCAAACCCTGTGGCTGTGGAAACATAAATCCATTTCAAAATCGTTTTTCCATCTTAAACTGCCACATACGCGTAGACATTTCCTTCATAGTTAAAATGGCCGCACCTTTAAACAAATGGCTAAATTATCCAAAACGTACAACAAGAAGGCAAGCAAACCAAGCTTGAGGCTATATTGGACTTGGTTTCCTGTCTAAGCTCCCTCTTACCTTCGTTGCGCTCATGGCATACAAGATTAATGATAATTCTTTGCTCACGGTCGCTTTTATGCTCTTGGTATCCAGGTGAATGGCAGTTTATATGATACATTCGTTTTTATGACACTCCTTATATAGGGTGACCATATTTTGCTTTGCAAAAAAGACCGAGGGCAGGATGCAAACAGAGGCATCAAAGCTACACAAATGTGCCCACTGAAAATACTCTGATTGTAGAAAAAACCGTCAATATGAAACAAATTGAAATCCCAGACATTTCAGGCATTTTTGGTCCAAAAAAAGAGGACAAATTCAGGGAAAGGTCGCCCTGTACTTTCATACGTATGTTTTTTTTCCTGCAAAAACATGAAGTCTACAAATAACTAAGCCGTTGTTCAGGTGGGTACTGAGGACAAAACGGTGGCTGTGAACAAAGCTATAATGACAAGCAATTAATCTGTATATCTGGCTAACATTCCTGCATCATGAGATGTGGGGTTCTTCCATTTCCAGAACCTTTCAATATATACTGACCATAATAAACCAAATATGTCTTGATAGATCAGATCTGTATTTCAGATTTCTATTTGTTAGTTGTTGTCAAGTGTTAAATGGAGACTTCTATCATAAATGTTACAATTTTATGTGACAAATGAATTCTACCGTTCCAAAAGGAGTTTGATCAATAAAACGACTTCAGCCAGCAAGCCCATTTTGTGGAGTTCAGTTAAAAGCAGAACTATCCAGTCAATTGAAAGCCTAAGAAGTACCTAGAAGGATCCAACTTATAGCACCACCCCCTGCTAATGTAAATTCCTGTTAGGATTCCAGAAATACAGGGCTTTGGCATCACAGTAGTGTTTTGCATACCACTTTGTCCTAATGACAGCGACGTCATCGAGTCTGTTTCCTTATTGAAGCTGCAACAAGGCACAGATCTTGTGGCTCCAGTTTGCACTGAGCTTATTACTACGTGTGGATGATTCTGTCCAGAAAAGCTTCACTTCAATAGTCACTTCCCCTTCCGACAGAATGGTCCACTTCAGGTTTTGGAATCATGTATATGCAATGAGGCATATAACGCACCCATAAGTCCACTTCAACCGTGACCCCATCCCCTGGGTTTGGGGAATAAATGTTCTTTTGGTTCCCTGACCTGAGAACTTTATTAAACTAATACTCATGCCTAGCATGGTGCCCAGGAATGGGAGATGACAATTTTAGTGGACAGTTTCATTAAGAAGAAAAAGAAAATCGCCGTCAGTACCTGAGTCGAACACTGATTTGCACCCTTGGAGGTCTTGATTTAAAGAGAACCCGCAATTGATCAATCAATCAAGGACAAAATAAAGATTGAACATGAGGTTTAAGCTCCTGATTTCTCCGCGTGAAACAGAACATGAAACATTAAATGGCAGGAAACAGAAAAATCTTAAAACCCAGATTACACTGGCTTTGTGCTTTGCAGTGCCAGGGAGTGTTAACTGCATATACGCTCAGCTTCATGTTTTAACGTTCATTAGGATTTTATGGGCTATATATATATAACAAGTGTTGGTGGGGCCAAGAGGTGTTTGTGTGACCAGCACTGGAGCCCATCGTGTGGTCTGTGTGGGTCCCAATGCCTCTGTTGTCTCCTAATCATTCCCTATATCTAACTCGTGAATTCCCTCCTGCCCCTCCACTACCTCAGCTCCATGAGCGTACTGGTGCAGAATGGCCCATTGGTTCTGTCTAGCGCTTTGCAGGTCTTGAAAAGCTTTATATAAAAACGTAACATTCATTCATAATACATTGCATAAATGAAAAAAGACACACATGCTGTACGATTCTCTACAGTTTCAAAAAAGACATTAAAACTACACAATAACAAATGTAATTATACACTGACCAAAAAATAAAAAAATACTTGTTGAGGGGAGGGGGCATCTCTGTGGATTGAGACTCGGAAGTTTACCTGGTCAAATCCCGCGGTCGGCAGAGTAATCCCACCGTTGGGATCATAATAATTCTCCTGCTTACTATTAGATTCACTCAGAGACCGTTTGGCGCTCCTGAGAAATTAAACAAAAGGAGCAAAGAGGAGAAAAAAGAACTAGAACTGGCGACGGAAAGACATTCGTC
>JAAGVU020000113.1:3878170-3914811 GCA_011763525.2 Mormyrus iriodes
TGATAACGACAGGCTAGGCTACTGAATGGCACACATCTATGGCTATCCTCGCATTACTGGGTGAGTCCGTCAAACCCCGAAATCTTATTTAAGCTATGCGCTAACTCCCTTCCGCCGTATTGCCGAGTAATCGAGAAGGAAAATTTTAATCGATACTTTTTAGTAATCCAGTAATCGTTACAGCTCTAACACACACACACACACACACACACACACACACACACACACACACACAGTATTGGCATGCACCAGCAGTTAACCAGCGAAAATAAAACAATGTGCTACACAACATGAGAACACCATGCAAGAATAATGCATGTTAATTGATTGCATGATATTCAGGAAAAGCTTCAGTTTGCCAAAAGAGGGCAACCTAATCTATATTCATATTCATATGTGGAAATATGTACTCACATAAGTAAGAATAAAATCAGGCAGAAATGAACATCACATTTATTTAATGCCATTTTGCTTTCTTAATAGGGGAGATGTTTGTTGTAATGAGGTTTATGCAGAGCATCTGAAGGAAAACAAGTTCACGTTATTTTATAGGGTGATATTTTTCAGAAACTGAACCAATTATAAACATAAAATATTAGTTCAAAAAAGCCAACCAATGGACCTATGCAAATAACTAAAGGATTTCATATAAGTGAACACAACTAATCTCAAGGCATATGATAAAGACAGACAATCTCAAGCCAAGTGTTATTTCCATTGACTGAAATTAACACTTCCCAGTTTGGTAGTAATTAAGAACAATACAGCAGACAAAGAGTGACATGGCTTCCTAGACATTCCCTTTACAATGACTACCAGAAATCTAGTAATCAGAGTAAGACTGTTACACAGTATCATCATCATCATCATCATTTTCATCATCATACATGCGCACACACACACACACACACACACACGCATATATATATATATATATGTGTGTATATGTGTGTGTGTGTGTATATATATATATATATATATATATATATATGGGTGCTGTAATTAAACAACAACAAGAAACAATAATAATAAATAACTGACATTGGCCACTCAATTCGCAAGAAGGTCCCTGGGAGGGGGGGGGGGGTCAGTCTGACAGTCCAGGCAGAAGGGGAGAAGCGATGCTGGAATGTGAGGCCTGCGTGTGATGTGATTGTTACCAGAAACGTGTCAACCTCTGCCCAACTCGCCACATCTGTGGGCCCCCACAACTGTGGAGCTGTGGGTGAGGGGACACCGCTGAATGGCCAAGGCATAGCTACGCCCAAGATATGGTATCACTGCAGCTTGTGGGTGGGGGCAGTCGGCGAGCTTTGGAACTGCTGACAGGGGATAGGCTGATCCCGCACACAGAAGCCTGTCCTGCGAACCCCTTCCAATACAGACCATAAGGAGCAGAACAGTTGGCTAGTGTCATGTGTACTGTAGAAGTTAAGAGGTAAAGCTAGACATTTAGCCACCTTGCACCTCCAGCCTTCCAATCACAGGAATGACATCAGACTATGAACATACACGTCTTAAATCAGCTAATACAAATTCCATAGCGATTTTAAAATACACACTGTACATACTGATGACTGCAAACGTTGGCAACTATACAAAAGGGTAAATTCTGGGGAATTTTCTAAAGTACAAAATAAAGACAGCAAAATAAACAAACATTCATGGAAAGATGAATCAAATTAACAGAATTGCACCAGATGAAATCTTTTCCATAAGAGTCCAAAAAAAAATATGCATGCATATTGTACTATGAGTGACAGTGACATCTAGCCTTTCTAACTTCATTTACAAACAGTTATTTTGCATTGAATCATTAAATCAGTTGTCATTCTCCCTCATTATTTTGGGGCTGGGCTTCATCGAGGGTAAATGTGGCTCGTAGGACTCAACAGGAAAGCACCCAACATAAACGTAGCCATATGGTATCTAACAGTACTTAAAGAATGTCGATATTCTGGTCACTATATCAGAAGTACCTTTTTAGTTTACATGAGGGATGTTCCATTATCTGAGAAAGCAGATTGTAGAGTCAGCTGACACCAGACGACACATTGCTCTGAATGCCTTCTTACTAGGTGGTGCCAGATACAATTTACTGTAAAAAAAGATATATGCTTATTGATTTATACCTGCCAGAAGACAACTTAAAGACTGAACACAACCTTTCAGAAGGTTCTCTTGGAACACTGCTTTGACCTCAGGCTCTTCTGAATGAATATCATTATTTTAATTTATTATTGCCTGTGTCAAGAACTGTAAATTATTGTAAACTGCTGTACCTTATTATTTTCTGTATTGGCTGCTGCAACACCCAAATTTACCCTTGTGGATAAATAAAGTTTGTCATCAAAGCTAGTAAACCTTGCATTTAAAATGAATGGATTTTTCGCCCATCACTGAGCTTGACTTGCAGCATCTAAGCAGGCATAAAATTGTGGTCTAGGTTCCAGGAGAAACTTCATTGTTTCTGTTTGTTGCAGTTCCCAGTCACAATCAAGCTGGTGTCTCATTCAAATGTTCAGTACATGGGGTGCATGAAAACCTAGTCGCCATAGAAGTGAAGTAGGCCTGTACATCAGTGTCCAAACAGCTTCAGTGTGGAAACCCTTTTAGATGGCATGACCTGCATTCAGAATCCCATGTGTGTATTGCTAGTCACTTTCACTCCAAAGTTCCAGAACCTGACTCCTGTTTACAACGCACAGCAGGACCTGGGACCTTTATCTTATATAAGCATAGGAAACGGTAAAAGCTCGTAGGTTAGACTTCACACAAAATACGAAACTACACTGCCACACCAAAACAATGAAGGATGAGCAAGTCGTTTTGTTAGTTATTTGTTAGTTACTGGGAGACCGATAGTGATCAAAACGGGACACAGCAAATTTATATTTTATTTATACGACCCGCGACATGTTTACAATTCATTGTTAAATCTGACCAGCAGGTCGATCTTTTGTTTTCCACAATAATAAAAAAAACGATGTAAAAGTGGTGGCAAGTTTCACCGCCAGCACCGTCGATTAAACAAAAGTATATTGTTTATTGAATTAATTTTCGGATGCATAAATATGGAGACACAAGCAAAAAGTTATTCACCGATGCACTGAATGCAACAGAAGTATAAAAATAATTCCATCTGCTCAGTTTTTCCTCCGCTGCTTTTATCTCTTTCCCAGCACTTCCGCGTGACTTCTAAGTTAGTGGTGGTGCTTATGGTCAACCAATCAGCAAAGTTCTCGCTGTAAGCGCCTCCCCAGCAGTTCCTGATCGAGCTAAAAGTACCTAGTCTAGAGCAGGTACTGAAAACGGACCCGGAACAGCCTCTGAGGAACTACAATCGGGCCGAGTTCTTGCGATGTGAATACAACATGGTTCCAGAAAAAGGTTCTGGTTCCTGTGGTGTGAAAGTGCTGTTTTCTGGCTACCACAGGGTGAAGTGGTTTAAAATCTTTAAATATATAGCACACATTTTCCCAGCAGTGGCCCGTAGAAGCATAATAGACTGCTGTAACATCACCGATAAGAATGGCTACATTAGACACTGAAGGCAAAAAATCGTATAAATAAACGCATGCCAGGAGCAGAGGTCATTCACATACTTTAAAATCCATATAGTGTTTTATATGACTTTTATCAGTCAATGACGTTTTATTTGTTAAATGTATTGTTGTAAAGTTGTAAAGTTTATCAATAACCTGATAATATAATAATAAAATGTATAATTTTATATAATAATTATTCCCCCCAGTATTAATGCATGCTAATTTAAATAAAAAAGAAATTTAAAAAATAACAGGGACAGGGGGAGCACATGCAACACCAATCCGGCTTTAATTTATTAAATGTCATATTTAGTTTTTGTTAAGTCTCACCCTCATCACCGTCAATATCATTATTATTAATGTCATATTAGCATTAATATCAGCATAATAATAATAATAATAATAATAATAATAAACGACAACAACAATATTCTCCTATCTACGACGTCAGCATGGCAAGTATCGTGTTAAATTATGGAAAGTATCATTTAGCCTACATTAATTCCACAGTTATCTAAAGTTCTAATCACATTTTTAAATACTTTACAGGTCTATAAAAGAACATAGCAAAACTGATTATATGAAGAACTGCAAGTAATTTCTGCATCGTAAGTCGCATAGACGTATTTTTATATTGAATTTGGATTGAATATTCAGTTATCGCGTAAATCTTTACAAAAATTACCTGACTTATGTTACAGTATTGGTTGGAATTAAACTGTTTACAAATGTTTTCAGATATAGTTGCAATTTCGAACTGTTGCAACTACAGTATCCTGGTGCCCTTCTGTTCTTCTCAGAGTATCTAGTAATTTAAATGACTTGCGTGTTTTTCTATTTTGCTGTTTATTCATGCAGGACAGAATATATCTTCCGATTCGCTTGTCTCACTGTATGTATCGCCATGTACACATTTTGTCACAGTGCAGACACTGTTAACGTTCATGGTATTTTTGCAGCTGATTACAAATATCGTCTCTGGCACATTTTTATTCTGAGAGAATTCGGTACTGCAGCTTTTGTTTCTAGTGCTTGTACTGCTACAGCTTCTGGTACTATACTTAAACGTTTAAATTTATTTTTATAAAACTAAGATTGGATTGAAAGAAGCGGTTGTTAGTTTGCGTCTGGAACAAACATCAAAATATAAGAAAAGGATATATGGTTTAAAACATGTGCAGTTTATACCCAAATGAAATATCGGCTATTCATCGCTCTGATAGTAAGTTTGTTGTTTTACAGCAATCGTGTTTATATTATAGAAACGTGACGTGACTCGAAGACCGACCCCGTTAAGGAGAAAATAGAGATCGACTTTAAACGTGCAGTTTTTTTTAAGCAAAAAGTATCTTTACACATGACAAGTACTAACGCCAGTATGTGTAAGTATATTTTTCGTCGTAACGTCAATAATAATGCCAATAACATTTCAGTCATCAAGAGCTAAAGTAATATTGCACTACTGTATTGCTTCCTGAAATTCATTGGTTGTCAGCGTGTGCAATTGTACAGCGACGCCAAGGTTCAGGGAGTATTAAATGGCAAAAATCTAGTAAGTAATTATATACATGGACCCACTCCTTACCTTCATTTTTACAGTATAGTTCGATTTTTAGCTAAGGCAGCCCAACCTACAAAGAGATTCGGTTTGATCATCTACATGTCCAAAGTGGTCCAGCTATCGGATGGGAAGTACGGATTGCCCACTGGCGCCGGGACTTACTCACAGTTCAGTGGGTAATTTATGTGGAGCCCTTGAGTTAAGTGTTGTCTCGCCCAGTCCAAGAATCAATCATACTCTCACTTTACCAGATTACACATTTTCATCATTACAAACAACTGGTGGCCACATATTAATTTAAGAATTTATGGATTAATTTACACATATGACTTTTTGGAGTTGATGCAGAGAGCTAAAAGATTATCGGGTAAATGTTTACACACACACACACACACACACACACTTTAATTCAATGCCAATACTTTTGGACACACTTCTGGTAGATCTGTGACAAACTTCACTGACGTCAGTATATATTTTTTGCCATTTAAAAATAAGTGTTCTTGGAGAAAACGTGTGAAAATAGCATGTGTAGAAATAGTTATACTGGCTTTTATCTCACTGGACATGATATCAGATAAAAAGTATGTGTAATTTAAATATGAACGCGGTGCTATTTGCAGCAGTTACAATATTACAACAATTATAAACCGAATAGCCTTTATGTCTCACAGAGAACCTAAAAGTCGAACCTACCCCTTCAAAAGCATTTTCTCTTCAAATTAGAAGTGAAAATCTCTTCTGAAAATGTAGTTCTACAAAATACAAAAACATTTTGTTTCCATTACCGTTATTTTTAATGTGGTTACAGACTTTCAGAGATGTATGACACCAGCTGTTACATTAGAAACAGATTCTGTTCGAGCAGTTTCGCAAACGCCTAACGAAGGGAATGTTTTTTTCTTCAGGCGCCAAGCATAATAATAAAATTTTGTACAACCTCATCTGAAATGATTAACAAAAACGAAGAGCACAATTTTACATTAATAAAAACAACAAGAAACCCATTACTGTACAATGGCAAATATAAAACTGAAATAGCTAAATTGTTATTTTCCTTACTGAGAATTTCCACAAACGCGCAATTGGAGCCGTAAAAAAGTAATGATACTCAAATACTGTGACAGTAGTATGAAAATGCTGTTTTTAACATTTAAAATGTTTGCAGTTCTGTTGCTCGGTTGAGTCTTAAAGATGTCGTTAAAACAATTCTGAACATGTTACTGAGCATCAAACTATCCAAAGCGGACAGTAATATTCTAAAAATCGCCGTTCGCTTAAAAGTCGTGTTTTAAAAATTAACAATACTGCTTTCCCCAGGTGTACGTAGGCTGTAGACAGACATGAAACCAACCACGACACTGGAAGACACCCCACCAACCTTCAAGATTAATTTGACTTACGGTCTTTAAAATTATCAGCGATGGTAAAGTTACAGTTTAAGTTTTATAACAGTCTCACGTTACAAAAACATGGTGATAGATTGATTTAATCTACAGTTGTATAAAATTACAAAATAATAATGGGGAAATTATCGTTACTAAATCTGGGCCCTACCACACGGATGTACCACGGGCCACCACAGTGATATCATTGTTTTTAATATATTATACTGTATGGCAGGTCACTAATGTACATTCCAAACGTGAACAATATAAACGCAATGGAATGTCCTAACTAAATTATTGTGCGTTTAAAATACATTAGAATTAATCTCTTCAAAACTACGTTTTTGCGTACACTCAAATCAGAATATTGGTAAACGCAGAAAACGTGGCATATATTTTATGCCGCAACTGAGCAATTCAAATGGGTAGAAGCATTTAACATATACGATTCTTCAAAAGAGTGACTTAGTTCCATCATTTCGCATTGTGCCATTCATAGGTTTTGCGCGCGTATTCACTGTTATAGCTCTCATCCCAATCATTCTTTTCATATTTCTTGTGAGACTTGATGTATTATCAGTTAACCAACATCCGGAATTTTCCCAAAATATCTGTATAATGTTTTATGCCAAAACCTGCAACAATTTGCCCTCCCCTTTGTAGAATATGCTTGTTTGTTAAAGAAGGGCGATTCCAATCTAAGACAAATTATTTGAGTATAATTGTATTGTCTGGTTTGGTGCATGAGAGAGAATAAACAGGAGTATAACTGGGTGATGGCTTGGCTAAAGGGCTGTGGTGTAGCTATCCCTTTTGGTGCACAAGTCTCTTTTGCTCGGTCAGTACTTCTTACTACGCACTCCATCAGCGCGCTTCCTCTAGTATTTGTTAGAGAGATAACGTCGAAATGGGCACGTCAATTGAATCATGGGGGCAGATAGAGGGGCGGGGCACAACAGGAAAGAGATTCTGAGTAGCAACGAGAGCAAGAACGAGAGAGGGAAAGAGCGAGCGAACCGGAGACAGACCTGATATTTTCTGTGAGAACAGGCTACTGTTTATGCGCAGGTCTATACAGTAGTTTGTAAAGACGTCATGACAAACCACTGGTGCAAAATATAAAATTAAGGAAGATAAAAAGCAGTGTCCAGAAGAAAAAGGCAATTTAATGGATATGTTGGGCAGATATTTAGGGCCGTGCCTCTGGAGTACGCCATTTAAGAGTAAACGGCCAAGAAGCGATTTATAGATCGAGGCTTTTTAATTTAATAAAGTCACAGGAAATATTTCTTCTCGCCAGGGATTCGCAACGCAGAGCAACTCGCCTGGCTTTGTCGGAGGTAAATGCTTACCGTGTGGTTGGCACTCTGTATTCCGTCAGAACGTCTTGGTCGATATTTTATTCTATATTAAAATTTGAAATTTAAATTTCCTTGCAAGATACAGAATGGTAGATAACATGAAGATACCGGCTCTATGTAGCTTACTGTATAAATGGTAACATACAGACTGAAAGCCCCTACGGCTATTTGTCGAACATTATGTGCGCGACCTCAACAAAGCTTAGGATGCATTGAGGCCTATCTTAAAGTAACTTAGTTAACTTAAAGCGAAAAGTGACGTTTTCCAATTTTGTCATAGTTTGCAATGGTTAACAGGATATCACCTTACTAGACTGTATATTTTAACAGATTCTTGTTTTTTTCTGTAATATATGCGTCTATCATTTATATACCGCCGAGAATACGTCGGTATGCTATATGCATAAGATCATAATTAAACATTAAATGTTTTCAAGGAAACAAAAGTTTTATCAGTACTAAAATGAAAAAGTATTCAAAACTACATTCAAATTACCTCACAACGTATTATAAGGCTATGTTTTATGGTCAGGTATCTATGAAACGCATCACGTAACGAAAAGCAACGAAAGTAAGTTCAGTTAACAACTGCAGGACAAATGCCTACGACACTTGAAGGTCCTTAGCAGTCATTAACAGTTGGCAAGTAATGTCTTTGTGATGTCTGAAGCAAGGAAATGATCTTCACTATTCTTTGACATTTAACCTTTAAAATAAATGTGTAAAATGTTCAAAACTTTAGAGAAAGCTAAAAACTATAATTGCTTCAGATCGCCAACTTATGTTTCCCTCAATACAAAACTTGGCAAACGAATGATTCGGTGTGTTCAGCTGTGCAGGATTAAAATCACAGTTACTTTATAATCTGCATTTTGCTGTTTTGACTCAGTTGGAGTTTCATCTGCTTACATCCCAGAGATGGCCGATGCGGAGGAGGTTTTTGGGCTTTTAAGTACGCCGAGTGACTCGGATTCAAAGGAGTTAAATGATGAAGGTGGACAGGAGAATCGGATACAAACTTCTTGCAAGTCACCGTCAGCGAAGACGTCGTACATTCAACAGGTTAGCAATACTGCGTTCGTGACAACTCTTAAATATCAATTTAAATTGGAAAAAGATGCAAATGTAACTCTTAGCCCCCGTAGCGATTAACAATAATGTCATTTAATTAAATCAAATTCAAATATACGTTTTTATTATTTAACAAAAATAATCGTTACTACATATGGGAATTTAAGGTTAAAAATGAGAGTAATTAAATAATTATGGATTAAGGTGCAGTTCATCTCGCGCCTAGGTATATGCAAAAATAGGCTACTGAATGACCTACACGGCCTAACGATGCTGTGAATGAGAAAAGCAATGCGCCTTACACGCAATATTACCGTTCAGGGCGTTATAAAGCTTTACGAAGTTTGCATAGCCAGCTTGAGTCATACTTAACCGAAAAATAATCAAGGAATATTTCAGCAACTCACAAACATTATCTCCTTTATAATACAGTTTAAGACAGAAAACCCCTTTAGTGATAGAAGTAATATATTCTCGAATAACTAACAACAACGTTTACATGGTCTTCTACCTACACTATACAGAAAAATCACAATATTATACAAGAGTATCGTTCGGCTTCTCCTTTTGAGTACTGTGTCTCGCCTGGATAAGGCGTTTAAGCACAAAGCCATCTAATGGCCAGTGGGTAGTAGGGCCATTCAATGACATTGAATTCTGAAACGTTTGCCGTTTAACAGGGCATGGAAGGGATCAAAGTTCACTTGCACGAAAGAGAGTTATGGACAAAATTTCATGAAGTTGGCACTGAAATGATTATCACCAAAGCTGGGAGGTAAGAGTTTTCATTGTCGATTTCAGCAGTCATTTTGTGTTTGTATTCCCGAGTTTACGTTAGATGGGTAACACAGAGCCAAAAAATTAAAGCCGCAGTATTTTTAAATAGAACAAACTAATATGTTGTGTTTAATTCAATGGTTGAGTGGATCTTAAAAGTATTACGGCGACGTTTAGTTCCTTCTGAGGATTGTCGTTATAAAGCTTAAATAATTCCGCTACCCTTCGTTTTTATTAATTTTCTTTCGTTAATTTTTGGTTTAAGACCTTGAATAGGCGCATAAACACTTTTGCTCATTTAAACAGTTTTCGTATTGCGACTTTGGCATGTATCAAAAATAGCCACAACTTTCTCTTGTTTTCCTACTTACGTCCATTTTCCATTGGTTTATAACTGTTGCAAATCAAGATCATAGCGGTTTCCCCATTGTGTAAAGGTTTAATTTGGCACTAACATGTCTGTATTTAAATGCTTTTTTTGTCGATTTAATATCTTAATTGATGTACTATGTCATTTAAAAATAATGTTATCATGATAATGTTAGACGGACTACAACTCGATTAGAACGTGTATATTTACACGTATGTCGCCAATGGACGAAATAAAGTACAGCTTTCAAATACTCTAAACGACGTCCTGACTTAGACAAGCAGAACTGAAATGAATTACACAATCTGAAAATGAGCATGTGGTCGTGAATACCGCGGAATACATTTAACTGTACAGAAAATGTAAATCACTCGGCATTCTTTCGCCACCATATTAACCCTAATATTCTTTTACAACATTATATTAATCTACGATCTCAGAAGATCCTATTTCAACAAAGACGCTCCATACTGGAAATAAAAAACCCCACAGTTTTTGCCATATGATCATCCTCAGTCTGACCATTCAGTCTTGCAGTCGTAATTCTTTTCGGTTTGATTTTGCGTCGCTGTTTCGTTTAATGATGCAACAGTCGAAATGATCTGCTATTAAAGACCAAATGAAATATTCTTAGACTACTGTAAAGGAAAACAAAATTACAAATTGGTGTAATAGTCGAATTAATACAAATGAATTACAATTACTCGCTTTTAGATTTAGACATTTAAATATATACAATTTTAATCTTCGCTGTAGCGCGGTTGACTGAAGATAAGTTTTTCTGACGGTTCAGGAAAATCAGGCTGGAAATGAAGTATTTCACTAACGAAAGAAGAAGATGCAATTGTCTATATGAACTCTGAGTAAGGGAAGCTGATATTTCTTTAATATTTTTTTTAAACATTCGATTGCTTCAACATGTATTCGGACAATGTTATCGTATAGACTTATTTTCAATATAACATTTACCTGTTATAAACGTCTTAGCCACTACTTCAATGCTTTCCAAACAACGTCGCCTTCGAATTTATAAGACAGTCATCAGTAGGTTCACGTTCGTAGTAACCTTCCCGGTATTATCCCCCTTTTTACAGGCGGATGTTTCCAAGTTTCAAAGTAAAGGTAACTGGATTAAATCCCAAAACGAAATACATTCTCTTGATGGATGCAGTACCTGCAGACGACCATCGGTACAAATTTGCTGACAACAAATGGTGGGTAAAGTTATCACACGACACGCATTTCGGTTGTTCCATCCGTACATTGTAATATATATATATATATATATATATAATTGTAATTCACAGGTTCTCTTTATAATAGTTATAATAATAATAATAATAATAATAATAATAGCAGCAACTTTTTCTAATTTCCTCTTTTTTTGATTTATACCGTAAATAATGAATAATGGCCTTTCATTTTGACAATTTCAGAGAGAACATTTGCAGTGCATGAAAGAGAATACAGGAGAATATTATATTACCCATTCATCCATATTCAGATGACTTTTCCTGATGAATGTCATGGTATTTTATGACTTCTGATATATAGATACATACTGGCATGCTTAAAGCATAACAATCATGGAAACGTAACTGGGCGAACTACCACCCATTCACCACAGCCCTCACTGGTGTGTATTTTGCTTTCTAATAAAATAATTACTTCAAAAAAGAAAGAGAACCATCAGTAGGCTTTCATTTATGAACATGTATTGAGACAATAAGTCAGGTGAAAATCGTAGTTATTTTACTGCGTACCTCTACTGTTGTTTTATAAATGATTATTAAAAATAAAATGGTGTTTCTAGTTTTCACATAGCTTACAAATGGCCCACAATGAATGGCCTTTAACACCCTTATGTAAACGACTTGGCAATATTAAGACAGTCCCGCTTTAAGTCCATGTTAAAAGTTGTCGAAGAAGGGATGGGGGGGGCTGGGGATGCGCACGGTAGAGCCGAATGAGGTGAATGTGAGGTGGCTAAACTGTGCCCGTTCGGTGAGAGGATGGTACATATGCATGTGTCTGTGTGTTCTTGCCCAGGTCAGTGACAGGCAAGGCGGAGCCCGCCATGCCCGGGAGGCTGTACGTACACCCGGACTCCCCAGCGGCAGGGGCTCACTGGATGAGGCAACTCATCTCTTTTCAGAAGCTGAAACTGACAAACAACCATCTCGACCCTTTTGGGCATGTAAGTTTAAAATACTTACCGTTTACGGTACTCAACGCCGTTGCTTTTTCCCTGCAGGAGGCTTAAAATACTTTTCGTTATGTCTGTTCTTCATGTCTGCATATATTCAGATTGACCTGTATGTTTCAGTTCCTTATTATTAAATTATATATACACGGTAAAATCTGATTAAAATGTGTGCTGCAGAATTTTTAACATATTTAGGGTGCTGGTGATATGTAACCTTTGAACCTTACCCCTTCACTGTAAACCCAAACAAGTTAGAAAAGATCGAAAAAATTAAGGCAATCATTTGCCTTAATATTTTTAAGTTTAAAAATCAAAATGCCAAATTTTGTAAATCTCAAACGTTTAGTTAGTAGTACATATATATTTTGATTTCATAAATATTAGCCTTTGAGTTGTACTTGCATCAAAGGTTTAATGTCTACATTTCCATTTCAGTACGAGATTACTAATATACATTCCGCGTTTGCAAAAGGAAATATTTCCTTAAAATACTGAACTATTCATTTAGGTTGTCTTAAATGCACTGAGTGATGTTAATAAATATTTTTGAGTTAAATAAAATGAAAATGTTTGCGTAGCCTTCATTTTTTGCTTACGTATGTTTGCTATCAAAATACATATGTAAAACTAACCCTAAACTTCTGGGTTTTGCAAACTTCTGATTATGATTTCTAAACTTCAACTGATTGCCTTAATTTTTTGAGTTCTCCAAACTCGTTTGAGTTTACAGTGCATGCATGAAACATACATGATCACCAGACCCACAGTATGACGTCTGCATGTTAAACAGCGGAAACTGTTCACTCAGGCTGTTTAATTGACCTGCATCTAACTTGACACGTGGATCCTGCCTTTGCAGGAATGTTGGCTTTGCTAGAGGCCAAAACAAAGCATTTAACTTGCTATATCTATCAAGTATCAGTAGTCCACTTTTAGTTAGGTTGAGTATTGGTTATTTAAATGATGGGTCTTGGCTGATTTTGTACTGCTTTGGATGAGGAACATAGAGCACACCACTGTCTTACTATGACTGTTAAAGCACATTGGACTGTACCTGAGGGAATATAATCCCACCACATTGCACAGCCCTGGGAATGTGTTGAAATGTCTTTCACACAATGCAGCACAACAGGTTCCAGTGCTCCCAGCACATCAGAGCTCCAGCTATTTAAAAAGTATTCATCTTCAGTATAACTTGTAAAACAGGTCATATGGAATATGGAAAAACGCGCGCACACACGCACGCACGCACGCACGCACGCACGCACGCACACACACACACACACACAGTAGGGCACCTGTTCGGGCTGCTTGATTATGGCAAAAATCATAATCACGATTATTTTTGTCAATATTGAGATGATGATTCTTTAACATGATTGCTTATTGACTTTGGAAATATCCATTTATTTTAACAGTGGATCCTTGGATTTCCAATGGCTTTCCATGAACTCAAAATATAATTCAGCTGAGAAACAAATGAAAAGGGGCCGGAAAGGTGTACACCGGATTTATAACAAGACAGAATGGGAGTGAAACTGTGAAACAAAATGCGGCACAATAATCATTTTATCACGATTATTTTCTTTTGATAATCGTTGGAAGCCAAAATTGTAATTGAAATTAAAATTCAATTAATTGTCCAGCCTTAACACCTGTCGACCAAGCACAATGTTTGAAGCATGAAAGATTCGGTCTTCAAAATATAACACCACAAATGACACATACAATAGAAAAAGAAAAAAGGAAAGCCCCAAATTAAGGTTTATAGACATTACCTTTCTTATACTTTAATATGCTTTGGCAAAATTATATGCCATTGCAAGTAAACTGGCTGCCTCCTTCCATATTGCATATTAATTTTGTAGGTGTTTTATTTGGTTGGTGTGTGTGTGAGAGTGAGTGAGTGTGTGAATGGTGTGTGTGCCCTGCGATGGCTCCCTGTCCTGGCTTATTTCCTGCTTTGCATCCATGGCTTCTGTGATAAGCTCCGGTCCCCTACAACCCACAAATGGACTAAGCGGTACATAAAATGAATGAACAAATGAATTAATGCCAAGCAGTGACAAAAATGGGCCCAGGTTATACTTCTTTGCAAACAGATTAAGTTTTAAATGAGTCAGTATGTAGTAAGAAGTGGATTTAAGCAAATCTGGTTTGCTTACAGACTATCTGAGATGGATGAAGGAAAGTACAGGGAAAATGTGCAATCAGGCCATTTATTTTTATTTAAAATCTCAGAAAATTAGGGAAAGAAAGAAAAAAACAACAAACACACAAAAATTTGGCAGAATACTGCCTTCACTCAGCTGGCAGCCCCTTCAATATCCTGCTAAGACTCTACATGTTTGGACTCCACTGCACTAATCTTGGATATTGTTACAGCATTGAGCTCTCCCGCATGAAGCATGCCATCAGAACATACTGTAATGGAATTCCCATCTAAATTAATTGTCCTGGATAAAATGTATGCCAGTGTACAGCAGAGCCTAGCGGTCTGATTGAACTTTAGTATGGAACTTCAGAGGTGGGAGGGGACCTGAAAATATGAACATTCAGCTGATTTAAAGCTATATGTAAGAAGTTATATGTGGTTCTGGGGGTGGACATGATGCACAATTGCAAAATGTGGGGGAAAAATCTTCCTTACATGGAATGATACTGTACACAACAACTGTTGTTAAACTGTTGTTTAACATTTATTTATGGGACTGTGAATTATATTTTTTGCTAATTGCAGGCTGCTAATACAGGATCAAAAAACAGGTGTAACTTTGTAACTTTGCTTGTCGCGGGGGCTGTACCCTCAAGCGTCTGCCAATTAGCTGTAGGTACCTTGTAACATACAGAAATGCACTCTGAGGAACATTGTTGTGCCATTGATGGTACATTAATGCTGTTTGTATCTTTTTGTATCTGTATTTGTATCTATTTCTGTACCTTTACAAGGCTACAGCCCCAGTGACAAGCAAAGGCACAAATTTTTATCCCTTTTTCTGAGAGTGTAGGACATTTCATTTATAGATCCAGGATCTTAGTGCACCTGGGCATCTTGAGTGAGAGGGAAAAGTTTGACACAAAGTGAATGCACCAGTGAGAACATGTTTTCAAATAAGTTCAGCTGACAGCACAAAGTATGACTGTGCAAGAGTGAAAAGACAATGTGGATACTAAGCTGTCTGGCCATCTGCTACTGTACATGGGAAGAAGACATATGAAGGATGTGCCGAAATTGATTCTAATTCATACAAGTGTTACTTTTGTTGGGGGGACAAAAGTGTGAATATGTTGGATGGAGTTCCCTGTTAAGTTGTAAAAAACTTAAGCTTTAATTACCAATCATATACCCAGTGTTCATGGCACGAAATTAGAAATCTTAAAGAAATTTAAGCTTCAGGTTGTGTTAAATAATGTTTACTCCAAACAGGATGCCATTCCGTTATAGAGCACTTTCAGATTCTCCTAATGCAAATGTTCTTTTTTTAAACAGATTATCTTAAATTCCATGCACAAATACCAGCCGAGAATACACATTGTGAAAGCAGATGAAAATAACGGATTTGGCTCCAAAAACACAGCCTTCTGCACACACGTGTTTCCTGAGACGTCTTTCATTGCTGTCACATCGTACCAAAACCATAAGGTAAGAGCATGTCTCTGAAACATTTGAAGTTTTAAGGTCATATCCATTAGGCTGTATTTCATATTGCTTCCCATTCATCCAAAAATCACACTCTTTAATGCTGTGAACAGTACAGCCCTAATTTTCCTACTTAACTTGAAAACTCTTTTGAACAGCATTGAAAATTACATTGGTATCGTTGTGTCATCATATTAACTTTGAGGCTAAACTATAAATTACTGAAGGAATAAAGACACTTGCCAAAAACCGTTTGTCAGCCCATGTACAACCAGTACAACATCAGAAAGCTGCCGGACTGAGTAACAGACGCAAGGCTTAATTTTGCATGGTAAAAAACAAAAGACATAAATAGTAAATGTTTTGGTATTTGTTGCCCATCATTAAATCACATGACATGTAGTTTTCACTCCTTCTTCCTTTACTGCATTATCATGCCCTCCTGCTCCTAAAAGACTTAGTCATGCTCGGCCCCTTGTCAGTACTAAGGCACATTACAGCATAGCGTAAAACCTGCTGCGTGTTTCTGTGAAGAGGCTGCAAGGTCCCGCAACGGGGCAGAAATCCCATGGAAGCATAGAGGGTCCGTGAGGGAACCCTGAATGGTGTGAGTTGTTTCAAGAGAGACAGTGCTTGCTGTTTAAGAAGTTGGGGGGAAGACATTAAGTACGCTGATACCGCCCATCAGAAAATTGGTGATTTTCAAAAAAATGAACTCTTAAAATCCCTTGATCTGCAGAGTATTTGCATCACTGTTGGGCCTTTATTCCAAAAACAATGTTCCAGCAGGGCCAGATAAGTGGCTAACCATACAGTGTGAACCCGAGCTTCGTTCTCAACTGTATATGTGGGTAATGGACTATGTGAAAAATAAAGAATTCTTACATACCTGTACTCCTACAATTCAGTTGTTCAATAAAACATCCTCCAAATTAGAGAACTGACAAATTTAAACCAGAGTTTAATGTATGTCATATTGCACATTTTATTACTAATAGTCAGCTACTTGTAAATGTTTTGTTCCTATTCGCTGATAAGGACATACAGCTAAAACAGTAGCCTTCACATATTAACATTTTTAATGTAGAAAAAGCACGTGTTAAAATAAAGAGTTATTTTATCGGCACCAAAAAGCCAAAATGGCGCAATTGCGTATTTAGTCACATGGACGATTTATTGGGGGTACAATTGCGCCCCTATCGCTATTTTAAGACATTAAGTTAAAATATTACATATTAAAATTATATTATACAGTTATATTTGAATATGTCGTTTGTGTTATATCAATATGTACTAATAACTGATTTTAGATATACTCAAAAAATAACAATTAAAATCTAGATGAATCACTGGTTGAGTTCTCTCACCTTACACCCCCGGGAGAAGAGCCTAGCGTCGCCTGTCCTTAGTTACATTATGCTACAGTACATCATAAAAAACACTGTTTTGGGGTTGCGTCGAATGCAGCCGCACGATCGTACAAATAAGTAGCATCCATTTTCAAAGAGCAGTTTTTCCATTTTTCAAAAATACAATTGGCGTATTATATGAATTTATTTATTTAGCGTTTTTCTCTCATGGTATAGTGACGCTATAGACGTTTGTAATCTTTTATAATTAAAAATTCAAAAGTTCACTGATCATCGCCATTTCAGTGACCGACGTTGATCGTACTACAGAAAACTCTGAAAAGATTTTATCAAAATCAGAGTATGATGAAGACACGTTCTAGGCCAAAATTGTAATTAAAATGGAAGTTTAAGTACTTTCCGAAACGCCTCAGGAACGTTCAGATGTTATTTTATTGCCTACCCGACTAAATATAGTTTCATTAGGCAGATAACGGAACATACCGCCTTATTTTTTTCTTAGATTTAATAACGGTGTTTATAATCGAAACGTCTGCAAAACATTGCGATGCATGGTATTTTGGATTAATGCGGTTATTAATTTAAATGAAAAAATTCGAATAGAAGTTAAATTTCATAACCGACAATTCACTTAAGGCAAAACTGTGTTCAGGTTGCATTCTATGCCTGTGCATTCCAAAAAGTCAGCGCAAATGTGTCATTGGAACACAGGTTTAATCTTTTGCTGCATTATTGAGATCTAATATTTACTTAAGTAAAGAAATTTGAATCCCTTTGGCTGCATTTTTTTTGTATTTCGGTAAACGTTAAATGTAGTACCAAAAGGGGACTCATACCAATGTCTTCGTCCGGCCATGCGCAAACATATTCGTGCATCTGACTGGAATTTATAACTACTGAAATTGGAATTCATAAAGTACTGCAGCTATAGTGAAACCATAATTAACTATTACTGATAATTCCAAGTGGTACTGAATGGGTTCACATAAGGCCCATAAAAATGTTACTAGGACAGCCGGTAAGGTCTGTAATATCTTCGCCCACAATATTTTAAAGCGAAAGAATGCCTTTGGTTGTTAATAAAAAGGGAATTTTACTTAAAAACACTAGCTGAATTGACTTGGGGGGGGGGGGGGGGGGGTTAGGATCATATCTATCTTCATAACACACCGAGGTAAATTGGCACTAGAGCAATAAGAAGTGGGCTGAGATCATTAATGCCTTGCCAGCCAATCGGTACTTCCTGCGTGTTCCTGCGTAGGAAATTCTAATAGCCGATACCCCAGAAAACATTAATTATACCCGTTCTTTAACCGAAGGGTCCTTGAAACACATGTTTGGCCAATTACTATTGCCTTTAACTTTTACGACCAGTACTGGGGAAATGGGACTGACTCTTCTGCGTAAAGCAGAATATTCCTCTTGTGAATATTTAATTAATAACAGCACAACATAACCACATAGTGTTTTGCATTATAAATAGCTGTGCTTTGAAAGCTAAGAATTATTTAGGGTTGCAGGGGTATGAAACAGCCGAACATTCTGAAATGGCAACAAACAAAAAACGTTCTGAAGACGGAAACTTGTTAAATAATTGCCTATATAACGAAAAAGCTTTTTTGTAACGTTCACCTAGTAACAGTCTTACAAAACAATTTAAGCCGTGATGGTTTTATGAATTAGTTAACAGTATAAATTAGTTCACATTACAAACAAAGGTGCAATGAAAACGTTTTTAGCATCGTGTTCGCGCAGATTCTCTTGGAGGGACAATGCAAAACTTACATGAAGGGAAGGGAAGGCGGCAGTGGTGTCTTATGTCACTGTGATATTATGCATTTGATGTGATAGTAGCCTTATTAAGAAAACTAAAGTATTTTGATTAGTACAAGTCTGTAGTGGTATTTCAGGTAAACTACACGGGAGTCGAGATTAAATTCTATGCATTTTCGTTCTTGTGCTTAATCAAAATTGAGTACAAAATAAAGTACGTAAACACCGTATACTTACACATATAGAGAAGTCTACAAAATCTCTATTTCTACAATATCTAACCAAAACCGTTATCTCTTGAAGACAATGGCTGTATTTATAGTTATTCACCTCCTGCTTATGTAAAAGTGCTCCCTGAGACGAAACGGAACAATTTACAAGACGTACGCGCGTTTATATCGTTGGAGAAACAGTAATTTGGTAGTTGGCACAAAAAAAAAGGAATTGATGTGAATAAATTTATTGTAGGGACAGATTTACTGGTTTATTTTTAATGCTGTAAAAATACTGTTCCACCTGTTAAACTTTACCGCAAAAATAATATAAAACGAAGTTTTACACGGAAAGCACAAAATGTAGATCAATTAGTAAATTTACACTTTATTAAATGTGAAGCATAAAACTGGTACTTTCTCTTTAAAAAAAATACAAATTGACGATGTTTGGAAAAACTATCAGAAAGCTGTAAAGTTCCAAAAAGCAAATAATCATATTTGAACAAACTCGCCGGTTATTCTATTCAGTAAAGATATTTTCACATAGCATAGACAAGAATTAAATAAGCTATCTCCAATTTATCATGTTAAATTTAATGGACTTGATGGAACAAATTTGGTACTGCTGTATACCATTGTCATCGCCTCGTCTCCTTGGGGTACGATAAGAATGTTGGGAGAGAGAGGTCCCGAGGTCCGAAGTTGGATTTCAGTACGGAAACAAAAATACGGTACAAGTCGTGTCCCGTACTGGTTCAAAACGGGACACAGCATTTTATTTTTCAATAAGGGACGACCCGGGTAAATACCTGACGGGTGGCAACTGTAGGTTTAAAATGTTATTAAACAGGGTTGACTGACGCCGCTTTTTAGGAGAGTCCCTTGGGCTTCAGCCCGGGTAAGCCGTTGCATTAAAGCGCCCCTTGTGCTCATCTGCGGTCTCCCACACTTTCTGGTGTTAGCGTTGGCTTTTGGTGAGGAACTGCCGCTACATGGGACACATGACCGTTTGCATCAGCCCTTAACCAAGCGTGATCTTGTTTGGCGTCGATCATACCGTGTAAGCTTTGAAATGGCACTGAAGCAAGACACAGGATGTCCACTGATTTGACTGCGATAAACTCGGGGCGGCGAACCTGATCCACGGAGAGCCGCAGTGGGTGCGGGTTTATGAGATTACCTCTCAGTCAACCAATAATAAAGCTGTGCTTCTAAACTCCAGTCCTGGCGACCCACTGAGAGGTCAGTGCTAAAAAACCCACACCCATAGCACCTTTCCATGGATCAGGTTTGCTACTCCTGCCATAAACCACCTACAGCTTCAGAAAAACAATTTGATTCTTCTACTGTAGTTTAAAGGGAAAAAAATCCACAAAACATGTCTGCCTCCCCTCTAGAGTCAGCTCATTTCTAAAGATTAGGAGACCATTAGCTTGAAACAGAAAGTTGTCAGTTAACTGCTGCAGGAGTACGAATGTGATTCAATAACATACAACTCAGCACAGCCATGCCGATCTTCCAGATCACCCAGCTCAAGATTGAAAACAACCCCTTCGCTAAGGGCTTCCGGGGGAGCGACGACATGGAGCTGCACCGGATATCCAAAATCCCAAGGTAGTGACTCGGAACGTGCCTCCTGTTCATGTTCCACATCAGTCTTTTTCTTTAGATCGGTCCGCAGCTGACCAGCATTACCCCAACTACTAATTTTCTCTGCCTCATTCCACACCACAAGCAATCCACAGAAGCAGCCTACCTACTGTTAACTGCTGCTAAATAGTCAAGTATATCAAATTTAACAACAGACCAGAAATCAATCTAAATAGCCAAAGTTCAGCCTTAACCAGGAACTGCTTTGAGAGATTCAAGTCTGTAATCAAAATCGCTCTCTCGAGTTCTCATAGCTAGGGGAGAGTATTCCAAAGCAAACACACTCACACAAGCTAGCAAAGCTGTACCCTTAAATTGCAAAATAGCAGTTAACACTTCACTGAAATCACTCAAGACCAATCTAGCCCAGTACCTAAGAACATCATTAAAACGATTAAGGAGGAGCCTCATTCAGCATGTGTTGTATTTCTGACGTACTACTAAGTTAATCAATCTTCTTGGCTGACCTCTGTTAACAACCCTATCTGAATTGTCTGTACTTGGATCATAGTCCACCCCTACTCAGTTGTACTTAAGACTTGTACATAATGCATCCTTGTACAGTGACACCTTCCAATAACAATTCTTGGTTGTTTTTGCTTAACTTCTGCTAACAGACAGACCCTCGTTTGAAGTGACGTGACCACAAGCAAGTTTGTATATAGTTTATTGGGGGCAGTCGTACCGTACACTGCGTAATAGTGTTTAGGTCATAGAGAATGGTGCTCAGGCTGTACAAAGAGAAACACATCCAAGCACCATATCTGTTTTTTGAGCCTGTTTAATTATATTGTTGTGAACACATGTAAACACCCCAAGCTTTATCAAGAGAGGCTGCCATTATCTTCAGTATAGCCATATTGAATTCAAGTGGTTTAAGTGACCTTCATCATTATATCATATTGGTCTTAAAATCTTTATGCAATTTTTTTCTTGGCTAACCAACCCCAGCTGCAACATACTGTACACTGCAGGTAGCCAGTCTGTCCTGCAGGTAGCCAGTCTGTCCTGCAGGTAGGCAGTCTGTCAAGTATTTTAAATTCAGTTTTTGATATAGGAGGGTTGCATATTACACCACATGGCACCATCAACAACAACTGTATTGAAGTTAACAGCTTTAGAGGACAACTTAGCAGATGAGAAGCAGTGGAATCAAATAAAGAGGCGAATCAGATTTTGTAGCCTTTGCTCCATCTTTTTAAACACTGACTAATAATCCCATTCAAGAGGCAAAGCATGGCAGCGCTGTTTAAATTTTGATGTAATTTTATTCTAGGGCTGGGTGATATGGCAAAATATTTTGTCAATAATTTTTTTCTTATCAGTCTATATTGATATTTATCAGGATATAATTCATAAATCATTACATCTTTACTTTGGAGGTTCCATTTATGCTTAAAATTCCCTTAGGATTCCCTGTAAACAGACCTCTTAACATGAAACGAACATGAAAAAGATGACAGATTGAATGGACTGCAAACTGATATCTAATTTTAATAAATAAATCATACAATTGTACACTAGTAATACACCAAAAGTACGGTTTATTGCTGTTTTCTTTCTCTCTGACTGCCTTGCTGCCCTTTACAGGGGCGGGTTTTACATTGCTGGTAGAGTTGCCACCCACCTCATACTGAAAAATAAAATGTTGTGTCTCGTTTTGAACCAATACGAGACGTGACTGAAAGCTGAAACACAAATTTCTGGTGTCAGTAAGTGCTTGCATTTTGTATGTTCTACTGGACAGCAATGCTTCAAGTAGCGAAATACACTCGTAATATTTACGTTCGTTTTAGTTGGCATCAGTCTGTTGAATAACGTAGGTTGCTTTAAATTGCCGGAGTCCTGCTCCCCCCCCCCCTTCCTTTTTGCTATTTAATGCGTTTCTGTCATGATGTAGATGAAACTGATAAGACAAATTAAAAGTGTTTTCACTGTCTTTCATTAGGAATCTGTACATTACTGAGGCCAATTCGCTGCACTTGTACAGCGCGAGGATGAAACATAAACCTAACGAAGACTGTCCTGTATCAGATAAAATCATTTATCATATGGATATGGATAAGTTATTTTTATTGTCATTTTTAGTTGTGAAACTGCACCCTAAACAGTGTTAGTCTTATTTTAAACGATAAATATTTTGTCTTTTGTCTTTATAACTTTTAATCTGTCAACATTTTTTCCTGCATAATTCCAGTACAGAGGTAACAATGCTTTCAAATTATAAAAAGCATCATATTAAATTTTCTACATTAATTGCGTATGTAAAACATCTTATATATATTCCTTATGAAATTCATTTTTACTGAATGACATCTTGTTTTACGGAATGACATACTGCAACTGCAATGTGCCAGTGCACAGAAATCCAATAATTGGATGTAGTTCCAAATAAAAGAGACGCCGAAGACCTCCTAACTGAATTATAAATGTTTTATTGACATTAAAAGCAGACTCTCCATCAATAGTCTCATATCATCGTTCTCCATTCTCTTAATACAATAATGATTATAGTCAGCTTATGTGTTCTTAATTAAAATTTGAACCGGTAAGGATCTGATTAGAGTTCAATTTTCAGAAGAACAATGTTTTTTGTCAGTTGATATCAATGGATAAATGAACTGGCAAATCTCATATCATTTCTCATACCACCTGGAAAATACAATTCACCATAGTGCCAAATTACTATATTTTGTGACTTTTAGCTACAACAACCTCTGAAACTTCAATTTCATCACTACATTGAACAATAAAGACAAATTTGTTTTTCTCGTGCATATGAAGCAAGTCATCTGTTGATACCTATGAGGTACTTGTCTGTCCATTTAAGACAAATTGATCTATATCTATGCATTTATTTATACATTTATGATTCATTCATTTTTTTATGAAGATTTAAGCCAAGTTAACTGCCAAATACACTGTAGTGTGTACCACAATCACAGTTATACCTGTCCCTTCTCTTTGCTAGTCTCTCCTTGAAGTCCTTCCTAGCAGCAGGATCTGCCCTTATCTTTAAACAAAAGCATAGACCCCTTGTTGGACAAAGGTATCTGTTAAAATGTTAATTTAAAACAATAAAAACCAATTCAATTTAGTTATACAGGCTCTAAAGTAGGTTAAAACATTAAAGAAAGAAAGAAATCAGATATGCACTGTCATTAGGGATCACAGATGTCAGTTGGACAAATGTCAAATTTCATAAACATTCAATCTATGCGTCATGTCATTGCACCAACCAAACAAAGACCTGTTACATGATTGCCTGTTTGTGTGCCACTCATAGCACATTCCATTATCAAGGGATATGATAGGCTGTGTATGAGCCAGGGAGGGACCACGCGTGGGGCTTGTTCATGTAACAGAAACTTTTTAACTTTTAATAACTTTAATAATAACTATCCAGGCGGCGTGTAGGGTTGGGTATCGTTTAAATTGTATCGATTCCGATTCCGGTTCTGCTTATCGATTCAAGTTCTTATCAATTTGCCATTTCGATTCCCTAAAGGTAAAACTAGGAGGACATATGTTTAGATAAAATTTATTCTGATCATTCAAAATGTTCCGTAAGTTACCCTACCATCATCATCATCATCAAAAAAAATAAATTTCGTAAAGCTTGCATTCCTAAATAACGGAGATTCAATAACTTAGAAGAGATGTAGCCCTTTCAGCACAAATGTGGTTACCGCTCGGTGACACTCCTCGATTTTTTCTTTGGTTATCTTTCCCTTCAATGCCAGTGAGAATAGCGTGCCGCGGTTGGTCGTCCCTGCTTGTGCAGCGCTAGTGCTGCCGCTGGCTTAAGATGGTTCTTACGGGCTCAGAGAGCGCAAGGCGTCAGACACCGTGCTCTCTTTCAGATCGATCCTGTGCTGCCTAAAATGTTTCCTTAGGTTACATGTACAACCCTTTGCGCAGCTTATTAGTTTCATGCATGTACTGCACTCCATGTTATCTTTTTTTTTTAGTGGAGTGAAGCCACACTTCTGAGCATTCGCCACGATCCATGTTTGAGACTGGCACGCATTCTAGCCCGCACAATTTTTTTTAACAATTCGCCAAGGACAGTAGCTGAGGAGTTTTACGATAAATAAAAATCTGAGATATTGAGTGAACTGACGGAAGTAAACAAAGTAACACCATGTGAAATAACTGTTTATTTGGGCTGAACTGAGGTGATTTTACAAGCCTAACGTTAAAGCATCGCAATGTCGGGCTATCCCGTCAGCTTGGAAAACTAGCATATAACTGGGCTTTGGCCAAAACAGCATCAATTTAGGACGAGTAACGTCAGCAGTCCTGTAATTTAAGAATAGATTCGATGTGTGTCAGTTGTTGTCGTGAAACAACACTTTTGACCATTCCCACCCATGCTAGCTTGTGTCTAAGCAAATGGCTGTTGCAAATTCATGCATGACGTATTCATCTGAGACAGGTGCTGGCAGGTAGCCGTACACGTTCTTGCAGATATGTGATGTTTGGGAACCGATAAGCAGAACCAAAATTCAAAACAAAAAAAAATAAATGAAAAATAGGTGCCTATTACCAGGTATTTTCTTATCCGTTTTAATTTGGAACCTACTTTCGGTTTCCGACCGTAGCGGTTTGTATTTAATGTATTTAAGTGAACCTATAGAAAATTACATAGAACAATAGCGATATGCGTCGTGATACTTTTATCTCCCGGGCCCTGTTCATAGTGACGTAAAACGTGTCGTCGGCGACACGTTCTGTGTTAAATATTGATCTTTTAATAATGCATTTGTTATATTGATATTGGGGACATTTCATTGTCCAGTCCTGTTTTATTCAAATTCAAAATGTCAATGATGCGTGTGTAATTCCTGCAGCAGTAAGGAGTATCCAAGGGTCCCACAAACTACGATACACCAGAGGCTGGCGCCCAGTACAACCCCTTTCAACATAGAAGCACGGGGTCCTGCTTCAGCAGGTGCACTGAGTGTATCCCAATACCCATGTGAAAAGATTAAAAACGGCCCACCGGACCTCCTGCCCCCCTCCTACGCTGTACCCCACAATCACTACCAGGAATACCACTGCACAAGGAGGAAAGGTAGGCCTTCTTCCAGCAATGCTACAGTGTTGACTTATTACTTGAATAAAAAATAGTGGAAAAACTACTACCCGTCATCAAAAAGAATCCTTTCATGGGCTTGTGGAATGCTTGTCTTTGTTATGTCAGTAACCCTCTGAATATAGCCCATGAATAGATGGTTAACTGTATGTAAATAAGGTGCAGTCTGACCACATCTCATTGATCCTTCAGAGGGAATTTTTGCAGCCTTTAACAGACAACATGTCAATTGTGTCTACAGTGGATGGGGACTGTCATGCAGATCACCTGTGTAAGAAGTCGTATATCGAGAGCATCGCCAGTGAGGACGAGCACTATTATCGACCAGCCAGCTTTTCTCAATCCCTGGCCTTGGCTAGCAGCCCTTACAGGGCAGAGTCCACCCAGCGGCAGGCCTGCATGTATGCCAGCACCTCCCAGGCAATGGAGCCCTTGACCAGCCTGGAGGACATGAGCTGCAGCACCTGGACCAGCATGTCACCTTATGGCAGCTGCACGGTGGCCGCCGTGCCCTCCGTGGAGCGACGACCCTACCAGCACTTCTCTGCCCACTTCACTTCGGGGTCCCTAGTGCCCAGACTGAGTGGGACACCTGGTCATACCTCACCCCAACTTCACAGGGACGCCCACACTGTGTACCCCAACCCAGCGGCTCACCAGCCTCCACCCCGTCAGTGTGGTCCAAATGTGTCTGTCAGCAGCCATGAGTATCTGTACACCCATGCTGTGCCCCGTGCCCTGTCCCCACACCATTACCATGCAGTGCCCACCGTAGGCATCATGCCTGAGTGGAGTGAGGGCAGCTAGCTACAGGATGGTTTTTGCATGCTAGACATGAACTTTAGCAATGATGACAAGAATGGAGATAGACATGCATGAGGAAGATCAAGACACCAGGTCAATGGAGGACTGAACCTCCCCAGATTGCCAAATATTTTTTTAAGCAGCTTGTTTTTGCACATTTTTATGGATTGTGATTTTTGGTGTTGTGTGTATGCAGTTAGTTTTAAATGATTACTATAGAAAAACAAAGTACTTTCAAAGTTTAAAATTAAACCAGTACAGTTTTCATCAGGCCTGAAAATTCATGTTTAGTCCAATATGTACAATTTAAAAAAATAGTAATAAGGTTGTCATTGGCAAAAAATGACAGATGGAACTTTTAAGTTAAGCAAAATTTTATAAATGTTCAAAATTCTTTTCATGTTATCCTTGCTTAATTAAGACCAACCTGAAGTCACCTCTTCCCTAAAAGTACAGTGTGCAGGTACAACAGCTCATGCTTGCTGTGTAATCATATAGCCCTCATTCCTCTTTCTCATTTATGGTTCAGTTGTTTGGCTCATGACCCTCCTACATTGCGTAGCTCCATGTTCCATTTAATTAACATGTTTCTTTTTTTTGAAGGCTCTGCATGCACTGCAAGCCACCAATCCCAATTAGGGCTGGGCGATGTGCGATATTAACATCACAGGTTATTCATGGGTAATTTTCACATTGCAACAACCACGATAACTGGGTTGAGATCAGGCTTTTTCATATTCCCATACCCTCCAGACATTACGCCGGGGGGGGTCAGTTTCAATTAAAACATTTTCATTCTGTCACAGGAAACAAAATTTTACAAGCTTTGCAAATTTTAATGCTCGTTTCTCTGAAAGATTACCTTTATGACATGCATGCAGTCGTCTATCACTCTGCATGCTGCACTGCTTCAGTGTTCCCAGTGTCACAACCCGATCTGTCCAGCTCACCCGATGTGATCCTTCTGGATGTTCATCTAGTATACATATGTGCACACGTGTGTCACTACCCAATTCGGACCGGAAGGCCAGTTTACGGCAGCGCCCAATATATGACAATGCATGCGCGAGAATAAGTCTATGTTAAAAGTATAGTAATAATAACAATCATCATTTTAATTACTTTATATAATACTTAATTTAAAATGTAAAAATGACTTTATATGATATGACAGTTTATCGATCCCCAGAGGGGAAATCCCGTGCATGACCGCCAGACGGCTGCCGCACACGTCACTGTCGTAAACTCTCTGCCGCAACAATCTGTAGTGTTGTACACACTGTAAACGCTACATACATGTTAAAAAAATAAACCAATTGAAGTTTACTGCCAGTGCTTTTGCATGAGCTCTGCATTCGCTCTATGACCCAATCATTGTCATCCTTGCTGTTTAAATAGCCGGGCCTGAAATTTTCCAATATCATGCAGCCCTAGCCATTTTTAATGTTCTTATTGCCCAGTATAAAATGTAAAGTATAAAGCAGCATAGTTCACAAAATGCCAACAGTCTGTAAATACCAGTGTTTAATGGTTTATAGCACTTATTGTACCAATAATAATCACTAGGAAATCATTAGTTTCCAGTTGGTTTGAATGTTTTGCTAGTTGCCCTTCCCACTCATTTACCTTAATACAATGAAATGCTTTTGATTAGAAAAAGGCTATTAGAAATGCCATTGTAATGTATTTAAATAAACACTATATGCAGCAAAAATACAAGTACATTTTAAGGAATATTTTGGCTTTATTTCTCTGATCCTGTTTTGCATCATTAGTAGAAATTAAGGAGTTTTCAACCAATAATAAATTCAGAAATATACTTTGTGATCCTATATAAACACTTGTGTGTTCTAGGGATACAAATTGATCAAAGTGCCTCATATTGAGGAACTTGATACCACTGATTAGTAGTGCAGACAAAGCGGCCTCACTATTCACTCTGCCCTGGGATACGAGGCCCAACATATCTTCAGCTGTGCATGACATGGCACACACTTTGAGGGGAGCCAATCATTCAAACAAAACTTTAGAATGATAGAGGAGTTGCTGTATACACATATTTTATGCTGGAACCATCTTCAGGAAAGATTATGTACTGATCACCTAGTCAAAATATCGATGTCACAATGTGTCAAACTAAAGCCTTAAGCAAACGAAAGAGCATTTATGGCTAATCTCAAATTCAAAATTCCAGCTAACCTCAATTTAGTTTTATTCATGTGGATTGCTTTCTGTGTGAAAACTATTTTATCATCATTTTTAAAGATCTAACAGCCCAGGACAGCCAACCAGATATTTGCTCCCAGCCAAAATCTCCTGGAAAAGAACAACCTCCTAATATTCTAAGTATGTTCAGTCTGCATGGTACATTACTTCTTGAAGCTAGTTCAAAGGCTTTGAAAAATGACTTGGAAAAAAGCAGTTTGAATCCTTAGAAAATCTACCACTCTGTCTCTTCGGAGCGTTTCTGTGTCCAGACATGGCGACCTGGTCCTCAGAGTACCTTTGATCCAGCCTACCCAGCCCATCTTATCTGGACCCGAAGAGATTCCTACCCCCTCCAGCATCCCACAGAAAGAGAAAGTCATTAACCCTGGACCCCCAGGGGATCAGTTCTGCTGCTCAACAGACAAGGCGAGGGGAGCCCTTTCCCCACAACTCACATAAGAGCACATCGTATGAACCAGGATTGATGAGGCCTTGTGGTCTTCAGGCTTGCATATGCCGAAGCAGGCTTGGGAAAATAATAATACATCTCCCTGACCTTAACTTGTCAGCTGCTCAAAGAAGTTTATTAAACCAAACATATGACAGAAGGCACAGGGTTGTGCTCCTTTTCTATCCATCTCTTGGTCTATTTCTTTGTGTCAAAAATCCCCCAGTTGTTTGACATAAACATGCCCCTCCGCCAAATGTAACATTAAGACAGATCTGTAACCTAAGGGGTCCTGTGGCCCTTTTAAAAAGACGGCAAAAGCTAGTGATGCACCGAACTGAATTTTTCACCAAAACCAAAGTTTAATTATTTTTTTCGGCCAAATACTGAAACCGAAATAAACTTTGGATATTTACTTGATCATTTATGTGCTAATTTGTTCAAATTAATGTATTTGATTAATTTTGCTTCTGAGCTTAAAAATTAAAAGAAATTATAAATACGGCAAGAAGGAGAAAAGGTAGGTTTAATTTCTTCTGAGTACTGCAAGGCATTATATACTCTTTTCAAATGTCAACTAAAGATAAAGAACAAACGATAAACGTCAGCCTCCTTTAGCCGCCAATCAATACGCAAAACGGCGTATGTAGCCCTTTTGTTTTTGCTAATGTGCTATTAGTGTTAATAAGAGCAGTAAGCTAACACCCTCAGCCAAAAAGCCGTAATGTTCCTAACAGACTGGCTGCTCTGTCATGAAATCGTAAATTTGAAATTTTTTTATAACATACAGATTGCGTTTAAAATGTTGGATAAATAGACATGATCTATAAACTATAAACAGATTTGTTTTCGAAATAATTTTTAATAACGATTTTTGGGTATTAATTTTATTGCAATAATGTGTAATTATTAATTAGGCACATAGGTGATTTCATGTTAGTCAAAGATTCAGCTTTTTAACAAATGTTAAAAAAAAGTGAGACTGGCCAGATTAAATGATGTGGGGTGGCAATAGGGGTTAGTATAGCTTGCAACATGTTTATAATTCATTATTAAGTCTGGCCCTCGAGTCCCACAGTGAATTAAAAAACGATTTAATGTCAATCAGTGTGCGCCAGCAAGCCCAGCAAGTTTCACCACTGGCACAAGCTAGCTGGTTACCATATTGATTATTGGTATCAGTAAAAGACAAAAATACATTGGTTATTGATACCTGTCAAAATTTCCACATTGGTACGACACCACTTCACTGTCCGCTAAGTGGAGGACAGATAACTTCGGTTCATATCATATGTGGAAAGTCTGAAAATGAAAATATTTTGTGATGTCCTAGGGCCGACTTTTCGTGCTTTTTGTTTCACGCTCTCGTTGAGGGTGATTTGATGAGTGTGTGGCAGAAGCAAGTGAGAGTAATTCACAAGAGGATACAAGGTGCTCATCTTGCCTTGTTGAGACTGCTGGGACTCAGTGCTGGGCTGCAGTTTTCTGGAACGCTTCCTACACCATCACCGATATATTGATTTATATACGTATTGATAATGACACATTCGATTATCTGTCTACTTTGTAAAAGAAATGCTTAAAACAGACCCTACTGTATTGTCCTCCCTAGTTTTGTTGTGGTCTTAGAGCTAAAGGCTGTAACAAATACATTGTCTGCAAAGTGATAGTATTCAGACTGTTAGTCTGTACCTTAACCATAAAACATGCTGTTCAGTATTAGAAGCCATCATTCTGGGATGACGGTATAACATGACAACACACTCGTGGGCACACAACTGTGGTGAGACACAGTTAAGAAATTTGCTTGCTTAAATAACCTATGTATAAATTCCTAAGGGTAATGCTGTTAATCTAGGTAAGAAAGATCACAAACAATGCTAATTATGAAAAACCTATATGAAGCATTCAACAGGAATTTAATGAACATGATAATTAAATTGTCTTGTGGCTCCCACCAGGATAAGCTGTTAGATAGAATGGTGAATGGAATAAATTAGCCCTAATTTTGTGATCAGTATATACATCTACAAATTAAACTCTATTCTCTGATAACTATGTACTATTTCTCAGATAGCTATTATCAGTCTGTTTTCATTTCCCTTGGGAAAAAAGATAATATAATCTCAGAAGAAGGGACATTCGTTTAAAATAAGCCATTTGTGTCACAGAAGTTCCATCTACGGCTGACACGCAGAGACTAAATGAGCTTTCAGACTGCAAGTGGGACACAAATGTACCAGAAATAGCTTCCAGCTGTCTCATCAGTGCAGCTGATAAGGACCCCCCCTCCAAAAAAAAGGCATGGGAAAAGGAAAGCTCAGTGTCTTCACCGGGCAGTGGTCACATCCACCTGCATGTTGTACCATATGGAGCACATGGTGGCGTGTGTGTGTGTGGGGCAGGAAGGGGGGGGTAGAGGGCAAGGGCTTTTAAATGCTCTCTTATACCCCATTCACACACACACACCACTATTTTACAGTTACTGTGTCGTGTTAGAATGGGAACAAAATGGTCTACCCTTTAATCTGTATCCCAGCAACTTAGTAACATTAGTGGTAACTAATGACATGACTCTAGTGTCAATTCGAAACCATAACAGGATTACCGCAACAGACTCATTTCCCACAACAAACTCACTACGTTTGACTCATACACAGTTAGGCTGTGTGCAGTGCAGATGAGCTGTTGATACATTATTGAGTGAAACACTGAAGACATACAAACTGTTGTAGACTTGTAGATGTAGACTTAATTGACCAACCGCTAAACAGTTACTGAAAAATAACTAGCCTATATTAATTCATATAATCATTGTTTACCTCCACAGAGTGAGAGGGAACATGCCATAACTAAGCAACAGTACGAAGAAAAACAAATGTACAACAATGATCTTCATTTTTTCAGTAGTAGCTGCCCCGACACACCCAACTAGCCCCATGCCAAACCTCTTCATCCACAGAAAACGGTGAAGTACTTTAAAAATAAAAAGTAATGTTTGATGTATTAGTAGGCGTATGGATTATTGTTTCCTGACCATATCAGTGCATTTGGAGAGGATGACTTGAGCACTTCATTGAGGAAGATTATCTTATTCTATACCTGACAGTCCAATGTGTGATTAGCTATCAATAAAACAGTAGCCTGGGGCCAAATTCTGGTGAGAGGGCTCCCCAGTGGAAGCTCCTCCTGCTGCATACACAGTCCGCGGGTCAAAATCTGATTTCTCTCAAGCATTGCTGGCCTATGGCTTATAATAACAGCAGCTTGGCATAAGGAGGACAAAGATACTTCCATAATTAATTACTAAGATCAAATGAATCAAGGTAAAGCCATACTCCCCCCAGGTCACTGCCGAAGAAAGGAGAAGAGAAATCACTTTGTGAAAGTTTAAGGGACATGTCTGACAGAACCTCAAAAGACGAGCGAACATCATATTCAGGGATAGGGCCCAAAGGCCTTGGCACCAAGCTTGAAGTCGTTATCTTATCTGTGACAGGTTGTTTGCCTCTGGTAACAGCTTTGTCCTCTCATGTGTCCGGGAGGAGTCTTTACCTTTAGAGTCGGCCTCTGGATTGAGGATGGGGGAGAGGGGCATGGGTCGGATGCATGTTGGTGGTCTCAAGTTCCATCAAACACCAAATTCAATGCTAAGGAAAACATTGGCTCTATGCTAAATCTATGCTATGCTAAACACATTAAACTGATAATTGCTTATCTGGTCTGAAGAATCTTTCCAAAATGAACACTTTTTGAAACTTTTACCTGTTACATTTTATTAATAAATTAATGCACTTAATGTAATTTAACTTTTTTTGAACCAGGTAAGTTGAGTGAACAAGACTTTAAATTTACAATAACAGCCTAAAATATGAGTATTCTGTATACATGATGATGTTACATTTTATAATATATTGTACTTTTCGCCTGGTGTCGTTTGTGTCTGCTGAATCCATAAAGGTGCATTAAAGCAAAACTAGGAGTGACTGATTTGCAGCTTGCATAATATTTTACACAAGTCAGAGTTCAAACATATCTATAGCATGTGGCCTAACCTTTTAAAAGGGCCTGGGCAGCAGTCTTAATGTAGGCAGAGACAGACCTGCTTAGCAAGCTACTCTTTACTATGCAAACAGCAGTGATGCTAACAAGGAAGGCGCTGGGCGGTGTTGGTGGGGGGTGACGTGCCAGACGTTAGTTTTTTTCCCAAACTCGGATTATCTATCTGCAAGAGTCCTGTGACAGTAGACGGACAGAGCCTAGGCAGGATTGTGGAGAAGATACTGGACAGACAGGCAGGACACATCCACACTTGTTGAACATACTGATAAAACAGCTGCAGCCCCTCCAGTTATCATAGCATTTTATTAAAAGTTATTATGCAAATTATCACTTTGGTCCTGCTTGCTCACTGGACATCTCCATTTTCTAACTATATTTTTTAATATACTACATAATACAGGGTTTCTGCAAGTACCAGCAAATCTAATTTAATGCTTTTTATTGCTTTTTTAAATGCCATTTTTAATGCCATACACCACCCATGTCTGTAACCACAGATACTACACACACACACACACAATAAATTTATTTAAAAAAACGTCCCAAATTCTGAATTGCAACCATTCAATTTGACAAGAATGCAATAATGGTAATCGTGGATATTTGACAGAAACCTACATAATTTAAGTAAACCGTATCACTCTAAACACCTACAAATGGCCCATGAGACAGCTTAAAATGTAAACATTTAATTTGCAGATATTTCAAAACTCATTTAACAAAGTACCCATTAACTAAATTTTGAATGCTAGACATACTGAAAAATCAGCCCATGATGGGAAAAAGCCATCACGTTTCTTTTTGTGTAAATTGTACTGCCATGTGACCTCTTTCAACTATAACACCAAATTCTATCAGTCTGCACAGTGAAGGAAAAAAAACATGGACTCTTAACTTAAAAGGCTGGAGAGCAAAGGGGCCTTCAGTTCACCCCAAAACTATCTATCCATCAAGGTTGTTCTGCTGGGAGTTGCCTAGTTTTCGAGATACCAAACTCCACACACTAATCGTATCACTGCGCAGAAGATAGCGCTGGGGTGTATGTGCTCGTATCGTCCGCGCAGTGACGCGATTGGTGTGTGGAGTTCAGTAGAAGAAAATAGTTCCTATAGTACATTAAACTGCTTACTACAAAGTCTGTGGATTATGCTCAATAACTGGGTCATTATTTCTGGTAAGAGACATTGCTGTTTAATTTTTCAGATATATTTTTATGGCTCTTTAATCACCACAGAAAGAACGTCATTCACTCCCAATATACTTGAGAGAAGCCCAACATTTCTACATTCGGTATTTCCAAAACTAGGCACATCCCAGCAGAACTGTGTCAATGAGAGAAGTGATGCATTCTGAATCAGGAAACATTGCCTGGAACAACTCAGAAACACCTTCAATGAACGCGCGTGAATGGTGCTGCACGCCAGTGTTCAAACACCGAAGTACAACGATTTATATTCGAACCAAACACTGCTCGAAGGTCTCACGATTTTTCTTGGGTAGCATATGTGATTTAACGACGTTGACGCCTATTGTACTTAGCTTAAACACTTTCTTTTTTTTTTTTTTACAAACACCGCGAAATCCTTCTCCATGTTGACCACCAATGAGCTGCAAACGTCCAAAATTTTCGAGCCGCGTTTGCTGGAATTCGCATTTCCGCATTTCTTTGCGACGTTACCTCCAGGTCTCACCCCGCCGATTTCCAAATATACGGCGTTACGGCAATTTTGCTCCGGTCAGGGGCAAAACCGGTTCCTTGTGTTTTCGGACCAATGTACTTATTTTGTGACAGCAAATCAAAGATATTAATCATATATATTCAAGATAAATTGTTAATATTTTTTTCTTCAAAAATTTTGAATGCGTGTGGGAATCAAATGTAATGATTTTTAATGCTATTCAAGGTCTTAATTTTCGCAAAATCCATTTAATGAATTTTAATGCTATTCAGTGATCCGTGGAAACCCTGTAATATAGCGGGTACGCGTCCCCACACTAAAACGGAATTCACATAATCAGTGAGCACATCACCCAAATGTTTGCCTGTAAGCCTGTATGCTCATTTTTTTCTTCTTTTGAGCAAGTTCAAGTGTGGCATTAGTCAGCAGGGTCTAGGTGAACTCTGTTCCAGAGGAATCACCATTCTCAGTGACAGCTCACACATTAAATGCTCTCAGGATGAGACTTGACAGAGGTACAGTTGGAATCATGCACAGATAAACTGAGGAGTCATGTTTAAACTAACCCAACAATGCAAATATGTCATTTCAGATACAGTCAGATTTTCAATTCAATTTATTTTTATATAGCGCCTTTCACAAGTCGCTCCAAGGCACTTTACATTGGTGTGTTGTAGTAGAACATCAAGACAGAATAATTTTCCAAAGACACTGTACATGTACACTTAGCCTGACCTTCAAATGAATACATGCAGCATTTTCAATTTAGCGTTTCAACACTGCTAACACAGCAGTATAAGAAGATAAATATAATACTAATGATTTCAGTTAGACCTTTTGCTGGCTTGAAACTCATTGAGAATCACAATATAAATTTCCACATACTAAGAACACCTTGTAAAGTATATGCTTTGTCAAGCATTTTTAAATGCAAGAAGGTTTGTGTTTCTCTGAGCTTATCATTGTGGCTTTTTAAAATTGAAAATTAGCATTTTATGGTCTGGTAGGCTCAGTGCAGTACTGGAAATGATAACAGAAAGCTGTTATCTTTGGAGCTAAATAGCTTTTATTCAAATAATGTACATTTAAAAAGTAAAGTAAATGTAAGCCGCATTAATTATAGGTTCATGGCCAGATATTCTGAGTAACGTTTGGCTTTAATTTGCTCTCTATATGTAAACTGTTTATCTCATATGACGTTAAATGTTTCCACCCCCTCACGAGAGAAAAGATACTGAGGTTGGGGTTGAGCATGAAAAGGTTCCAGGATTATATTCCTTGCAGATATACAATTTTTACAAAATTACATTCCAGCAGTTTTCAATAACAAAGCACAAAAAAATACGTTGTGGCTGCAAAAAGCTGCATGATTTTCTTTCAGGAGAAGATCAGCAGAATACAACGACCTTGCA
>JAAGVU020000113.1:3914911-3950721 GCA_011763525.2 Mormyrus iriodes
TGCATCAGAATCCGCTCAAGCGGGCTGGCAAACAGGAACGATGGCTGCCCCCCCAATGTCAGTGAAAACACATCTGTGCATGCATCAGAATCCGCTCAAGCGGGCTGGCAAACAGGAACGATGGCTGCCCCCCCAATGTCAGTGAAAACACATCTGTTCTCTGTAAAATACACATCCCTCTTGTAGCAAGATTGATTTCTGCCCCTTGCTCAAAGTATATACAAGTGGTGCTTAATATTATCTGGCTCTAGGGACATCACTAGGGTGGGACACCACACACCTCATTTATTGAAATGAAGAAGCGCCACGCCCCTCCCCTGCAAGCGTTTCCAAAACACTACCCGCTAAGACGCCACACTTCCTGATGCCCATCTGCACCGTGAAGCAACACATCTAGAAAGGAAAAAACACTCATGTACATGATGACAAAATGTATGTCTTCTTTATGGGAAAATTAATTACATATTTAAAAAGTTAATGTTTTAAGGTGGTGTGTGAGTGTGCCCAGCGATGGGTTGGCGCCCCATCCTGGGTTGTTCCCTGCCTTCCGCCCGCAGTCTCCGGGATAGGCTCCGGACCCCCCGCGGCCCGAAATGGAATAAGCGGTTCTGGAAAATGGATGGATGGATGGATGGATGTTTTAAGGTGATTGTTTCTCTTATATTTTCTGTTTAGTTGCTCTTAAATACTTTACTTCCGCATTGCTTTGATGTCCCTGTGTAATTTTAGAATTGCACAAAAATATTCTCAGGCTAGTGTCACGACACCAAAAATCAAGACTTCAATACAAGACCTGCCTAAAATATTTTGATACAAAACTAAAACATCAGGAATATCAATGGATAAATAGATGACAGACCATGGAACTTAAAATGACTTGTTTTTTATTGATTAAATAAGATTTTGTCAATATCAGTCAGATTAAATAAAATATAGCTTATTTTGTCACAGGTACAGGGTGATACTGAACATGTTTTAACAAAACCAATTATTCAATTGCAGCTGCTGAGCTATACAGCCACTGAACATGTTTTAATACATTTGTAACACTGATAAGTGGATTATTGTTAATAATTAGATCATGGTCACGGTGTCATTAAAGCTTAAATGCCATCCAATATTGTCTCCTAAACTTGAGTTAAAGTTCTTTAAATTTGCAAGATATCACTTAATAACCAGCAATACACCTCCTTGGCAGAGGTTTACACTCTACTGAGCACATTTGCTAGTAATAGAGAATATTCACAGAAATGTGCTGCATGTCATGATTACCTAGCTAAAAAGATCACCTAAAAATATAGTCAGATTAAACCGTCAGGCTATCGCTGTCCTTAATTTTGCTTCTCAGACTGAAGTGGTAAGAAGTTCACCTGTCACAAAATAAAATCTCAGTCGTTTGACTTATATTTGAGGGACAGGCCGGAAAATTATGTATCACATTGACTAACCTGTTGCTCTTTAAATTCTTAAAATAAGTCGAGATGTCTGTCGGCGAGATGCTTTGTCAAGTTCAATGTGTTAGCTCCCTTGGTCTGGGTTGATTTAAAACATCTTTTATACACAAGCTTTGCGGTGTCTGTGGGCTTGACTGTCGGCGACGTAAGAGAAATACTGCCATATTTTGGTTCGTACGTGAGCTTTGTCGACAAGCTGCGCCTTTGCTCTCCTGCAATGGTGGGACGTTCGTGAGCGATTCGTTCGCGGGGAACGAGTCCCTTACAGGAATTAAACACTCACGTTCATTTCCCTGAAAAGATTCGTTCTTTTCGTTATTCCGTTGATGATCAGAAATACCACGTGAATGCTGCCTCCCCCGGTGACTATGGCCAGTGAGGCATGTAAGGGCGTGCTGTAAGCGAACATACGATTGGTTGGAAACTAAACCTGGGACTGAACGTATAAGCCTACTGTGAAGGAACGACCGAGTTGGAGATCGAGGGACCTGAAGGAGTTGGTGAGCGAGACGGTGAACGAAAGACTCAGATCGGCTACTGTAGGGTTGAAGGATTTATCGATTTCAAATCGAAATCACAATTTGAAACAACGCGATCAGCCAATTGCAAAGGCTGCGGTTTGGGATATGGACATTACACAGCTCGTCTGACCCAGGGTGTCAAACTGCCCTGAGACTAGCTTTACGAATCCATGCCATCCTGCTTGTGTGACAGTCATTCTCACCAGTCAGAAGTGGCCACTCAAATCAATCAATAAGAAGTGGCCCAAGGCGACCTAAAGTACGCCTACAAACAGCAAACACGTGAAACCCGAGGAAAATGTTACATTTGCGGCGTGAATAAAATATTGATTTCTGCAGAGCTATACGTGAATTACTTACTGATTTCATGGTCAGAGATTGTTTACAGAAAGGTCCTAATATTAGGGTGCTAAGCATGGTTAGCTGCAGGATCCCCGTTGTTTTCCTGGAATTGTTTTGTTTGTTATTATTATTACTTGATTTAACTTAACAGTTACAGCTTTTATGATAATTGTTTTGTGTTTGAATTTTCTCCGCTAATTTAACTATTGTGTGCATGGGACTTTCAGATAATACTAATGCTTCACTAAGGGTAAAAAAGCGATCGAGCTGTTCGCAAACATTTAAAATGCGCACATGAAAATACAATCACGATGTTCGGGTAGCTAGCGACCAGGCACTTTTTTTGGTAACTAAATAACCATAAAACACAATTTTTAAGGTATTTTGCCTTAAATTTATAGTAAACTGTTGCAGATGAAGAGTATGTAGCATAGTCTGGAGACAGCATTCACAAAGAATCTTATGGCCATTGTCGTCATATGACGATGTAAACAGTTTGTTTAGAAACTGTTCTCAGTCTTAATGAACAGTCAGTAAAAGTTTGCAATTACGGTTACTTGTGGCTTGATTTTTAAATAAGTATATACCAGATCACTAATGACCTGAGGTATGTGCACAAGGGTTAAAAAAGTAATAAATAATGTTGGAAGCAATACACATGTTTAAGTTCTCATCCTTGCAATTGAACAGGGTTGACCAACATGGTCCGCAACAAGGAGCACATGAGTCGCCCGCGGACATGTTCTATAAATAGCACAACTCATCAGTGAGCAGCGTCTAAAATTAAATTTTATCCTGTTGATATGATAAAATGATAAACTTGATCAGTGTCTTCATTAATTATTAACAATAGTATATAACTAAAGGTAATCGGAGCAAATTTGTTAAAGAAGAGTGTATCAAACTGGTAGCCCTTCGTATAGCGCAGTACCCGTGAAGTAGCTCTCAGTTTCAAAAAGGTTGGTGACCCCTGCAATAGAATATAGACCAGTTAATATTTTGATGGTTTCTCATGTGGTAATGCTACGTCATGTTTTAAACATATTACACACTAAATATTGAACTGAAGCTTGACTTTTAAAAAACTTATATCGCAAATCAAATCGCAATCGCGATATCTGGCAGAAAAATCACAATTAGATATTTTCCCCAAATCGTTCAGCCCTAGTCTGCAGGTTCTTCATTTATTGCATTTGGTGATTCCTAACCTCATCAGATCTGTGAAACAGATTAAAAATGGGATTGTCTAAAACTGGTTTCTTAATGCCAAGTATTATCAAAATCAAACTGATCTTGCTGATTTTCTCCATAATTTTTTTCATCTTTCCCCATCATACTGTACCTAAAGGGTACCAGTAAGCAACCCAGCCAAGATCTGCATTTGAACAACCCTACGTTCATGTCCGCAGCGGATACAAATCCACCATCCAGATCAAAGCACCCAGGGGCCAGCGTGAGTGAGTGAGTGAGTGACAGATAAACAGAAATCACCATTAGTCACAGTCCATTAATGGGCTCAGATCTTGGCCACAGAGGTAATTGTTTGACTTCTGTTGCCCGGCTGGCCGTATTTCAGGCCAAGGAGGAAGCAGTCAAACGATGGACTTCACAGAATAGAAAGAGCTTATTCGGCTGGTCAGCAAGTGAGGGGGGAGCACCAGAGCAGAGGGACAGGGGTCAAAGGTCAAACTAACATCAAGCCACGACACTACAGACCAGCAGGCCCAACCAGCAGCACAGCATTTATCAGACGTGACCCACAGACAAAGTGACTGCAGACTGGCTGCATGGAGGCCTCACTAACAGCCCTGCACAGACTGATAAAGACATTAACCAGGCTACAGGGAAGATCATCATGTCTGATAGTCTGCCAGTAGGAGGAAAATCCACCAAAATACTCTACCAGAAAAGATAAGCCAATTAATTCTGAAACATGGAAAATAACATGAACCAAGTCCAGGATTCAGGGAAACACTTAATTAAAAAAATCCATTAAAACCAGTTAAGCACTAGGGCTTGCTAAAAAGGCATTCATCTATAAGCACCGAACACTTGTGTGACTTACAACTATACAGAAGAACCTGTATGAATTGTATATAAATGCTTTGAAAAGTCATACATGTGATGTTACAAATGTAAACACTCATACCCATAGGACTCCTCAAGATAATAGACATTCATAAACATTAACCTTGTGATTTCCTGACTCCGTCCTACCTCTGTGATATTTCTTTCTGCTTCTGTATGTATGATTTAGCTGTTCTACAAACATTTCTTTAAAAATACATGAATCAACAGATTGGCAAGAAGATCAGTGAGATCAAGCCTTACTTTGAAAGTTGACTTGATCACTTTCATATCTTATAAAAATGGTAAGACTGTGATAAGAGAATCTCACATGATTTTACAGTAGTCTTCAGTCTTTCCCCACGTCTTACCTGCTACTGTGTGTTACTAAGGAGTGGGGGGGGGGGGGGGGGTTTCAGTCTGTTCTCCCCACCTTACCAATTAGTCCAAAAACCCCCACAGAGCAAGAAACATCCAGTTGCTAATGGAGACATGCTCGTTGGAGTGGAAACAAACGATTAATGGGCCACTGGCTGCTGTGGATGTTCCCATCCCACCCCAAAAAGGGGCTTTCAGTTGACAATGTTGTGACACAAAGAACTTCCTTTGCTGGTTAAAAGAGTATGGCTTGCAAAGGCAGAAGGACGTCAGAGAGTAAGAGGTAAAGACTGTGAAAAGCAGAACCATTCCTGATTAAAAGACACAAGAACAGTAATAGATTATTAAGGCTAAATAAGGGTAAATCCATACGTTTCAGTAGTTAGTAGCGGTATGAATCGCCGGCCCCAAGGCGATTCGATTAATCAGAAATCTAATTTTCATCATGATTCGATTCATTAATTGATCAATTATTCAGTTACTTTGATGACCTGAATTAATACGTACTATAATTAAATTTCATCAAAAAAAGTCACAAGTATTACCATGAGAACATAATTACATCGTCTTACTGGAACACAAAAGACATTCATTTTTATTGCTATTATTAAACTGGGCGAACACACCAGTGTAAACGGTCAAAAGGCCAACCGCTGAACCGTACAGAAAAAAATGATATAATGTCAAACACATTAAAGGAAGTGCTACCAGATTGGTGCGGGGGGGCTAGTTTGCTGGCGCAAATTAGCGGAATGACATTACATCTTTTATTCTGTGGAAAACAAAAGATCAACCTGCGGGAATGTCTTGCTTGAATAACAAATGATAAACATGTCGGGGGCTGGTATAACTGTTTGTTAGGAAAAAATACTGTTTTTTTTATTGGTGGATCATTTTCACTTCATTGCTCCTGTCTAATCTACAGAAACAGAAACAAGTTTTCCAAAAGTGTCATAGCTCAAAGAATGAAGTAGCGCTGCATGCCAGCAGCATGTGAACACAAGCATGCACAACCCAAATGTAGGAGTACCTTTATTTTACCCCCAGAATTCAGTTCTGATTTTACAGATCGATGCGTTGAATTGCCACCTTAATAACTGATTTATCATGATGCAGTGATGCATCTTTACACCCCTAGCAGTTAGGCATGTAAAACTGACTCTTCCTAATGCTGGCACAACGCTAATCCAGGCTGACCTTAGATCAAACTCCATGTGTGCCACAGCACATAACATTACATTGCTGTCTAGACCAAGCCCATGAATAAAATGTTTCTTAGACTCAAGAAATAACTAGAAAGTTGGGAAAAAAAAATACAACCCAATGTACCTATCCATGTACTTTTAAAAATGGAACATTTTAATTTCAAATATTCATTCAAATAGCATCTCTGTATCGAATCCAGTGTCCTGTGAAAACTCACAAGGTCATGAGGTTGTGGACCTGGGCCTGAAATTCCATCCAACCACTGCAACTCAAGAGAAAAGAGGTGACGAGAAGTCATCACAATCACACATGCGTTGATCAACAGGTAAAGACCTGGGTATAACTAACTGTTTGTCAAGGGCTAACTACTGTTAAATTCCAAGAAGAAGTGGTGGGGGGGATGGGGCAGATACATTTATTTCTTGAGGTGGGATTTGTTTTTCGTTGAATAAATTTGTTTCAGTTGAAAGTTAGATTTTTCTCACTTTTTCAGTTTAACATGAAGGTACTTCAGCACATAGTAATTTTTTTTCTAACCCTTCTTACTGATTTTCACAAGGGTTACCAATAATAGTGGAGGGCACTGTATGTTTTCTCCCCACTTAGAATTAAGGATGGAGCTGTGCCTCATTTGGACTAGAGCTTTCACAATTAGTCGACGAAACTCGATTACTCGATTATTAAAAAGCGTTGATTAAAATTTTCCTTCTCGATTATTCGGCAACATGGCGAAAGGAAGACAGAGCAGGGTCCAAATAAAGAGCAAAAATGTCAGTTGTATGGAAGCACTTTACATTAAAGGGAATGAAATGCAGCAGTCTGTCAGTATAGAAAAAGCAATGCAAACACATCTTAAGAGTAAACCATCAGGTCTGACAGACTCATTCAGTAATGCGAGGTTAGTCATAGATATGCGTCATTCAGCCTCTCAGAGTAATAGCCTGTCTGTCATCATTTCTACTTAAAACATTTTGTTTAAATTTACTTTCTACGATTCCCGTATATCAAAATAATCGCCGCTAAAGCTTAGACCTGTCGCTTAGCTGCATCATCTTACGTGATACGATAAATAACAACCTCCGGTTTCAGTACACTGTCCAAAAACATGCGACTTAAATGAATCAGAGTGTCTAAACTGACCATACGTGTAACTGAGTGTGCACCCTACAATGGCTGGTTGATTCCTGCCTTGTACCAATTACATTGTTTATATGATATATAAATGTTTACTCGATGAATCTTCAGATTAATCAATAGGCTTCTCGATTATTGATAAAATCGATAGTGACAGCCCTAATATGAATCCCAGCAAGAGATCAGAATTTGCAATTTCAAGATGTCCTTCCACTGACAGCGTGTATGTGACAGTAACTGACTGATGAACTTCAGGCCATGTTCAGCTGGAAAGCTGGGAATATATTGCTTCCAAACCATTTGACTGATCTGTCACAGTTGAATAATGGCTGTTTTGTTTACACAATTCCACTTAAGTGTGGAATCAGGCTGAACCAGACCATCATTCTCCAATATGTAGTTCCAGACAAGAGAATAATGTTCAGACAATCCACACTAGCACCCCCCCGACCTTCCCAAAAATCATATACCTCACCATACCTTTTTGGAAATAATGCTCATCCTAATGAAAAGAGTCCAAAGAGATAAGTGTGTTCCACCTGACTGTCTAGGTAAAAATACCATTCAGATGTGAAGCACTGAATGACAATGGTTTCCATCAATCTGATTATGGTGTCCATCAGAAACATGGAATAGTAGTATGGAAACAGGTAGTATTAATGGCAGCACTAATTATAAATACTACCTTGAAATCAACAGTGGGATCATCTATATGGGTATGGAAGCCGTTAGAATGCATGTCTATGTAGCACAATTAAGCCCACTTGAGTCATATATCACATCCCTCAGGGATAAATACAGCACTGAATGATCTAATACAGAACAGCCATAATAATGTGCTTTGTTAAGAAATTAAAACAATCTGGGAGAACGCTAATACAGTGAAGTCACTGCTTATTTCCATGGCACCAGGGCTGTGCTGTGGCCTGGCTCACAATACAGGGATTACTTCAGTTTTAGACCCAATACCACTTAGATCTGCTCACATAGCCTTAAAAATAGGGCATGGTCAACACAACCAGGAACTGCCGCACATAATATTTTCGATGTGCATTTAGAAAGGCGTTTTAAAAAATATGCCAATTCAGTCCATTTCACACAAATGCAAAACATATGTTTTTAATGTCACTATCCCCATTATTGATGTCATTATTTTAAGCATCATGCATCAGATTAAAACATGCACAATGTATATATGGAAGAAAATAGTTCCCCATCAGAATGAAACGATAAATCAACCCACATGTCCAGACTGTTTCAGTGGGAAGGGCAAAATAATCCTTAAGACTAGAAAACCCATTTTTAAGGTGAAGTTCTCTAATGTATTGGGACAGCTTTTCACACATGCACAGAAACATAATCCAAATGAAAGAAACACAGGGGTTGCTGCAGTCTTGCAAACTGCATAACCATTGCTTGTAAATAAAATATTTAAAAATAAAAAAAGGAGGACCAAACACTCTCGACACATTCTTCTCATGGTTCACATCCAACATATAATGAGGAAGCTCGCTGACCCCCAAAACCATAATGATCCACAACCCCTCAATTATGGGCTAATCCATAGTACCATTTCGGCATTTTATAACAAGGTTCCCAAAAACCTTCCCTTCAACACTGAGGACAAGATTCCATTATGTCCAGATGCACTTAAACACCTGAGCACAATGTGGTAGCGAATTCATTGCAATGCTGCAGAATACAGATAAATTAAGCACTTACAAAAACACACCATCAACTCTGTGTAGGAAAAAACCTTGATCAAGACAAGTAAAAATTCAGAACTGAAAATGTTCACATACATATCTGAAGGTATGAAAGGCTTGAAGGCCACATTATGTGCCTGAACAGTAGTGATAACCTGAATGAATTTAGCCCTAATGATCCAATAAACCTTTTGCACATAGTTATAGAGTTAGTATCTAAAACATATAGAGCTGAACATCACTGAATAAACACATGCAAAAAAATTTTTGCACAGAAGCAATAAATGGACCAAAAAATGTCAGCAAATGTGTCATCACTAATAATTTACATTTCAATTAAATTTCTGAGCATATATATACATATAAATACTTTGTTTAATAAATTGCTTTTTCCAGTGTTCCCATCCAAAAACATAATTGATCACATGCTCACAAAAAGATTCTTTAAAGACTTTGAGAAAATAAAAAATCTTTCAGCGTATTTTTATTTTGTTAAACTTTCAAACCAACAATTAGAGCACCACCCTGTGGTAAACTACACCACTGTGGTTTTCCACTACATATAACCAAGGACTTTTCAATAGACAGAGAATTTTAAAAGATGAGGGTGATTGGGCTGTTAAAAATATTAGATTCTGCAGGGTCTGCAGGTGCTGGGTGTTGAGTGAATCTATTACGTGAGAGATATTTATTTTACTTTTAAAATAGGCAGTATGTCACAGGAGTGGCAAATAAATTTGTACAATTGCAGCTATCCATCTAGCGATAGCTTAAGCAACTGGGCACATGCCAGGCCACACTGGAATTTGTAAAGCATATGGGGGAAATACATTCATCCTCTGGCTTTTCACTTAGTTTTGAGTAAGACGTTTCTGTGGAATCTTACAGCAGTACCTTGAATAATGGCTACTTTCAAAACGTTGCCTTCAGTAAACTCATTTTTCCACAGTTACACATCTACACAAGGGCTAATAACAAAAACGAAATCAAAGCTGAACCCCCCCCCCCCCAGATGCCAAGAGTGGGTTACTCCACATTGTACACGTCACTTTCAGAATGTAGGTTGTGTTTGGGCTCAGATATAATTAAAATGGACTATAATCGGGATGCAAGCCAGTGAGAAACGCCAAGTGAGCTGAAAGAGGATGGGGTGCTTGAGAGAGGCTGGAAGCACATGTGAGTCAAAACCAGTACCTTTTATGACCCTGAGCCACTCTGAACCGAGACAATGTGTCTGTTCTACAGCATGGCAAAAAGGCACTACGAAGTATAAGTCAATGACCTACCTGCACAATGCCTTAAGGGACTAATCAACTCTATTCAGCAACTGTGCAGCAAGAATGGTCAGAGGTCACAGTTCATAGGGCATCATTTGTAGAGGTGTGTCGGATCTGAATGTCGTGATGCTCCACGGGAGGTCCAGGAGCTCCTGGTGGGAATATCCAACGCAAGCCAGGCGTGTGGTAGTCTGCATCTAATTGGGAAACAGAACAAATTAAAACACAGAAGGTTGATGGAAGAACAGCAAATACTTTTTAAAATTGGCAGTGGATCTCCAAAGCAACCTGTCACAATAATAGGTCAATTAAATCCCACCTTTGACCTTATCAAAATGTGAACACGTGCTATTTTCTGAGACAATGTATGATTGCTGAAATTACACTGAACCACCAAATACTGAGATACAGTCCATCAGCTTTATGTGGAGCAATTAAAATTTTTGCATATTTCTAGTACAATATTTTAAGAAGCAAACGCAAAATAAACTTGTAAAAAATTAGTTTCTACAAATAAGCATTCAAAAAATGGCATTCTCAGTACAAACCTATGTATTAGATGTGTCCTGGAACTCTTATTCAACTAATGCAAGTAATTACAGTGCAGCATTAAACCATTTGAATTTGATCCAGTCCTAACCACCAGATGGCCCTGACCGGAGGATGACATAGCCACAGCAGAGACATTCAGTAGTTTACTGAATGTCAGTCACTGCAGGCAATATCTCTAATTTTACACCACAGAGGTCAATAAATAAGGCCAAAGCTCTTCATCATGCTGTGGTGGTAGGTGGAACATTAGCTCAGAAGGGGTGATGGCCATTTATCATTTTTAATATCAGTAGAGCTTTTGACTTTGTCATCTTGACTTCCAAAACAATGGGTATTTCGCAAACAAAAGGTGGAGAAATGAAGTACTGGTAAGAATTAAGGAAAGGGGTTAAAATATGTAGTTATTTCAAACTCCAACAACACTCAGTTGAACAGTGCATACAACTGAACTCTTATCTTGCGGTTAACCTGACCAAACACATTTAATTTTTTAAAAAATTAAACACACATACCGTTGGGTTACGATGTGAAAACGTTTAATGGAAAGCATATTTTTCATTTACATGACAACTCCTTTGTAAGAAGTGCCACCTGCTGGTAAGACAAATTTTTTTTAATTTTTTTTTGGAAACGGATTTTTTTTCTCAAATAACCCATTTCCTCTGCCACTCCTACAAAGGTTATTTTAAGCAAGTTTGCCGACTTAACATGTCGAGAGACTTTGTTTTTTAAAATATTGAAATTTTCAGTTTCACATACAGTTAAGGCGGTATCTCTGTGGATTGAAAAAGGTACAATATTTAAACTACTGAAACTGTTCTCACCTCATTTCTTTGCTGATCCACACTAACATCCCAAAAACAGCTGGTAAATCACAAACTTCTACATTACGAGAACATTTAGTTTTATTCTCCTAACAACTTTATCCTTTCTGTAATGTTCTTTCACAACAAATGTATTGTGCTGCGGCATCAAGTGTTTTTCCCTCAAACGCCTACCCCGAGACTATCCATTCATACATCCACTGTATGTGATATTATAAACCATTTTATTGCATCCATATACTAAGGGACTAGAGGACAACGGCTTAGTAATTGTGCAAATTCCTATGTACGATATTTATATTTGGAACCAAATTAAATGTATAATTCAAAGCTTAAAAAAATTTGCGACGTGATATAGCTTAGTTTAAGCAATTTACGGTTAGCCTAATGCACAGATTAATTACATTATAAAAGTTCGTTTGAGTCAACTTATAGTGTGCAATTATTGGTTTGTTGTGAGGTTTAGACGACAAAATAAATGACTTCAACCAGAATCCCCCCCCCGTATGGCATCGAGTGTGACGTCGCCTTCTGCCTTGCCAGCATTATAACCGTAGGTAATTTAACCCCAGGAGCTAGCAGCCACTTGTGGAAAACGAGGGTATATCGCTATAAAACAGGAGCACTTTAAGACAACTATGCTGCAATTTCTATAAACCAGAACTATGTTTAGATGGTACCTAATCAGCAATGTAACCACGAAAGGAAAACATTCCAATCTCGTCCCCAATTTTCCAATTTCGAAAAGCCGAATGCGAATGACACCCCCTCCCTGTAAAGAGTTTGCAAGACCCACATCCCCCACCCTGACCAGGATATGCGGTCGGAAGACGAACAACTAACGTTAACCTTACGGTGAAATTGAAAATGCCATGAAAATGTAAAAGGTTACTGCCCGTAACCTTCATTTTTAAACGGTTCTTAATTCTGCGGGATCAAATGACCACCGAAACTTGGAAACCTAAAGTAATGTCACCGAAAATTCATATTCATCATCCATATGACAGGGGTTTAGGAACACCGGATAAACCTGCCTGATGTTTTTTTAAAAAATCTGTTCAAAGAAACCGTACACCTTGACAATGATGGTCACATCTTCAGGTGTCAATGTTGCCTAAAGTACATTACGTGTACCGACCTTTAAATTTATATACCGTGCGCTTTACCTTAACCCCTGTGTTATTTTTGGGGTCGAAGTGACCCCAGTTCATTTTCAAAATGAGGATAAATTCTACAGGATCGGAAGGAGTAAAATACACAGGGGTTAAGCAGGGTGACCGGATTCCTAGGTTTAATCAGCACAATCCGAGTTCCACAGCGTATGTTCTGAGTATTCTAAAACGTATATATATGTCCCCGCTTGAAGCGTTTTTAAAGTTTACCATGTATTTACCACAGAAGGCAAATGCCAGCCGAGAAGAGCGCGCACGCGCACAGCGCTCGAGGCTCGGCGGGCATCTCGGCACACCAGCGCGCGCAGCTAACGGTCCGCGGTGGTTGCCATGGCGACAAGTTGCCGCGCGTTACCCTGCATTCGCTAGTTAGTGAGGAGTTTGCGATCGAATTCACATGCAGCTCTAGGTGTCCCCGGAAAAAAAAGTAAACCCGGAATCCAAGTATCTGATATAAGATTATATCAACGGGGCGTCATAGCATGGCGCTCGCCCTCCAAGCCAAAGTGAAATACACGTGTAAATACATACGCAAAATACAAAAATGAAAGAAAAAAAAAGTGTGATCCGATTTCAGTGTAATAAGTATTATGCGCTGGCAAACACTGCCTTAGGTTCCTCTGGCTCTTTCAGATTTTCAGTATTCGGTAACATTCCCAGGGTCGGTAACACAACTCGGCCAACTTTAATTTCTTTAGATTTGTCCTTTAACCACTTATGATTATTGAAAAACGTTTTGGTAATACATCTCAAAGTAAAAAAAATTCAACTCATTGCTAAATAAATTGTTACTTAACAAGCATCCCTTGACTATCTGCTAATGTAGCTGTATAAATCAATTTATGGTTTTGCCTGAGAAATCATGATGTGTCTATGTGGTAAAATAAATCAGTCTGCCTGTCAGAAACATTCTTCATAGTATTTAGGCTGTAAGGATATCCCTCACACACAGTAACCTTCAGTATACTAAAAACACAAGATACAGCAAGACCCAGTCAGGATGGGCCACAGCATGTCACCTTAACAGCTGAGCTGTATGAGGAAAAGAGCTTGGAAAAGACATCTACAGCCCTCTGAAGCTGACACCATTACCTGCTGAAGTTACACTCTGAAAATCTCTCTGGGAATGAAGGAGGGAGTCCATCAGTAATGACAACTGACCCAAGACAAAAATGAATGGTCAAATAACAGGAACCATCTACCATAAAAACTGTGCTCCATGAGATTCATGTCATAAATAGAGACCATATTTAATGGACGACCCAGAGTTTGGCATGATATAGGATGAGTCTCTGCCCCCCATCATCTCCATTTGTGAGTTCCAGGTACTGCCACAGCCGCTCACAGCTTCTTCCTGAGCTTGCCCTTCTTGGGGCCCCGGCCGAAGCCCGACCTCTTAACTTCACTGAGGCGCTGCCGGCTCTTGGCCTTGAGCTTCTTCAGGCCACCACTCTGCAGGAAATGCTCCTTGGCCTTCTTCTTGCGCTGCTTCAGGATCTGTTCCCTCGTCTTCAGCTCAGAGCGTGCCCGTGGACCACTCTTCTGTTGCTGGGGTGTTCTTCTCCCCCGGCGGCCTAGAGAGGGACCCAAATGCGATCAGGCCACCCCGAACCCACCAACTATGACCGACCCATCATGCAATACTAGCATCACCACCATTTTGAAATTACTGTTACTACTGTAATGTTACATTATTGACATGCTACCTGCTACCTATGGTATGTAAAAGTTTTCAAAACTGCATCGATAAGAACAAGCAACAGGGAAAGTTATATGTCTACAAGCTTGCAATGCAGAAGGCCCTACCTCCCACACCAGCCTTCCTGCCCCCAGTGTCTCCAACCTCCTCATCAGAATCAGGGGCGCCATCATCCACTTTATACTTCTTCTTCCACTCCTCATAGCTGTTGGGTCAGTAGTTAAAGAAAAGAAGGCCACCTTGTAGCAGTGCAGTGACCCAGTCACACACTCCTTAATATGGCCAGTACGTTTGCCATCTGACACCTTTGGATCGTTTCAGAGCACAAGGATACAAGTTCTTCTTTTTCTTAGAGGAAGTGCCGATTAACTGCCCACTCTCCGTTCTGATTTTCTTCTTGTCCTCCTTCCCAGTGTCACGCACAAATCTCTTCCGTTTCCGATCCCTGGTGCGAGATTATTTAAAACATACAAACACACCCCGAAAGAACAGGCATGAGGAAAACCACAACACTTAGCCAACTCACCACTTCATTACGTTCTTGTATTGGTTCAACTGGTTGCTTTCATCTCCCATTAGGTCAAGAATGGCAGATGATGCTTGCCTCTCAAACGTGCTGCCCTCTCCTCCAAGGCTCAACCTTTTCAGATTAAACCAAAAGTAAATAAACAAGCTTTATGCATCACTTGCATGGCTTTATACACACAGCAGAGGACAATAACCTGACAGTCACAATGGCGTGAAATCACACTGAGGCCAGGACCACAGCAGTAATGTAACAAGGTTTGCATGATACTTCACTGGGTGAAGTAAAACAGCAAGCTGAGCAGCCCAGTGGGAGTGAAGCAGTCGCTTACCCTCTCTCCGAGTCAAAGTCCTTCGGTCTGTATGGGATGTAGAACTCTTCCTCACGCGAAGACTGCCTGATTTTCTTACTCTTTAGCATCGACCCACTTTCCTCGTTTTCCTTGGCCAGCTCTTTCTTCCTCCTTCCACCAAACACTTCAGAAAATAACCCCTAAAAGATGTATGTTGTTACTACTCTTTGAATTACTATTCCCGTAAACACTTTATGATTGCTTAGTTAATGCTTTTACTCAATGCTATTTAAGTGCATAACTGAAGTGCTCCCAAGGACCCGAACCCGAAAACTTTGAGATTCAGGTGTGTTCTTAACAATTCCATATTGCAAGAAAACTGTGTGACCACTTCCTCATGTGACAGAATGGGCAGTGCCAATGTATCATACTTATTTCTTTGCAGGTACTTACTCCCTCTTATTTTATCTATAACATTCCAATATCTGCCTTTGGAGGATCTGAAGGGCCCTGCAGTGGTACTGACCTGCATGTCCTCTTCATCGCTCTGCTTCTCATCCGTGGGATGTGCAGCAGGCAGAACAGGCTGTGTCAGCTGACGATCTGCTGCCCGGTCCTCACGCGCCTGCAAAAACTTATTCACCAGACGACTGTGTCGTTTCCTCTTGGCACGCATTACCTCACTGGCCATTGTCTTGCTGGTGGAGTTGATCTCGAAAATCGTCTAGGATTAAAAGGGTGGATCGATGTAAACGGGAAATGGGTCTAATTCCAAAAATGGATTTCATTAACAAAATTTACACTGAAATTAAGACAATAATTGTTGCATATAATTGTATATATATGCGCACAAGATACACCTATGAGGCAAAACATTGACCACCGGCACGAAAAATAATATTGATGGTGCATGTCGAGGTTTGTTATACATTTGGGCTCAATGCCCTGTGTGCCATCACACATTACTCCTGTGAACATCATCAAAATTATCTGCCATTTGTGCCACAGTAATCCTGCTGTTGCTTCATACATGATGGGATAGCCTTTGCTGCCAACTCATATCAGTGAGTCTTGGCCACCAACACCCTATCAGCAGTTTTCCTTCCTCAGATCACCCTCAGTGGGTACTCACTAGAGCTAACCGTGAGTACCCCAAAAACCTTGTAGTTTTGGAGATGCTATCGCCCAGTTGTCTGGATATAATGATTTAGCCCTTGTCAAACTCGCTTAGATCTTAATCCCTACCCATTTCTTCTGAATTCAACATGTTGAGTACGAGTACTGTATGGTAGTTTACTATCTAATATATATTCTTGACAAGCACCGTTATTACAACATGGTCATCATTATTTGTTTCACGGGGGGGTGGGCATAATGCTTTGGCTCATCGGTGCATTTACAAATTCAGATATACACTTTTGAAATAATCGTTTTAGACGTACGGCTTTTGACTTGTAGCTCTTGATACTGTCCACCATCTGCAGCCGGTTCAACTCCATCTTTGCCAGTCCAGACCCTGTAAAGCACAAACTGGGCAATTACACACCACACACCAAAATGGGTATAAGGATGGGGGGGGTTAAGGCCACCAAGCCAACTGACCCAGTAGTGGGTGGACGGCCATGTCATTAAACTCCATGTTCCTGACACGCTTGATGGACTCGGGGGAAGGTGTGGGCCGGGACTTGAGGTACTGTTTATAGGCATTTTCTGCCACACGTCTCAGACTCTGCAAGTCCTGCGAGTTCTCATGGGCCGTGATCAGCTGGGCGTCCTCGTCATCCAGGATGCTCTGGGGGACACGGCCAAAGACCCCTTCGGCATCTGCATACAGGTGGGAAGGGAGCGATGAGCCAACGTATTATTTTGACAATAGTAAAAATAAAACACAGTCCTGTATTGTTTCAAAGGGATCTGGTGACAATGGAAACTGGAAATATGGTGATGATACTGGAAATATTCCAAATATCACAATGATCTTTTATAAAGCAAAAAGGGGGATGAACATTTACCTAAAAATATTTTAGCAAAAAACCTACTGATGATCTCCATTCAGCAAATCTTATCGTGGGGGACACCATCCCCCTACATTTTGTGAATTATTGCCATAAATTCAAAATACTGGAATAGTGTTGTTTTTGAAAATACTGTCAAAATGCTGCAAATTGCTATGTAATGTCTGGATAGCATGAAAAATTAAATACTACCCAAACCTAATCTGGTGATCCTTGTGATGTCACAATTGCATGTGCATAACATGAAGTCATTAACATCGCACGGGGCTAGCACGGCGGCTCATTGGGTAACACTGTGACATCACACCTCCCATGTGGTTTAATCCCCTAGCTGTGTGTGCGCGTGTGTTTAGAGTTTGCAGGTCTCCCCATATTCCTGTGGGCTTCCTCTGAGTACTCCAATTTCTTCACAGAGATCAACAACAGTCAGGTGAAATACAGGGGCAGATTAACTACCTGAAGGTCCTAGGCAAACATCAGCATGGCCACTCATGTACTGGTGATAAAGCAGCGAAGGGGCCCAGATACTTGCCGGTGCCCTAGACTATAGCCTAGGATAACCTATACATTAATCTGCCCTGGAGAAGTGGTGTCTCTAGATTTATCCCTTACTGTGTAATGTGCATCATTGTGTCCCATCTTGTGCTATAGACTTCCTATACTTATGGAAAATGAATCGATGATATTTAGTCTCACACCTTGTGGCTGATCAGGTAGGGCAAACTGAACCGGCCGTCCCAGGAAGAGATGGAGATCATAGACATAAGGCATTTCATCTGGGCACACCAGGCTATATGCAGTGCCACTCCTGCCAGCGCGTGCCACACGACCTGTGCCACAGAAATACAGCATGATCACCATGGATACAACCCCCCCAAAACACCTTGAACCAGAGAACACCTCCTCACACACTACCCACTCCCACACCCACCAACTCTGTGCAGGAACAGCTTGGCCTTGGAGGGGAAATTATAGTTGATGACATTGTCCAGCAGGGGGATGTCAATACCGCGTGCCGCAACATCAGTGACCAGCAACACCATGGCCTTGCGATGGACAAACTGTCCAATGTTGATCTTGCGTGCCGTCTGATCCAGGGCGCTGTAGATGTAGGCACACGGGACACCCTGCAAGGCCAACAACTGACACACGGATGGAGTGAGATTCCCCACAAGGCAAAAAGTAATTTCATGTTGGATTATGAAGTGATATCACTTGTCATGAAAGCTGTCATTCATTTTTCATTATCAAAAGCATAAAAATATGGGTTCAAGTATCTGAATGCTGAACGTTCAGAAGGTTACAAGAAGACAGCAGTAGGATGTCCAGATACGTGCTACGGCTCCGTGCAACAACCGGAGGTGCCATCCACTGGTCTGATGCCTCCTCCCCATTGCCCAGGAGCGTTCTCGCGGTACTCACCTCCTTCAGATACTCCACGTGATGCTTGGTGGCCACAAAGACCACCGTCTGCTCCTGGGGCTTCATCACGTTGCGCAGGAGGTGCAGCAGGAGTGCAGGTTTGTCGTCGACGCGGAGCTGGAAGAAGGCCAGCTGGAGACGGAAGGGGCAGAGAGTCAGTGCACCCAAACATACATCTCACTTAAGCTCTGTGAGAAGATCAAATGAACTTACCTTCAGCTGGTCACTCAGCTTGGTGTCCACATCCAGACGAATGAGCACTGGCTCCGTCAGTCCTGGGAAGAGCAGCAGATGTGACTCGTAGAAACCAGCTACTATGCACTCAAAAGCCAGAGCACACATTGTTAAGTGACTGAGCACGATTAGCTAGTCTTTAATCAAAAGGCACATTCAGCTTCAATGGAAGGGACTCGACGCAATAACTAAAAACAGGAACGTGAGCCGTACGGAGAAGAAGGGCTCACCGGCTCTGGCGAACTCTACCAGCATCTTGGGAAGCGTGGCAGAGAACAGGGCGGTCTGCCGAGTGTCCGGGAGGCGTTTGATGATCTCCTGGAGTTGTTCGGCGAAGCCCAACTCGAAGAGCCTGGCAAGGAGGTGAAGACACGCTCATTGGCATGGACACAGCATCCCTACACTTCCCTACTCAGTTCTTCATATGTCGCTGAAGTGGGCACCTTCTCCAGGTCTCCCCAACGTGTCGCTTCACAGCACCCAAATTGTACAGAAACAGGCCATGATTCTGTGCAGCTTTACATCTGGAGGTGATATTACCTGTCAGCCTCGTCAAACACCACGTACTCCACGCTCTGTAGCTTCAGGTTCATCTCCATGATGACATGCATTAGGCGGCCTGGGGTTCCGATAATGCTGCGAACAAAGGGGGGGAGGTATACGGTCATAGAGCTCACCGACCATTTTCTGCTCTGCTTTATCTACACACAAAATCAGGCATTCTGCCCCTTACATGTCAGGGTTTTCATGGAGAGCAGCGAACTGGTCGTCCATCCTGGGGAAAATAAACAAAAGTAAATAAGCAAATAATCCAGGCCCTGCCAAACCAGCCACCCCCTGCCTTCCCAGAATGCATAGGGCGCTCACACACCTGTCCCCGCCGAGGATGAGCGCTGTCTTCAGGCCGGTGAACTTGCCAAGCTGGAACACAGCAGAATGGCTTTTACACACACCGTACTTACAAGCTTGGCCGCTCAGAAAAAATAGAAAAAGTCACACAGCATGAATACAGTAAGACAGGGAGAGAGAGAGAGAGAGAGAGAGAGAGAGAGAGGGAGCGAGAGAGGGAGCAAACCTGCAAGGGACTGAATGTGAAATCTTAATGGCTCCTTTAACATGGTTGCCTGGCATTCGTAGTGACACATTAATAATATGTGTAGTTTGTTTTTAATTTGGCTACTGGAAATTATAACCAAAAACTATGTAAGAAACTAAATGTAACCAAGTCAGTTTATATAGCTGGAAATATTATGCATAACAAGGTTGATTCTAGGGAGATGTATAGAAGTGGGCAAAGGGGGTGGCTTACCTCTTTGGTGAACTTCATGGTCTGCAGTGCCAGCTCACGGGTCGGTGTCAGGATCAGGGCTCTGGCACCACTCTGGGCTTGGGGAGCCTTCAGCCGCTCGAACATGGGGACCAGGAAGGCGGCAGTCTTTCCGCTTCCTGTCCTGGCCATGGCCACCACGTCTTTGCCGTCCAGGATGATGGGAATCGTCTGCGGATTCGTGCGGAAGGAAATTCCAATAAACTATCCGCCCCTGTTCTTTGTTATGGCCATTTGGAGGGTGAGGGGGAAATTACCTTTCTCTGAATTGGAGTGGGCACTTTGTAGCCCTTCTTCATTATGCCTTTGTAGACAGGGTAACTCAGCCCTGAAACAAACACAGCAACATGAATTTTCTTCGTGTTTGCACAGGAGACATGTTCAGCCATGTCGTCAGTGAAGGTAGCCTGTTACCCATGGACTGAAAGCCTCCCGATTTCTTCTTCTTCTTGTTCTGTGCCCTGACAAGTTCTCTGGTGTCAGGCTCCACGTCCGAGAGGCACTCTGACGATGAGGGGAAGCGGGGCAGTTGTCTCCCGCGCTTCGGAGAAAAAGCACTGATTTTACACAGGTGGAAAATACTGCTGCGCCCCAAAAGAACTTAAGTAATCGTCTAGTTATCACAGAATTCTTATTACATCCCCGATGATCTAACACGTCATCAGACTGCCGTCTCTTAACTGAACAACTTAATTTCATGGCATCAAAACTCTTACTGTTTCGTCTTGATAGCATCAAATTGTCTGACAGGACGAGGCCGTTTCAGCCAGTCTAACATCTACAGCAGGCTGTTGGTAAGTACGTTGGAGTATGACTGTCGTACTGACAAGATATTAAGTAGGACAACCGGATAAATAAACAGCTTAGGCTGATGTGAATCTATTAAACAGTATCAATACCAGCACAACTATTAAAAAACATACTTACAGACTCATCTTTGTCAATTTGGACAGTCAGTTCAAATTCCCCACCGTCCGAATCCACATCAGGCTCTCGATTCCCTGGACGTCGCTTTTTTTTCGTCAGCTTCTTCTTCCTCTGAGCCATGGCACTTGATATTCCGTCAGCCCTGTCCCCGATTAACACAAACTCACGGCCAGTAGATGTCTGCGAGGGCTGCCGATATTAATTCGTAAAAATCAAGTGAACCTAAAAACCCTGAAACTATGAAATATTACAGCCAGATCTTCTACTACGAGGTAGACATTTTGTAGCACGTGTGTTTCCCCGCTACGCTGGCTCCTCCCACGTAGCGTATGACGCATTCCGCACAGCGATGGCTCCACCCCCTAGTCGGCCCGCCCCTGTTCATTGCACCCCGCTTGCCCAATGCAGACATAAATGCAAGAAAGTGGCATCGCACAAGTCACATAACAGAAATTAGTTGCCCTCCTGCACTCTTTATCTGTAACCAAAAACGTAACTTCTGATGTTTCACCATTAATGCCAATATCTATCGCGGCCAATCTTATTCCATTCAGACGGATGGATACGTATTTTGCGCGAAACTTTCGTACGTTCAAAATCTGAGTTAACTTTCATTGTTTTACTATGAAAGACTAGTATCGCAATGTATTATTAACGTACGTGCATAAAAATGATGATCCAGGAGGAAGAGAAACATCAGATAAAGTTAATGAGGGATCAAACCCACAACGTAGATTTTCCTTATTAACTTAATGCATTAGATGCTGTTTGCGGAGTTTAGTTTAATTTTTGTGAATTAACCAGTGTGAGCTGAACTTAATCCGAAAATTCCAGCAGTGCCTTGTCTGAGAGAGTTATCCTAAAAGATGCAGTGAAGTCATACACAAGTCATTTCAGTGGTGATACCCAGTCATGTTTGCTTTTATTGGGTCTACAGAATAAATTCTTACCTAAAGTAAAATATTCGTTTACAAGAATAAACTTAAATAGTTAAGGTTTGCAAAAAATTCTGATTTTAGTTACCACGTCTGAACCTGAGTAAGAACACAATTTATATACAATCACATAACAGCGAATAACAAGTTAAAAAGTAAAGATTCCGTTTCATTTTTACGAGTACAATGTTGCTTTTTAAAAATAAACGCTTAAGTTAACAAAAATTACCTTTAGTATATTTCTTGAGTACGTGCGGTCATTTGGAAAGCTTGATAATAAAAATGACTCAAAAGTACTGAACTGGGAATCAGTAACGATCAAGGGAATTCACCTATAACCTTCAACTGACACACCATTGGTATAACCACGTAATGAAGAAAAAAACTAAACAAACAGCAGCAAACATGTACACTGTGAAGGACTCCCTAAAATCCACCTATTTTCTATAACCGCTTACCCCGACTCCCTAACATCCTACCCAGTAAGCTTTAGGGCGGACCAATAGGCTGATGATTGAGAAAGGGTTTCTGCTTAAGGGCAGCATTATAATGCTGCTGCCCTCTTGTGGTGTGACGGCCTAATCAGATCAAGTCTAACATAACTGTAAAAAGCTGCAGTCAGCAGCTGCTGTACCAGAAAATGCACAACAGTAATCGATGTGGTGGAGGACTTATTAACCCTATTAATGGAACAGTTATGGGAGAAACTAAACTGCTCTAAAAGCATCATGTTAAAGGCAAGTCTGTAGTCCTGAACACAGGCAGGTCAAGTGACTGTACAATACAAGCAGGTTAACCAGAAAATGGGGTTGCTCTCTTATATTATAAAGCTTTAATAACTTACATTATATATGTTATGAAATATACATGAACACTTTTACAAGGAGTTTGTAATGATATCAAGTAATACTATGGTGTTAAGGGGTTACGAATTTACAGTTGTGCTCATGAAAGAAGTGTGTGAGTGAGGATTTTTCCATTATTGTACAGGTTGGTCAGTTTAATGCGCCCTGAAACCAACACAACCCAGTACCATAGTCCCACTGGGTCAGAATGCCTTGGTCCCAGCCACAGAGCCGCTCCCAGTCCATATCTCATCACCTCAAGGCTGTTCTGCAAGTGCAGTTTCATGATTGGTCTTTAAGTGTCACCTGATAGGTCTTCACCCATAATTCCCTAGAGCACAGGCACTTAACGGCATCTGTCCTTCAAGCTCCCATGGGTAGGTGGAATAATGTTATCATTCTAGTGTCAAGAATACAATGCATAGAAGCGAACTGGAAACAAAGGTCCCCTCTCATTACCCTGTGAGTGGCTATCTGTCACATGGCCCTTTTCTGTAAGGTAGGAGAGTTTCACGTCCACTTGGAGGGTGGTGCTGCCCCTCAGCCAGGGCACGGAGGGTAGGTGGGGCAGCACTCAGGTCCTGTGATTCTATTAATGTCTTTGGTGAGTGGAGAACCACATGAGGAACATGGGTGGGGGGTGGGGGGGCACGGTTATGCTTGTGCATCAGTCATTGGCAGGGCTGGGGGCAGTGCTGTGTGCTAGTTGAAAGATTGAGGGTGGCTGATGAGCTCCCTGGTGGGGTTGTCTAGGATGTCCAAGGGCCGGTCTGGGAGCCGGTGAGGATGAAGAGGGCTCTCCCTTGTGTACTCCTCGTACCACTCCTGAAACAAACCGTATCGTAACTCCTTAAGTACCCAGTGACTTACCTAGTAGTGAAACATATAATACTCCTATATTACTGTAATGGCAGCTATTAAAATAAAAGTTCAAATAATAATGATGTTAAAATAATAATACTGGATCAGCCTTCCACACAGGAGTGTACCTAGAAATTCTGGGCCCCCTGACAAAATGTCACCTTGGTGCCTACGCCTATATACATTATCAGCCTCACAAGCAAGGGAGTACCTAGAAATTCTGGGCCCCATTACAAAATGTTACCCTGGACCCCCTTACCTAATTTTACGTACTAACAGACCTCTGTGAAGTGCTAGGCTCCCAAAATCTACCAGGGTATCCATGCTTCTCCAACGGCCCTGCTGACACATTACACTGCCAGGCCCACCCAGGGACACCTTGAGCAGATGTCCTACCTGGATCTCCTCTTCATACATCTTCATGCTCAGGTCGCTCTTGGTGCGGGACCTCCGGCCCAGATACACCAGTGAGGAGTGCTGTGAGACCAGAGAGAACCGTTTGAAACCACTCAGATTATCAGACAGAACATACAGCTCTGGAAAAAATTAAGGAACTGTAGCAAAATCTTCAATTTCACTTATTTTTCAATTTACAGGCATGCATATGTGGAAAATAAAAGCCCTGTTATGAATTTTCCTAGCAGTGCACCTCACACCACTTAATATTTCCCCTCCTTTTTAAGGTCACAAGGTCATTCTCCAATTTATTTCTGCCCTCTAGCTGGCTGGTTTCTGGTCATTCCCAGTGTCTCCTGCTTCGCCTTGTTCTTGTGTACTGCTGTCTTAGAGACTTTGAGCTTGGAAGCAGCCTGCCTCGTAGCCTCGCTGCCCCACAGTGCCTCTTTTTCCCCAGAGCTGTGAAACTCTAAAGCTCAGCTTGAAACAGCTGCCAGTTAATGTCAGAAAGCCAGGGTCACTGCAGCCGGACCTGCAGCCAACCGGGGGACCGTTACGCACCCCGCCGCGATCCATGCTCAGCAGCACCCCCTGCAGGGAGCGGAGGTTGGAGCCTCCAGGGCAGATCTGCTTGTACAGCTCCAGCGTGGCGAGCACCTCATCACGTGACACTTCAGCTTCCAGCACGATGCCGTTCTCATCTACACAAAGACGAGCAGCCGGGTGAGCAGCATTCGCTACGATGCTAACATCGCACGGACCGAGCCCCCGCCCGCCTCCAGCGTGTCAAACCTTCAGGGTCTCCAATGAGGTCACGGTTCTTGCGGCTGTAGTTCATTCTGAAGACGAAGGCGTCCAGGATAAAAGCCACGATGATCGTCATGACAACCTGGAAAATATAAAAGGTGATACGCTTGGCAAAACACATACTCACAGGTCATCTAAGGACAACAAAATCAAGTCAAAAACAGTATTTTCTCCTGGCTGGAATATGAAGTATATTCATTATCACATGGGATACATAATAAATAGGACCATAAAAAGCATCGGAGAAAGTCCCTCTTAGCTTTTACATTTAGAATTGCATTCTGACCAAAAAAGAAAGGGGAGAAAAAAAAAAAAGAGTCAGTCATGCGTGAGCTGAAATCAACGATGAAAGCATTGCCAGTTGCTGCAAGAGCACATTACACTACATCTGTTCTGTAACCCCTATGTCAACAGGAGGATAAGATGCTGATTAAATGAGGGAAAAAAACCCCTTAAATACACATTGTATCAACTGAACTGAATGGAACCCAGCAAACACAGAGTAAAACAGCTGGCAGCCAGCTGTGATCACTGGGGGTATGACGTAAAAACAGCTCACCATGGTCACGATGTAAAAGGTCATGAAATAAAGGCGACTCCAGTGGCTGGTCTGTGACGTCACTCCTTCCTAACAGGAAGGGACAGGAGCTTTAATGCAGCACCACCAGCAAGGCATCAAGTCAGGAGCCCTACTGATTAAAAGCCATTCAGTGTAAAGCAACCACTGGACTAACTGTGCCAGTTAGAAGTGCATAACCACATATTTACCACAAACTATCAGAAATGTACAAAATCACCAGAAAGTGGACGTATCTGTATATGACTATTAATGAGTTGCTTTCACTTACCATTGTAATATACCAGTTGTTGACCACTGTCAGCTCAAACAATGTCACTGGAAGCAGAATCAGGAATAATTTCACAGGCTGGCTTACAGCAGTGGAATGCCATTACAAATTTTGCAAATGCTTCATAGTAAAACGCCAGGCGCAGTGTAAAACTACTGTTTCCATGGGTGACCTTTCAGTGAAACAGAGTGACAGCCACACTGACCCTCAGTGTGACCGCACGGCCCCCAGAATATCAGGCTGATGGTTACGTGCGCATGCATGAGCAGAGGTATGTGTTCCTTTGAAGGTTTACCAAAACTGCTGAGGATGTTGTTGAAGTTGTTGAGATAGTAGTAGCCCTCATCCAGGACAGTGTTATTGCCGACAGTGATGTTGATCTTCCTGTAGGAGTCAGCCACTGTGCTGGTGCTGGGGGGGGGGGGGGTGTCATGTCAGAAACCCGAGTCACGAGTCATAAACTCAAGATCAGCAACCAACACAATACACTGATGGAAAATTCACACGTGACATGCAACAAACTCCTGTGGAAACAGTCAACGTTTCCCTACTTTGTGAAACTCACTGTTGTTTCCTCTGACAAGGTTTTGTTGATACGAACAAAACAGATGGAAAAAGAAGCATTTAGCCTCCTACTGGTTCGTCTAAGAGTCACGTGGTTCCTCGCAGGGAACGCGCAGAGCGGCTTACTTGCAGCAGTTGGGATACACCACGTCGGCAAAGAACTCCATTCCGACGATGGCAAACGAGTAGTAAAAGATGATGAGAGTCAGTCCTAAGCTGTGGGGAGACACACACAAGACTTACAACAAATGCTACTGTCACACATCAAAAACACCGCATGCTAGTGAGACTCTACTCGGCATGGGGACACAGGTACCGAAGTCAGAAAGAACCGCAGTGGTACATTAATGTAGATGGGTGGGGGGGCTACCTGGCCATCCTCGGGAAGAGCTCAAACATGGTGTCCAGCACGTTGCGGTAGCGCTGCTTGATCTTGAACAACCTATGAAAAAAAAACATTTTTAGGTGAGCCCTTGAAAATGGTCTCTGCTGCTCACACCTACAGTATGTAACCATAGGGGAGTATCAGGGATTGAAAGCAGAAGTGGGCGGGACTGCCAAGACCAGCCAATGATAGCCCTGTTTTAACTAATAAGAATCAATCAGCACCCAGCATCCATGGATGACCCCATTCACTAATCACCCCTCCACAGGGCCGGCCTCGGTTTCACTCACCGCAGAAGCTGCAGGGGGCGGAGCACCACGATGAAGTAGAAGGGCTCCATGTCAAAGGCCAAGGCCATGAGGCCCAGGAAGGCAAAGAGAGTGACCGAGAAATCAAACCTGTGGGGAGAGAAGCATGGAGGCACTGCACTCTTACGGTCCTTATGGTCTGCGGGGGCGTTTCCCCACAGTCTTCTCCACATCTAAAATGAGAGCGGTACTCACAGATGCCACCCTGAGCTGAAATACTCCATGGGACCCAGGCCTGTGATTTTCAGCAACATTTCAACTCCATAAACTGCACAAAAAGGGACACGAGGTACTCTAAGGCTGCGTAATGAGAGTGGTAAAGTGCTGCCCTCTGCTGACCGATCCTGGAACCATCCACGACAAATGCAAAATATAATATCAGTTGTCCTCATTGACCCTGACTGCAATGCAAAGCCCATGAAAAAAAAGAGAATGAATGCTTCCTTTTTAAAAAGAAGGAAAATAAGAGGGCACACAAGCCTCAGATATAGTGAGAAGATCTGCCAATACATGTCAGTTTTAGTGCAATAAAAGCATAAACTGGTGCTCACAGAATACGTTGTCATTAGGAAAGAACACCTTTAAATAAAAGGGCCCTCTGACTTACTGGTAAGGAAGACCATGTAGCTCCAAGGAACCTGCTGGGACAGGGTGAACACACCTACAGAGGAATGGAGACCAGCCGCGTATAAGAAGGTACATACAGCAAAGATATGGAGGCTGAGATGCCAGATGGTATCAGAGGAGGTCTTACTATTGGATATGTACGTCTCCACCAAGATCCACACGCCATTCACCGCAACGACAAAATCTTTGGAGGGGGGAAAAAAGCCTTTAAGGTACCTCTTCACCCCAAGCCCAACGAAAGTACCAGCTCACTACACGGGAATAATTCTTGGATCTCCTGCTTGGCCCTTAACCTTCCTGCCTTACTCCAGCTCAGGGAGGAAGCTGGCAAGCCATCTGATCTGGCAAAGCTCTGAGAACAGGCAGAAGCAGGGAGAAGGGCTCTTAGAAGACCGAAAGCCCAGGCCCACATCGAAACAAACACTCAAAGTACTTACACATGGTGTACTGGAATGGCTTGGACTTCACCAGCATATTAATGCCTGCAAGAGGAATTATTAATTATTAATGCCGGTATCCATAATGCTCATCCTTGTATGCACGACTTACATTTTTACAAGTTAATGATTATTCAGTCCAGTTCCATCAAGATGCAAGCTAAAAAAGATAAATAAAATGGAAACGTTTTGAATTCAACCACATACTGCAGTCAACTTCACAGCGGCACTGATAAGAACTGGTAGCCAATTTGTAACCTGTTGTGTTTGACGGACACTGCTATTACGGAAGTCTAATTCCGTCCATCGTACGGGACAACGGAGCAGCATTAACACCCTTTGCGGACCTCCAGCACCCCGTTCAAGGATTCAAAGGCTTTGTCATACGCAAGGTACATAGTGAGATTATAACCTGCAGGGACATGAAAGCTGTTCAGCTCCATCCATAACAAAAAATTGTGGAAGCAGCAATAACATAAAGCAATAATATAATAAATACACAGTAAACTAGCACCTGTACTTCTGTACCACCCCAGTCAGTTACACTAACAGTTCTGGGATCATTCGTACTCTGACCATCTGTACTTCAGGTCCTAAAGGTACTAAAATGCAGAACACCAAAGTGTGCCGCCATCTTTCTACATGATACGGAATCCACAGGCCATCTACCATCTATTTCCATTCATACCACCAAAGTTCCTGGGCGTAATGTGGCATTCGCTTCATTGGTCCAGCTTTGACCCCCTTTTGCCTTCAGAACTACCCGAATTCTTAGTGCCGTAGATTCAACAAGGAGCTTGAAACATTCCTGAGACTTTGGTCCATGCTGATATGACAGCATCACACAGCTTCTACAGATCTGTCAACCACACCTTCAGGATGCATAACTGCCATTCCACCACATCCTATAGGTGCTCTATGGGACTGACATCTGGTGAATGTGGAAGTCATTTGAATACAGTCAACTTATTGTCATGTTCAAGAAACCAGTCTGAGATATGAGCTTTGTGACATGGCGTGTTATCCTGCTGGAAGTAGCCATTTGAAGCTGGTTACACTATAGTCACAGGGTGGTTTTCCACTGCACCAGATACCATACTTTTGGTACTAAAAATTTGGAACTTGCCCCTTTCCCATCGATTTCCGATCAGGTACCAGTACCAAAAGTACCAAACCAACTGGGGTCCTTTTTCAGTACTTTGGGGCAGGACTTACAAAACATGATTATTGTGAATTGGTTATGCAAATAACCTGCTTTAAAAACATAAAACACATCCGCAACCCTGAAAAGGTGACGTTATAAACTTAGAAAACAACGATAAAGGAAGTAAAAAAAGAGTAAGTAATAACAGCAGGTTCTATCAGCTGGAACCAAACCATCAACAAGGCATTTTCACCCAGAGAACCGCCGCTCACTGCATGTTCACTAGAGAAACGTGCATGAAAATCCCAGCAGATCAGCCATTTCTGAAATACTCATACCAGCCTGTCTGGCACCAACCATGCCACTAAAATGACCATTCTTCCCCATTCTGGTGTTTGATCTGTATCTATATGATTTTATACATCATGCTGTCGACATATGATTGGCTGTTTAGATAACTGCTTTAACGAGCAGTTGAACAGCTGTACCTAACAAAGTGGCCAGTGAGTATATTTGGTGTGGATACTCCGCACCCTGAACACTGCAGTCAGCAGAAATTTTCTGTAGCTCCATAACATGTGATAAGAACACACTGCTTGCAAACTGAACACTTTGTTTCAATGCAAGACAAGTAACACCATGCAGTTTTAATGCACGGCTGACACAAAATGTACCAGTTTTGTTTATGCTGGATACACAGCTCATGTTACCTTTGAAGATGAGGAAAGTGGTGTGTGGGAGGTCATCAAACCAGTGCTCCCCACTCCGGCGTGGCTGTGGGACACACACACGGACACACACACACGCGCGCACACACACACACACACACACACACACACACAGGTCAGCACCCGAGAGCACAAGACAACAAATCAGAGCTCTAAAAACAAATATCATCCTACCCTCCACTTTAAGCCAATGACTTCGTAGAACTTGTAAAATTCCTCCAGGCTGTAAAAAAAGATCACAGTATAAGGTGGATGGCCTCAGTCAGAATGAGAGGACCAGAAGTACTTCAATTGTGTCTGTATGTCTCCTGTGTTACAGGTAGGGGGCGGCGTACCTGAGCGTGGGGGAGTCGGCACGGCTGAGGGCTTTGAATGTGAGGAAGCGGTCGCGGGCGCTCATCCGCGGCCGGTAGAAGCGCATCAGGCCGTCAAACTGCTTGAGCGACACCCCGTTAGGCCTCTGCAACAGCGAGCCATCAGTCTGCATTAGCACTGAGATTATGACTGACAGGCGCATAAGACCGCAAGGCTCTAGGGGACAACGTGCAGCTGTGAACCTGCATCTTCACAACGACTTTACTGTGAGATTATGTGGTTAGCTATTTGGCATGGCAATAAATCAAGAAGTGCATTTCCTCACAATTCGTTTTATGGCAGACAAAACCCAAGAGAAAGAATGTCGCTCATCTAAAAGCAAGAAAACGTGCCTGCGGGCTTCTCTGTTCTGCTGCAGATTAGCTAACGGCCACAGGGCTGAAACAGGGTCCCAACTGGCTAACCAGTGCTAATGCTAACAGACAGTCGCTACTCACTTGTTTGCTGACCAGGAGCTGGAACGCATGCTCTATGGCCGACCTCTTATGCAGCAGCAGCGATTTGAATTTCATCTTCTCCACGTCGTTGAAGGTGTCGAACACCACGGCCAGGAGCTACAAGCCCAGGGTATGTGCACAGCGTTCAAAATACACAGTGACCGGTTATTGGTTCTCTAAAGTAATATGGCAGCCGACCTGGACAACTTAGAAAGACAGCTACCAGGTTCATGATGAAGTACAGCTCGATGGACAGGTAGACAATGAAGAACACACAGGACCACCGGTTTTTGGAGTACGCTGGCATCATCACGTCTGGAAAGCTGCAGGAAGGTCCAACAGAGGAGGTCAGAGTTACACTCAGCCTTAAAGTGACCTAAGATATCCAGTAACTATGACATGTATCGAATTCCACGTTAAGGATAAGAATGGCAACGGCCGCCTGGCGAAATGCACAGCGATCGAGCCGATGGCACTCACTTTGCCGTCGTCAGGAGGACAAACAGGCTCACGATGCTGTTTTCCAGGGAATCGAAATACTGCGGACAGAATTGGACCCATTAAAAGTTCAGCAGACAACCTCTAAAAAAATAACAGTAGACAAAAAAAAGAAAGAAAGATGTCTCTTACCCGATCTGCCTTATTCTGAGAAAACAAATAAAATCCTGTTGAAAAAGATTATTATTTTTTTTAGGGCGTTACGGTTGGGTGACCTTTTGTTCAGGGGGTGTGGATGGTGCAGGGGCAGAGGGCTCACCCAGAATGGAGAAGATGAGCATAAAGAAGAGCAGCAGTAGCAGGATGTCGATGAAGGGAGGCAGGGACTGGAAGATCTGCCGCAGGTTCCTGAGGAGCAGACAGCCGGGGTTCAGCCACGGCGCCCCCTGCTGGGGGGTGGAGGGGCTCCTTGCGGTAGTGGGCGGCCGAGACCCACCTGCGCACGGCTCCGCAGTACCGGCAGTCCACCAGGAAAATGGGACGGAGGGCCCGCGTGACCCGTAGGTGAGATGTCTGTCGGACCAGCACCACGATGGCCTCCACAAACTGGAGGAAGAGCACGCAGGTCTGTGGGGGGCCAGAGGAGCACAGGGGAGTCAGGATAACCAGACCCAGTGCGGGGGGCCAACCAGAGGCACAGCAGGGACATGGATACCCTGGCAGGTTCAGGGTAGAGGTCATCACGTGCATTATAATACTGTCCTGTATTACAAAATAAAATGCCATGTTCTAGACTGACTATATTTTCCTGCAGTTCACCCCGCCCCCGTCGGGGTGGCAGGCGATACCCCTAAAGGGAGCAAATCATGCAGTGCATACCAGCAGGATGTGAAAAATGTCTGGTATGTGAGGTACGATGTGTTTAACTTCTCCATTTTTAGAATCCCTTTTATAAATCTTATTTATATGTTTTTATAACTTTTTATATTTCTATTTCTTCATAGTTTTATAATTCCTCAATGTTTTGTACTAATTAGTTGGCATCCAATTTCGTTGCACATGTGCAATGACGATAAAGATATTCATTCAATTCAAATCGATTCATTTCCAGATGATATTTTGTTGGGGCCCAGAATTTCTAGCCACAGCCCTAAGTACAGTCTAGCATCTGCCTGATCTCAGGTACAGATCTGGCGGTCCAGGGCGTTACCACGGCTTCTCCAGTAAAATGAGGGGTGCCTATTCCCACAGTGTGCCTTTCACTTCTACAGAAACGACACACTTCCCCTACAAAGCTGCCAGTGAGTCCGAAAGAGAGCAAACAAGCCTCACACTTTCAAACCATAAACTCTAAAGTCCCAGCTGTGTTCAACTGCTAACAGGGTAATGAAGTCCTGCATCCACCACACACAGTATCACTCACATAGTAGCTCTGCCCTTGCTGGTCACACAATCTGCATACTGTCTTTGCACAGGACAGCTAATGCATTGTCCAACAGTAAGCTTTCTTTATCTGTTTAAGACAAAGTACTGATATATACAAATAATCTGTGTATACAGCAGTCCCACACATGCAGCCTCTCTGACTGGCCACACCATCCTGTAGTAATAAATAAAATTCATGGGGGGTCCACACATTTACCTTCACCATGGTCCTTCTGTGACGAATGAAGGTGCGGAGGCCCAGCCATCGCATCTTCATGCAGAGCTCGAAGGCCACCATGGCCAGGGCCAGCAGCTCGAGGGGAGCGTGGACCTGCGGACGTAGGGTATCAGAGCAGGACATCGCAGCAAACAAACATTGCAGCACCCCCCTGGGTCCCAGCTGTCTATCATCCTAATACCATCTCGTCCTCGTCTTCCGCGGTAACCAAGGAAGGCGGGTTTGCAACTAAGCATCGTGCTAACGAGACTTTCACATTCAAAGCAGTCAACAGACAAGCTAATTAGCTGGGATAATGTCAACGATGCTAACAATCCTACTTAGGGCCCATGAAGTCTCAAGGCATCGTACCGATTGTGCTAAGCTAACGCGCTTTACACAGGGTGACGTAACCATGTGTCACACTACATGCTCATGCAGCTAGTGCTAGTTTACTGGGAAGGCCGCCGCTGAGGGAGAGGCAGGGGAGGTACGTACGTAGACGTCCAGCCGCAGGGAGGGCACGGCTGGCGCCTCGCACAGCGACAGCACCATGAGGAGCAGCCCCGTGGTCAGCTCCATCATGTAGAAGGCGTGGTTGTGGGCAAACAGGTAGGCCGTCAGCGCCTTGGGGTTCCGTGGATGCGTGAAGAACTTGTCGTTGTTCTCGCCTTCCTGCGGACAGAGGACCATCCTTAGGACAGTCAGGCACATGAAACGAATCCCTCTGGGTCCCGCTGTGTTGCTGACATGTATGTGCCTCCAACCAAAGCTAGGCTGCTCAGGGGTCATTCATCCCTGGTCGCAGCCCCTGGGCAATGTGTCATTTAAGCTACAAACGGGATTCTTATTCAGCAAAGTAATCCTGTGAACAATAAGTTACCTCACCTGGCCTTTCGGGCATTAAGTAGCTGCTAATTAGCAGATAAAGTATAAACCTATATACAGTATATAGCCGCAAGGTTCTGGGTAGGGCTAATGAGGGGCCAAGAAGCTCGTTCTCACCTGCATGTAGATGGCAGCCTCCTGGTAATTCATCTCCCAATTCTGCCGCAGGCCGGCTGACTGGATCCGGCGTTCTGGCGGTCCCGGTGTGGGGGTCACTGTGTTGTTGACGTAGCCTCCGCCATCTGCACCGCAGCAGAGATTTGGGGGTGGTTAGCGGCCCGGGCATAACGAAGATGGGCCAGAAAGTAAGTAAAACACCATTCAAAGCTAAGGGCATTGCTTTGTCCGATGCCATTTAATAAGCCCGAATTTCACATTTACGCTGCAAGGTTGACGCCGATGCCTTTCATGGAAACCACTCAGCGAAAATGAGACTAAACAAGTGGCCCTTTGGTGCCGAAGGACACCTCACACACTGAGAAAATTTGGAAATCTACTCCGTTAGCTGACATGGGTTAACCGAAACGACCAAACACAAGCGAGTAGAATCTCATCATTTGCAGAAGTCTGAGTGAGAAGGTTCTCCTGTATGGGGAGAAAAGGCCAAGCACGCTTCCTCATAGTTTTTGCTGTCTTTGGTGACGTACCCAGAGATCCCACAGCCAAGCAGTAGGAGGAGGTGACTGATGGAACCTCCTGGAATTCGGCGTGGTCCACGCTCGCAATGTCAGCGTGGCCTTCTTGCATGGCTGGAACCTTCCACGTAACCGTCACAACACTGCCGTTAGCGTAAGGCCAGTCCTGAATTACTGTCTCTCAAAAAGGCATCAAGACAAGAGGAAAAACACTCTTTATACTTCCACTTAGTCCCACGTACACCTTGAAACAAATCCAATTCCTCATGACTGCCTCACTGGAACGCCTCACTCGATGCCTCTGAGATAAAGCCTGGACCCAGTGCAGTATGTAAAAGGAGGAGGTTAATATTCCACGTCGTGTAAAAAATCAGCTGTTCCACGCATCCGGTGCCACTCATTGACTGGAGAGTCTCTGCCCAGAGCTCAATATGAAGGCTGCCGCTGGTTTGACTGTCCGCCTCTCGCTTCCCCCATCGGTCTGAGGGGGATAATAACCCTCTTTGGTTTACTTCCTCCCTTCCCAGCCAGGCAGCTGTTCTAGTAGCTGTTAGTCCAGTTATTCCCGTAGCTGGTTAACCTTTAACGAGAAGTGGGTTCTCGGTTACAGCCTGCCGATGCCAATAGACTACAACGGGATGTTCTGTGATAAGAGACAGCTGCACTGGATCAGCCCAGAGCATAGGTCTGTGGTCTCCCTCCAAAGCCCAGATGGAAACACAAAATAGGAGGCACAGCACGCCAGTCAGTTTCTGTTCCTGTGACAAAAGGTCACAAAAATACCAAAACAGCAACAAAAACCCCAGAAATAAATTTTGGGATGATCTTTAAAATTGTTCTCAGAGAAAAATAAAAGTTACCCAAAATGTGTTTAAAGCAGATCCTCAGCCTAAAGCGATCACATTAAAGTCAGAAGGCATAAAAATGTGTGTGGCAAATGATGTCTTTCCACATGTAAAGGATTGTCCACAAAAGACACCCACATCCAGACAGGCGGGGCCAAAATCGAAAACTTTCAGTGATGAAAAGATGTGGTGAGTCAAACCGCATAATCCTTGTAAGGCTTGTTCCATAAGGCAAAACTGTGCGGACACCCAGAAGATGTGAGTATGATGGGTGGAGACTCCAAATTCCAGAGCAAGTCCCTGCTTCCCTTCCAGTCCCGCCTCAGGTTTGCGAACGCATTGCTAGGAGCGCGTCTGATGACACATGAAGGCCAATCCGGCTTCAAAAGATCCCCATTTTGTTCTGCGGTTACATAAGATGACCCCAGTAGTTCTTGACTGTTTGCTCTGCTCATTTGCCCCTTAGTGCCACGCCATGCCCACATGTGCTCTAAAAGGGGGGGGGGGGGGGGGGCCGCCCCGGGGGGGGCCCCCCTCGGAAGGGGAAAAACTGAAGGAGCGGAGGAGGCGGGGGGAGGGAAAGAGGGTAA
>JAAGVU020000113.1:3979987-4013786 GCA_011763525.2 Mormyrus iriodes
AGTGCCTTATAGTTGCGCGTATAGATTAAGTCAGTTTAAAAAACGGGTTGTATAACCGTCGTATAGAAATGATTACCCAGCAAGAGGAGGGGTGCAGTACTGCTAAAAAACAAGCCACATGAGAACCAACACCTCCAGAGCCCCCCCAAACATGGTAACTTCTGCTTTCACTGGCATGTGTATGTGTGTGTGTGTGTGTGTGTGTGTGTGCGTGTTTGTGTGCGTGCGTGTGTATGTGCGTGTGTGTGTGTGTGTGCGTGTGCGTGTGTGCGTGCGTGTGCATGTGCGTGTGTGTGTGTGTGTGCGTGCGCGGTGCACCAGCTTTCGGGAGGAGGCTTGGCAGACCCCCCAGGGGCTCCGTGTCATGCTGCCGGATGGGGCGGGAGTTAGGCTCACAGAAGCCCTGCTCACGCCGTATCGATTCCAGTGCAAACAGTTCACCTGGCATCGAGTCATTAGATGCTAACGTACAGAAATGGATTAGCTGAGATCCCCCTCGGGTATTCCTGCTAATTTTGGACTAAATGGCATCCGATGTCCCCGTCTGCAGTTCCCTCCATCAATCTTCCAAAAGCGCTCGTCTAGGGCGGGGTCACAGGGAGCTTGGAGCTGTTCCCGGGAAGCAGAGTGCGCTCGGCATGGGAAACCCTGGATGGGATGTCGGTCCATTCTCAAGACACACACACTCGCAGGCTGAGGGTAATTTAGGGACACCAGTTTGCGTGTTTGTTTTTGAGCTGTGGGAAGATATCCACACAAACAGTTTATGAACATGCGAACTTCGCACACTGAGAGCCAGAAGCGGGATTCAAGCTCTCAACTCCATCAATGTGAGGCCATTCTCTGAGCCACTTGTTATGTCGCTTATATTCTATCATATTCTACTCCTTATGGAATGCAAATAACCTCTTATTTCAGTGCCTCCCGAATCTTTGGTTGGCTGTTACCGAGGTAACAGGCCCTTAAAATGCTTTCCTCAGACACTGATAATTTTCGTTACACTGACAACTTTTACTTTTTACCCCAATGATAATTTGCTCATTTATAATATGTCCAGTGATGTTGGGGAAAGATGTGAAAATTAGCCTTAACACGGTTGCCCTGTGCTGACACGCCTTCGACGTGACCTAACACGGCACAGGTTTCTGCCACCGGCAGCAACTGCATTAGTGGAGGACTGAAGGGGGAGGGAGAAGAAGGAGGATTAGGAGGGCAAAGAATCGGAGCCAGCTGCTTCGTCTCAGCTCACCGCAGAGAAGGCAGAAAGGCAGGGATCGCTCGCGATTCACGTCTGAGGAAAGGAGATGATGATTGTTGGCCTGCAGGCCCAATGAGTGCTCAGGACGTGTTTTAACCTGCTCCGGGAAGTCACCACGCAGAATATATCAAGCGCACACAGCACCAATTTGTACATATTGTGACAGTACAACGTTTTTTTAACACGCAAGCTGGTATAAATCAAATTCTTCTGGGAATTCTCCCAGAAAAAGCCAGGCTTTGGTGCAAATGAGTCTAAGAATTGTTCCAGGCCACATATAAAAAAAACACGTACGCAAAGAGCGAAATATTCAGCTAAGAGTTGCATCAGGTTCCATTTCCATAGGCATGAACAGAGTGGTTCGATGGCGGCTGCATCCTGTACTAAATGGACACATTAAAATGTACTCGCCCGTCAAATCAGTAGTTGTTATAAGGATCAATCTGAGATGACCCATACAATACTTAGCTAACTAAAAATCATCAGTTTTAGCAAATGGCCTAGATTAAGCTGTTGTGTTTCAAACAGCAAACTGGTACAGGCTGTGGTGAATCAGACAGGGGGTGGCCTGCAGCAAGACTTGACCTTGTTCTTTCCTGCTGGACCCAAGGCCTCTTAACGCAGCTTCTGAAATCTCCACACTGTCCTGCCCCTGTGTGGAGTCACTATACGCGGGACTCGAGCCCTGTCTTACTAACCACATTGGTGATTGGTCAAGACTCCTCACTGAGGATTAGAAAATCCCTGAATTGTTCGCCTTGTAAGTTGTGCCCTCTGTATATAGATTTCTTAAATGTGCTTTTACGCTAAGCACAAACAGTTAAAATATAAACATGTATAAATAGGAGTTAATAAATGCAGAGCCAAAGGGGACATTACTTGCATTAGATACGAAGCCAGCAAAGTCAGATTCCTGTCGCATGGTTCACCTAATCACGTACTGTATGTCTATAAAGGCGTCCTCGCTGACCTTCTCTCAGTTGTAGTCCTGCCCCTTGTTCACAGGGAACTCTTAAAATCCTCTTTTGCAGAGGTGTGGCTGTTTCCAGCAGGCTGCTAAAAGCTGACGCAGAAGTAAATGTCTTGACCTGAAAAACCCTCGAGCTTGTCCGGGCGTAAAGGTGAAAGTGTGTATCTGAGTTTCCCCCTGCTCTTACTAAAAAGGCCTGCGTAGGGATTTTCAGCAGGTAACTCTCACCCCTCGCTCCTGCATGCATCCCTAATCCGGACATCCTTCCTACTAATGCTTGGGACATTGTCAGAGCGCTGTACCGCAGCCTGCTTTTCCCTGTGCTGTTCCTTGTGCTGTTCCCATGCGCTTTCCCCTGCGCTTTTTCTATGCCTCTCCCTGCACTTTTTCTATGCTTTTCCCTGCACACTATAGCACCACTGGCGTGTCCGCATCGCCGATGATGCTGCTCACAGCTCAGCAGGACTCCGCCACACCGTCGATTCCCTCCTTGCCTCTCAGGCCCCCACGCAACCGTCAGGGGAAATGAGCAAATGCAAATGTGTAAAAAATGTTCAGCGACAGGCAAACTGCACGGGAAGATCACTTAATGGAACCATGCATCTATAATACCCCCTTCCGGAAAGCCATCGTAAAGCCTGCTTTTCAAATATCAACACCGTTCCTGCTGTATTGTGAGTATTTATCGTTAGTGCTAATATTATGTATTTCGGTTATTAAAGAAAACAAAAGCAATGCTCTTTTTCTTCAAACCTCAAATGAACCAGAGATGCATGATAATGACCTTTTCACAGCAGAGAATCCTCCTTTGCTCCTTAAATCTGAACCTCACTTCAAACCTATGTCTGCGTCACTCTCATGGTCAACAAAATCTCAAGATAAAGAGTAACAGAACAGACGTGGCATTTTGTTTTAAGCAAAAAATTGCATGTTACTACATGATGCACCTTCATCATCTAACGGCCTACTGCCCGGGGAGCGCCACCTACTGTTCACACCTCATAAGTAAACTGGAAATACCCAAAGGTTACGGGTTTGAATTCCATAAAGTCAACTGTACTGACCTAGCACATATATAATGTCCTTAGCAGATCATTTGTTAACAAGTAGATTACTTGTTTTATTGGTGCATAACTAGCTAGTGAGTATTTCCCTCACACACTTGCATATTTATAGCCAGAAATTCATGATAAGCAGTTTGCTTGAGGGCCCAGAAACAAGACAATGAGGAAGCAGCAGCCATATAAGCAGCGGCATTTCATGTGGCGTTAATATCCCACGGCCTCCGGTAGCGACTCGGCGGTAGCGGGCTGTCATCACCTCTTCATTTACGCTATCGCGCGAATGAACCGCCGCTGGTTTTAAGCCCCGGCGTTATGGAGGCCGCGGTCGGCCGCACATCAAAGGCAGGCAGCTCGTAACGGCGGTGTGATGAAATCTCGCGAAAACCTTGCGAAGGCCCCCGGAAAGCAGCGTCGGGGTCACGTGACTTGGAGCGGCGGTAAAAGACTAAAAGAACAGAACGTGTACACATGTACCGCGGTGATTTTTCAGCGTCTCACCTGATGTGCTGACTCGTGTGGGAACAAGTCCAGGATCATGACACAGAAACTCGTACTGCTGTGTTTTCCACTTTAAATATGTATATGCAGAATATATAATAGACAATATGTCTTCTGAAAGGACGGGGTGCTTACGGTCGCTAAGCATTGTGGTGTGATGATCTGTCCCCCCCCCCCCACCCCCACCCCCACCCCCCACCCCCAATGCAGATTAATGTGCAGCTGACGGCTCACCGTGTGCCTCGATAGAGCGGAATCCCGTTATCTGCCTGGATGGGCCCGTCAGCCGTTCCTCGGGCCCGAATATCCAATGCCGGCAAGACACAGAGCATCCGAATCACCATCACCACGGAGACCGAACCGCCGGAGACGAATCCGAGAGCGTCCGTCTCAGAGTGTGGGCTGTACCTCTGCGAGGGAATATCTCGGCGAGGACCCGGGACAATCTGTTTTCCTTTCATCTGGGGACTCAGCAGGAAGCATTATTCTCTTAAAACAACAGTCAGATGTGTCTGCACGGGGCACACCTGCAGCGAAAATATAATTTATATGATGGTGCAGAAGCAAGGAGAAATTTTTCAGTCCACGAGATGAACTGTACTTTTAAAAAAACAGCTTGTCTTTCTATTTGCCATCGAGTCATATGATTTACAAACTTTGCTTCCGTTTTTTCAGAACGAGAACCATCACTCGGCAATGTCACAAATGTAAGGAAGACGAATAGCGATGTCGCCGGGCCGAATGCACTCCCACTACTTTGCCTTGACAGGCTGGTCCAGAATGATTTAGCAATGGATGTCGGCTAAAAAGAGGGGGGTTTAGCAATACTTTCTACACTTATTCAGCACTCTGGGGCAGTCCGAGTTCACCCTGACCGGCGACGGGAAACAGGCCCCAAAGAAATGAAACAAATTACATTATGCAGCAGGCATGAGAGAATAGACTTTTGTGTTCGGCAGCAGAGCCTCGGAGTCCGCGATGCTGTCGGAGGGTTTTGAAACAATGGGACCCTTTGAAACCTGTGTTTTGTGATTCTTAAAAACGTGCTATCAATATTTCAGCTGTTTGGACGCGCTGCCGCCAAACTGGCCCAGCAACAACTGAAGTTAGCACACAGGGGCTGTGTAGACCCTGGGGTGCTGGTATGCGTGCGCGAGCACGTGCGCGCATGTGTGTGTGTGTACATGTGCGTGCGTGTGTGTGTGTGTGTGTGTGTGTGTGTGCATGTGTGTGTGTGTGTGTGCATGTGTGTGTGTGTGTGCCACACGCTGATGGGCTGTGATCTTTCTTCCCTTTGCATTATGGGCCAGTAACCATGTATTCACAGAGCTGTACTTGGAAGTGTGTGCTCAACTACCAGCATAGATCTAACCCATGTCACCCGAATGCGAAAACTACCCAGTTGTTGCTCAATTCGGCAACAAATTTGATTAATGAAAGGGATATTTTCTCTTCGAATCCAAGTGGAGTTGCCAGATGTTCTCATTTCACAATGTTTCATTTATGAAAATTCAATTTATGGTTTCATAAATCAGACCCGCTCTGGCTGTGTGACTTCATCTTGCAACATAAAGAACTCTTATGTAAAGTGAAAACCTCACCGGGGGCAAAACACTCCAGCACAAAGATTGTTCCTGTCCTGCTTCATGTGAGATTTCGACAACAGGCTTGGGTTGTCCCGTCCTGTGGTGCATGGATTTCCGAGAAGGTCTTGCGTTTTGTTTTTTTTTCCTGGTGGCACTCAGCACAATGGTCAAAAACCGTTTCATGTTTATATAATTTCAGTTGCCATTGCTTTTTAAGAGATGTTACCATGGCATCGGCGGAAAATAATGACTCTTCCAAGCGACTGGTTTCCTGAATTGCTGTTGTTTTGCAGGGCGCTGCTGAATTCGAAATCGACCTCTGATGCATTATGGCACAGCGCTACATCCCGAGCACACTTGGGAGCTGTTAAGCTCTATGTGTCAATCGAAAATAAGGGGGAACAGTGATGGTTAAAGAAGGGTGGCAGAGAGCTCTGGGATTGCACCAGCCCAAACCAAAATGTTAGCATTTGAAAAATGAAAGGACTATATTCCTCCTCAAAGTTAAATGTATAAATCCTGCGGGAAGGGCGGCGGGCTTAGATGTTCTGGGAGGGGAGGTGAAAGCACAAGACCCTCTATAAACCTTTAATCAATCATTAATTCATAAGGATATACAGTAGACTGTATTTTGTGGAGTAACGCTGTATTTTGGTTCTCTGAGTTTGCCTCTTAGTTTGTCTTTTGTTGGAGCTCAAACAGCTTTTGTTGGACCTTTGCTCTGCCTTTCCCGAGGTCGGAGTTCGCATTGCAGCCTCGTGTGGATCTATTTGCTGTCCCCAAAGACACAGGGGTTAAACGTCCATGTTAGGCAGCACTGGCTTTGCTACTGTTTCTGAGAGGCCCTGTCAAGCCAGTCTCTCCCCACGGGGTCATCCCCAGTCAACCCCAGTGGTGTACAGTGACAGGCATTCCGGTCACACCCACCCCACCCCACACGCCTTCCTCACGGTGCTCCCGTAATGCCACACTTCTGGTTTCCTTTCATTACTTGAAAGGGCAGCTAGAGAAGTGGGGGTGGGGGACACTGTCTGTCATGTGATCACTCTTGACCCCCCCCCTTATATGAGCACATATTTCTTCTTGGAAGCCTGTAATCCAGACCCAGAGCCCACTTTTGCACCCAAAATCATTACACCCATGCATCCAGTTGGAAGGGTTTTTCATGTTATTACCCCCCACTCTCCTCCCCAGTCCACACCCTGTCCCTTTGCCCTCCCCTGTACCCTTCCCTCAGGTCACATGCTTCTATCCCCCTAACAGTGTTCCTGTTGTTGACCTATGAACAAAATCTATACAAAGCATATTTTTTTTTGCAAAACCATTCACAGTTCCCATGCCTGGCAGGGCAGTCATAAGGGGAATTCTGCATTAGTGGTTTGGCAGCTGAAATCCCGCCTGAATCCTGCCATTGTCTATTGGCAGCTTGTGCAAATGGCTTCAGACGTTCTCACGTGCATTTTTAATCTCATGCATGTATTGTAATGAGCCTTGAAATAACAGAGTACATCGTGACTTATAGAAGAGTAGCACAAAACCACAGGATCGCATTGGTACCTTTTTTTGGGCTGCACGATTGAAGGAATGGATAAAAGCAGAGTAACCATGCCTTTTACACTGTAAACATCTGCTGCATTTAGATGTCAGAGCGCGCTGATGCCAAGAATCACAGACAAAAAAGAGCTGTATCATAACCCTTCACAGAAGACACACATAAAATGATAATAAATGAAGTGTAATGTGTTGTCGATATATAAATAAATCATGTGCTCACTAACTAGCCCCTCAATCGACGCACCAGTTCAGTAACTACAATGACACAGAGCAGCACTGACAGATACAGCTGATGCTACACTAGCAAGAAGTTCCTCAGGAAAGCTATTTTCACATAAACAGAAATGCCAAGTTCACTTATAGTAACTAATCCAAGTGAAGTTCTCATGTAACATTAAGATTGAGGAACAGGTATATAAAGTGATTAAAATATCTCAGATTAGCTCCTCCTATGAGGCTATTCTTCCACAGAGATCTCAACATAGACCTCTGTTACCTACAATGGAATATCCTCAGTCATGTGTCTCTCTCCTCATGCATATATCAAAAGTGATTTAGTTTTAAGAGTGACATTCTCTACTCCAAGGGGATATCAGCAGCAAATTTGTACCTTCTCAAGGGAGATATCAGCAGTGACTTTATTCCTACTCTATGGGGATAACAGCAATAACTTTATTCGTCCTCAATGGGAATATCAGCAGTGACTTTATTCCTATTCCATGCGGATATCACCAGTGACTTTATTTCCAGTACATGGGGATATCAGCAGTGACTTTATTATTTCTCAGTGGGGATATCAGCAGTGAATTTATTTCTCCTCCATGGGGATATCAACAGTGACTTTATTCCTCCTCCATAAGGATAGCAACAGTGAATTTATTCCTACTCCATGTGGATATCCGCAGTGACTTTATTCCTTCCCCATGGGGATATTAAAGGTGACTTTATTCCTCCTCCATGAGGATATCAGCAGTGAATTTATTCCTACTCCATGTGGATATCCACAGTGAATTTATTCCTCCTCCATGGAGATATTAAAGGTGACTTTATTCCTCCTCCATGGGGATATCAACAGTGAATTTATTCCTACTCCATGTGGATATCCGCAGTGAATTTATTCCTCCTCCATGGAGATATTAAAGGTGACTTTATAACTCCTCCATGGGCTATCAGCAGTGAATTTATTCCTACTCCATGTGGATATCCACAGTGACTTTATTCCTCCTCCATGGGGATATCAACAGTGAATTTATTCCTCCCCCATGGAGAGATCAACAGTGATTTTATTCCTCCTCCATGGGGATATCAACAGTGACTTTATTCCTCCTCCATGGGGATATCAGCAGTGACTTTATTCCTCCTCCATGGGGATATCAACAGTGACTTTATTCCTCTTCCATGGGGATATCTGCAGTGACTTTATTCCTCCCCCATGGGGATATCAGCAGCGACTTTATTCCTCCCCCATGGGGATATCAACAGTGACTTTATTCCCCCTCCATGGAGATATCAACAGTGACTTTATTCCTCCCCCACGGGGATATCAGCAGCGACTTTATTCCTCCCCCATGGGGATATCAACAGTGACTTTATTCCTCCTCCATGGGGATATCAACAGTGACTTTAATCCTCCTGCATGGAGATATCAGCAGTAACTTTATTCCTACTCCATGGGGATATCAATAGTTGCACTCCTGGACCATTAGGTAACTGCAGCTGGTTTGACTTTCACATGCAGCTGGGAGGCAGGGTTAAAAAGGCAGGCAGCCAAAAGCTCACTTGGGGGGGTGGCTGAGGAGCTGAGATGAATCTTTCTGCTCTCTAACGTTAAAGCTCTAAAGTGAGGGGGTGAGGGAGACGTCAGGAAGCCTTTGTTTTTAGAGATTCTGATTATTTGTTTATTTCAAGGTGCCCTGTACTGTGTGGAGGGATGGGGGTGGGGGGGCAGCTACACACGATCATCCCAGAACCACATTTCTGCTGGCTACTGACAAGCCAGCAGTGCTGATGCGGCCATTGAACAGGAACAGAAATAAGGGATGCGACAAGAAGCTGGCTGAACATCACGCTTGCTGAGGACAAGGCTCGCGAAAGGCTCCTCCATAATACAAATGCTCTCCGGCGTCGACTCACCGAAGCACTTGGACAATTAGTCAACAAGCATAGTTTTCAAGATGGATACAATTAAAATGGTCCCTTGTGGATCATCGCTAACTGCAGCTAGGTGGCCCTTTGCTGAATGCACCAACAATGCGTCCCTTATTAACCTCCAAGCGGGATTGGCTCTTCACTGCCATGCATTTCCCTGAGAGACTTGTTTTGAAGTTGCATCCAAATGGGCTACATTTGTTTACAATCCAGCCTTCATAAAACATTGTGCAATTCATTCACTCCAGAGTCGCCTTTAAAGATATCTACCTGCTCATGAGATGCTGACAGGATACTAGGATGCCTGGCTTGCACATCTCGCAACTGATTCATGTAGAAATGCACAAGGAAATAGCTTTTAAATTGGCTCGGGGGGGTACAAAGGGGGGGCTTTTGACTGGGGGCTCGTTAAAAACAGTCCGGGTTGTACAACGACTTATTTTATAATGTTAACGTGACGTATATCTTGCAACACACATACTCACATGTTCCCATTGAAACTAGTAAACACCTTCCAGCAGCAGCAAACCTTTCTGAGGCAATGAAATAGGACTTTTGTGCGAGAGCTACGACACTTGGTATGTGTGGAAGTAACTCTCGGTTTCCGCCAGAAGCCTGGTTCCCCGACGCAGCCGCTGGCCTTATTAATATAGAGGATATAAAAGCTCGTCTTGGATATTAAGACAACACGGGGAAGCTGTAGTGTGCTTTGAAATAAAAATGCATATTGTCCCAGTTCTCACTGCTTTGGTGACGTCCAAAATTTATAACTGCCCCTATATGCACAGTATACATATGCATTCATTTCTCACCTTTTTTCCTTAATGCTACAGTATTTTGTTGAAATGATACCTATTTTGTATTTTCATTTTTTTTTCCTCCTGTGAGGGAGCAAAAATCTGTTACGCTGTCCGCATTCCGCAACCTTCCATTCCACATTACAGAATAGAACAAACAAGTCGGCAGAAATTCAAAGCGAAGTGTCCTGGCAAACTGCTGCCTTAATACAAAGAAAGGAATCACACATTAGCGAATTAGCGCCTAAGCCAATGAGGTTCATTTACTGCGCCATTGTGGTCCCTTGACTGAAGGCCGCAGCGACAGCTCAGGCGCTGGCACACATCAGCAGAGGAAAGACACCAGAAAGGAGCATTGATGTGAGGATAAGTAAGTAAGACGACAGAACGACCTTCACTGAATGGGCCTAGAGAGGGACACAGCCCTGGAGCACGCTAGTAAATCGACATGTTGACATACAGGAGTTACGCTGGAAAATAATTTGAGGATATTGCCAGTAATTGAATCACAAATGCAAAAATGCTTTTAGGGAAAATGTGCACAGATGGGATGTTTGTGTGTGTGTGTGGCGGGGGGTGGGGTGGCATTCTGGGGTTTATTTTACTTTGGTTAAGTTAGAATATGAATATGCTCGGCATGGTGAACTGAGCCAGGATGGAAACCTCAGTAATCGCTCGGAGTTTTATTGCTCTAGTCATATTTGGGTAATTGCTGGTTATTAAGGGGTGAGATTTAGTTACAGGTTATAGTGCTCATCATCATCATCAGTTTTTTGGTGGAGATCATTTAGCTTGTTGGAAAAACACGAAAGCACATTTTAGCAGTATTATAACGGTTAAAGAAATAAATGGAATTACAGAGCACTTTATGTTCCCGGGAGAAATGGTTTGTCCCATAAATACCAGCAAACACAACAGAAGTAACTGTGGAAAGTAAATGATTGTTCTGAAAATATATGTAGAAATCGTGATCATTTTACCAGGGATTAAACAGGTCAGCTTGTAATCGCATGGCACACAAGGAGTACAATGACACAGTGTGAGAGAAACTCTATTGATCCCAGGGGAAAATTCTGAAGGAGGAAGGAAACACCCCAGATGGGACTCGAACCCACAATCCCTGGCTTAGAAGGCCAGTGCCTTGTCCATTAGGCCACTGGGGCAGATACACACCTGCTTTTAATCCAATATATTTAAGAAAATTCAGCCATTCTATTGGTTTAATCATGATTTATGGATTATAGGACATAGATTAGAGAAGATTATATGTGTAGTTTCAACAAGAGAAATTTTGAAATGAAAAAGGATAATTTTAGTGCTTCTGTCTATGATCAAGTAGTCTTCTCCTTCAAACCAGCATTGATGGTCTTATTTGACCTTTTCACACTGGCACGAGCCCTCGTCACTAGTTTTCACGTGACATTTAGGGCAACAATGGGTACTGGATTACCAAATATCATCACACTACAGTAGGAACGCGATACATGTGAATACTTTTAGAACTTTTGCTATCCAAGTGCCTGAAATAACCTCAGAAAACATTTAATACCAGTGACAGAGATGTAATTTAGCTGACGAAAACTATGATGAAAATTATTCGTCAATGGAGATTTTTAATTGACGAAAACGAGATGAAATAAAAAAAATCATTCATGACGCCAAAAACTGTGATGAAACGTAATGACACTTTCGTCAATGAATAAAAATGAGAGAAAAATGTCGGAAAGCGACAAATGTGACGCTTGTCAGAAGACTAATCAGAGTAAAACTAGTCAGAAGTAGTATCTTTAGTAAGTGTTGACTGTAGTTGTGCATGACTGGATAATATTGATCTAACCCGTTTGAAGCGTGTAAACCATGTAGTTCTGTCACTAAAGTCTGTCTGAAAACTCGCTATGCTGGGGTTAGCCTTGGGCAACTTTGATCATGGGGGACTGTATAATCTCTGGTCCGTATGATTGTATGTAGTATTACATACCGCCCAAGTCCGGCCTGCGCCGCAGTCGGCTTCAGGTAGGAAAAAAATGTAGCGACAGATCGATCAAGTTCACATTTAATGTGAAAGAAAACAAGGCTCAGTGCGAGCCGTGCGGAGCGGTAATAACGGGGATGAATGTCACAAACTTGAGGCACAATAAAATGAATACAAACAAATATCTGATTTTTCTTTTAATGTGTTCGAAAATTTCGCCGGCCTGAACTGAACTAGGTGTAGAAATACGCACATCCCTAAGCCCCAGTGTTTCCGTCATAGAGGCTGAATGAAGATGTACCAAACGCAAGTATTTTGTTTCAGACTAATTTCTGGTTTTAGTTATATTTTATTTAATGATAAATAAAATTCATATACAGTACAGCCATTTTTAATTAGTACATACAAATTGTTATCTTGACATTGTGGGGACCATTTTCCTCAGTTCCCACAAGCGGAAATTCAATTTTTAACAAAAAATCTGTGATTGCATTAAAAAAACTAAAAATGCAAAAAGGCTTGTATTTTGTTTGCTTATTTATGGTTAAGGTTAGGGCTGGGGAGGGATTAAGGTTCTTACATTTGGGATTGGGATTATGCCCCTAGAAATGAATGGAGAGACCCCACAAAGGTATGAGTGCAGGTCTGTGTGTGTGTACACAGAAACGTAAGTGAATTTTATAAGGAAATGTGACAATGACGTCTTATACTATGACTACACCTGTTAGTTTCATGTACTGCATGATGTATGTTGATTCAGTCAATTAAACCTAAAGCAGGTTTTAGCGACTAAATACCCTGCCATTTTTGTCGACTAAAACTAGACAAACTAAAAAAAAAATCTGATGACTAAAAGATGGCTAAAATTAAATAGCATTTTCATCAAAAATACTAAGACTAAAACTGAATCAAAATACAATGTCAAAACTAACACTTTAGAGATGGGATTTAATTCTGCTCAAACTTTTCTTGGATGTGCTGCTAACTTATTTTTTCATTTTGATTTCCCCCCAAAAAATGGATTAACTTCGCTGCTTTGAGCTTTTTTGTTGTCCAGACAGACTTTTCTCCTGAGCTTGAACCTAGCCCAAGCATGTCAGAGTATGCAAAAAGAATTTGGAGGCAAATAAGACCCAGAGGAGACCGTCTGAAGGTGCTGCTCACTCTGAAACAAATGGACCACTTTGTCAAAGGTCAAAAGATTGAAGAAGAACCTCTCAGCCGCTATGCCAAACTGTTCTTCAGTCGCTTGCTTCCGTTCCTGCCTAATATGGGCATCATTCCCTTTCCATTGTTTGATTACATTTAATTTCATTTAATTATTTACTAGTTTTTGTTTTTTTGGCAATTATAGTCATTTGTGCATCTGACACAACGGCTGTAGCACTTCCGGTCGTGGATCAGTGTGTACCGGACCTTCCTCTGTTATCGGACATAAAAGACTATGCCAGCGGGAGGTGCCCCCCCCCGTTGGTGACAGAGGGGAAAGACAGAATAGGAGGTGCACAGGTGAAGGAGAGGTTAGCGACAAAGTGCTATTTGTGGACGAGCGCGGCGTCGGTGGGTTGGCGCTGGCAGCGGCGGGCGGATCGTGCCGCGATTGAGCTGCAGAGGCACGCAATTACCAGCGGCAGCTGTCGCCGGGGTCGCGGAGACACGGGCCGCGCTCTCACGGTGCTGGCCGGTGAAGAGATCCAGTAAATCATGGCATAACGAGCCCGCCAGTCTGAGGTCCTCTATCCTGTTTGGCCTTTCTGTGGTGGTGAGGGGGCACCAACCGTCTGAATGGACCAGAACCACTTAGACACAGTCACTGAACATTCACTCGTTCACTGTGCAAAACCCGCGGTGCAGTGCTGTTTATTACTAAGTTGTTACTGTGGAATTCCAGGCAATACTTCCGACTTTCCCTGCACTGTTACTATTTACTGTTGTCTATTATTTATTGTTACTGTCTAATAATGTTTAAGTCTTTTTGTTTTTTAAATGTGTTTGTTCAGCTAATGTAAACCTGCAATATTCTTCCATTTCTTTCCAATCTATCTATCTATCTATCTATCTATCTATCTATCTATCTATCATCCATTTGTAGGAGATGCACCCAGGGATGAGGTGACAGCAAATAGAATATATAAGGCTTCTCTGTTTATTACGGCGCCTTTGCAGGCTGCCCCAAGCCTGTAGCATCTACAACTTTGTCCAAAAATGCCTTCTTGAAGTCTGAGGATGGATGAAGTCAGGTGGGCCCCGGTGTGCTCTTTCGCTACAGGTAGCATAATCCTATGCATGCTGGGTGACATTTCTGTCCCAATAAACAACAAAATAAAAAACGGGAAGACAAAGGAAGGTATGATTGTTCGGTTTTTGCCACTGCGGGTTTCAAAGCATCCGCACCGCACCTTAGAGTTATCAGACGTTAGCTGTGATTTGGCCAGAACGAAACTCGTCTCTGTCCCTGTGTTTGGAGCTTCGAACCTCTTTTAAAACAGCCAAGCTATAGCGTTACTGCAATTTTTAAAAAGTTTATCTTGAAGGAATGCAGCCTGCATAACAGAACCCATTTGTTTCCATGAATACAAAAATGTATGTTGACCAAAAACCGTGTATCTGGAAGCACAACAACCCATGAATCAGCTGAACCGAAATGAAACCAGCCCAGAAGATTCTGGAATGAACATATAAATAAATATGTGGATAAACAAGACAGGCCGAATTGTCCATGTTTGTTTGCAATACGTTTCACGCTCCCAAAACATCCTGGATCGGTGGGTTAGCCACAAAATTCTTTTTTGTTTTACTTGAACACTGAACTCATGTAGTCTACATTAGTTCCTGGAAAGCTTATTTAAGGCATTTTTGCAGATTTTTGTTTTTCACTCAGTAATAATGTCACTCGTGGTGTAATTTATGACTGCAAATTATACGCCCCATATTCTACGTTGGACCGTCAATGTGATCTATGGCGTTTTCCATAATCCCATCAGCAGCCAAGACTAATGCTGAAATAATCCCGCATCATACATCATTTTAATTTAAATCGATACTTGGGGCTTGAGTCTGAGCTCACTCTCAGGGCCCGACGTGAGCGATAGGGCAATGTGCTTGAGTGTGACGCATGCCCGCCGTCCACCACATACTGGAACTGGGAAACGCGAAGGTGTAAAGACGAAGGGGGGGGGGACAGAGGCGGGATGCGGTCAGGCTGGGAAATAGCCCGGGAAGTCTTTCCTTTTCGGGCCTTCAGGTGTCTCCGAGGAAGTCCTGCCATGTGCCTGAAGGAGGCGAGGGCTGTCCCATACAACTCATTGCCCATTTGTACAACCATACATTGTTTTTAATCATTTTTAAATTGTATTTTTGTTTGCATTTTTCTGTCTTTGTCTTAAGTCCATGTCTCAGGATGTCGTGTTTAACTGTCTTTCATATATAAAAATATATATATATATATATATATATATATATATATATATTCTATTTACCACTGACATCTTGCACTATGACCAACAAGATCGTAATTGGATCTCAGCAAATGACCCATGGATTAAATAGGTGAAGAACATGATAAAGACTATTTAACTTGATTTAAATTCCTCTCTGCCTATTTTTGGAGCCAAAAACTGTTCAAACTGCAACCGTCAGGCCTGAGGCCCTGAACCTCAGAACTCAGGGACAGTGTCTTCCATCAAACCAATCGACTGCTGAACTCTGCTCGATGAACCATTCTGTCATCCATGCCCACCACCCGTGCTCATAGTCATGTGGTGTTTGTCATATTGGTTACAGTTACTGTTCCGCTTAGCACACTGCTTATTACCACTATGCCATATATCTCCATTTCCTGTATACTTCCTAGTGAACTATTAAGGGCCTTGTTCTGTTTTCCTTTATGTGCCCTACCTATTTGCTGCTACTGTGTGAGTTTTTCCATTCATCTGCGCAAGTGATGTGACAGATGAAGTGGTTCGATTTGATTTCAGCCATATCTTTCACAGGGACTTGTATCATACCCAGCATTCTGTTCTCAGCGATCTCCGACACTTGCACCTCTCCTCACCCCCCCGCTCCGCAGCCCTCCTTACCGTAAACATAACTTAATATGTATTTTTAAGATGCAGGTTATTAATCTTTTAACATTTCACTGTTGGCTATTTGCCTTGAGTGTGAGAGCATTTCCACAACGGAAGACACTATAATCTGTCCGTGCTGCTGAATATGCAAGACCATCTGAAAATAGATGCTGATGTGTTAGAAAGCCCTGATTTCGTGGCTTTGATGTGAGAGGTGAGGGAGTGTTCATTTGTAAACCTTTTTAAATTTAGCTTTTCTTTCCCTTCTCGGGGAAATCGATAGGATGTTTGCAGACGGCTGGACGTCCATCATTCTTAGCGACAGTGAGGCGGCAGGTCAGATTCCACCACGTCTTGATAAATTAGCTGTGTGCAGCCAGTAAGCACATCGCAACTAATAAGCCCCACCCCATTTCACACTCCAGCCAATCCGGAGAGCTCCTGGGATAGCCCTTGCTTGTGGGGTTATGGGAGGAGAAGAGGGTGTAAACTGATCTGATCTGGGTGCTTTTTCTTACTGAGAGATGAGTAAAACAGAAACACACACATAAACACATACACACACCCCAGCTAGTTTCACTTCCTGGAAAAAGTATGAGAATTTCCTGTGAATGAAATGACGCATCACACTAGCTTTCTGCTCAGGCATTTTGTGCTGAACAAAGTACTTTACATATTCTCGGTGAGAGACGCGAAGTCGGCAGAGGTTCGTCTGTATAGACACAGCACTTTGCCACACCTCGTGACTTATGACTGAATCTTTTTGTTTATACTGAATTCTCTTACAGATTATTCATGTGTGAGAAAGACCCCCGCTGGCTGTTACCTGAACTGCCCCGAGAAATAGCCTTCATCATCAGTCTCCACAATGAAACATCGAACGCAGCAACACCCGCAGCTCTGTGATAAGTATTTAAATTTATTTATTTAGCAGATACGGTTACCCTAAGCGATGCACAATCAAGAAAGCAGGGCCAGCCGGTTCTGGAAACAGTTGGGGTTTTGAACCTCACACAGGGGCCCAATTGGAAAATCACTCTGCCAGTGATGGGATTTGAACCGAGAACCTGCCGATCAGAGACACAGAAGCTTACCCAGCTGCTAAAAGCAGCCATGCCCATGCCTGTTCAGCCTCGGATTGGTCCGAATATGGACAGGTAGCATTAAAAGCCTAATCATTAGACATGGAGCCATATTAAGAGAAGTAGACAGGAAATCGGCATGAAGCAGCTGATCGCTACCAACGCGCGCCTGGAGCTGGTCCCACGGGGCGTCTAATCTGATTAATTCAGTCCCATTATTATCAAAGGGAGCCTCCCACAGAGATGTCTCCACCTCCCCAGGGTTCCACTCATTTTCCACCTAATGTTTATTGGATTCCCTTTAGTGTCTAATTCTTTTTCGAGTGAATCGCTGATAGGCACCAAAGTGAGATGTCCTCATTAACTTTAATTTCCTAATTGACACCGGCTGCAATTGTAAGCACGTGTGTCACATGCACCACTTTTTTTGTAATTTGTATATGTGGTGAATAAACTTGGCCCTTTTGCTGGAACATTCTCGTGATTACCGTAACAAGCTCTCAGCCTTCGTCGCTCTCGTTCCTCGGCGCTTTGCCTCCGCAGTCTGGGAGTACGACAGGGTCCTTTGTGTTGGTTCTGGATCTCCCAGGTTTTCCAGATCGTTCCCACGGAAGACTAAAGCCAACCTCCTCATGGCTGAACTGCAACAGAATTTAAAGCCATTGGCAGCCTGTGTCTCCAGCTCGCCAGAAGTTTCTGGACCTCTCTGCGAGTTACCTTAATCAAATCAATTAAGAGCTAATCACAAAGGAGTCAAATCTCTGTAATTAAATACAGGCTTATTTTCTGTGTTCTGCATTTTATAAATGGGTTTGCCGTGAGAATGGATATGTTCAGATGATATCACAGTTTGTGAGGAATTTTACACGGTGATTTAAATCATTATTTATTGTGGTAAAAACAAAGGTCGCCACTGCCAAAGGAATGTTGGAGCACCGTACTCTAAAGAGATTAAAACTTTTTTTGGATTTCATTTATGTTGTAATTCTCTGGTTTTCATGATCTATCAGCACTGAGTTCATCCTGAGCGCGAGGAGAACACCAGGGCAGTCAAGTTTGATGGTCAGTCATGTGTTTGGGGGGAGGAACTTATTTAAAGAGTTTCATATTCATGTAGGGATGAAAGATTTTGTATATTGCATCTCCATCAAGGCCTTGGGAACTGATTTTATGCGGAGCGATAGGTGGGTGGGTGTTTGGGGTGGAGGAGACGGTGATGATTTGCCAGTCTGGGTTCCTGTGGTGCTCCAGAGCGGCACTGCTGCCTTCCAGGCCCAGGGGAAGCCCTGTCTCTCACTTTCGCTGACATCTTTTTATTTTAATTATTATTTCCCCCCCCCCCCCAGTACCCCCCTTGTTTGATCTGGGGAACGCTGTGCCATTTCACACAAGCTGCCCGCCTCTGCCCAGAAAAATCCCAGGATACGCACGGATTATGGAATTTAGATGTGGGCACAAACAAAGATGTGGGAAAACGACTCCTTTGTAGTCCGTGAAAGAGTTTTGAATCTTTTTTGATGGCAGAGGGAACACAAAGCACACAGCCCAATGGCGTGAAATGGAACAGAACTGCTCTGTAAATGCTAACATCTCCTAAATATTAGACAGACAGTGTCCGACAAAGGTGTTTTCTGAGCTATTGAATGAAATAACACTGTTTGTGCTGTATTCTTTTATTTTCTACCGAAGTCAAAGGGACTTTTTAGTGTTTAAATGAAATCTACATGCTGTATCACTGCATGATTTTAATGGATTCAGAAAATCTGGAGGTCTGCTTTGCCACAGATCCTGAAACTGCCAATCAGAAATGCACAGGTCCCAGAAGGGATCGTGGAGACCTTTTCCATATTAACATAAACCCACGAAGCATCCAATGGGACATGTTAGGAGACAGACAGAGATTCACCGAAGAGCTCTCGCTTTGACGGACCCAGACACAGCGTTTTTGAAGAGCGGATCGCTTGCTGTTTCTGATCACTCTGCTTTTCCTGGCCTTGGCTGCGACTTTGTTGGATCTGCAGCTTTGTGGCACCAGCCCTGCTTGGGAGAGAAGCGGTTTGGCCCGGGTATGAGTGGAGAGCGGTGGAGCTCTTGGAAGCTGTGCTCTCCCACCGTCGAATGGGCACACACAGGTACACACCCACGAGGGACAGTGGGGCTATATCTGCAGCCCCCAGTCCCTCACCCCATCACCAAAAAATTGGGTGTGGAGTTTGCAGCAAAGGATTATTGCCCACTTTCTTGTGAAACGGAGTTTTGGGCTAGGGGGGAGGGGGGAGGTCGAGCTGGCACGCGCCTGATTGGCCCACGCCGGCGTGCTTGTGGCCAGTGGGCACCACGCTGCAATGACAGAGAGGAGGTTTTCCTTGGCAGTCGGGGTCTCTCTAGCTGAATGGCCCCTACCAGCGGCTTGCAGAGATTTGTCCCGGGCCTCACGAAAGCATGGGAACGTACAGCCAGGAGAGACGACGGCTCCGTGGGTAATGCTGACGAGGTACGGGCTGGATGAGCTTAGGGATCAGCAGTCATGATTAGTGCCGTGTAAAGGGACTTTGTGTTTCCTTTTGATTTTTTTCAGTGCAAGGACGTCCCCCTGCAGCCCCACTCTTATCAGCCGCGGTTTCTGAAGGTGTCCCGGCATTTCCTCCACGGTTAGTCCCGGTCAGAACCTTAGCCGGCGCATGCAGCACGTACAGAATCACAATCCGTTCATGCGGTAAGTACCAAACGTGCGAGGAACTTGCCGTGGTGCAGGGGGCAGCTTGAGGTGGACAGTTAAACAAATAAATAAAATACTCGAGACAGAAATGCAAAAGACAATAAATAAAATAAAAAGGAAAGCAAGTAGAAATAAAACTGTGCAAAAAATAAACCTGTACATGTATAAATAATGGCAAGACAAGCAGGTGTAGGGTGCAGAAAGTTTTGGCTTATGTGCAGAAAGGCTTTTGAAATATGTATAAATATGTATAAATATGCCCCATCAGTGCCAGTGTGCTCCTCCTGAGTCCTTACCTAGGGAGGCATCGGTCTGCGGAATGAAGGGCCGGAACTTCTTTGGCCGTTTCAGGTAGGCGCCGTTGACTTCACACCCTCTTGAGATGGTGATTTCACCTAATTGCATGTTTCAGGACCGAAACCGGAACGTGGCAAGAAGCAACGAAGCGCCACGCACTCAGCAGGGGGTTTGAGACCCAAACCCTGCAGGTGTGAGACTCAACACCCGAAGTCTATAAGCCGGATATATTTAACCCATACACAACATAGCTGTTCACCCAGTCTATGTAAATGAGGCATATTTTACACATATTTAAATCAGCTGCTGTTTAATGGAATCATAGCATCTCCTCTGTAAGCATATTAAGAGCATTCGCTCCCACAACCAACATTTGTCGGAAGGTCGCTGGTTCAAGTCCCATACTTGGCAGAATAGTCACATGTCTGTTGGGCCCTTCAGCAAGGTTCAAAACCCCTGAAATGCTTCAGGGGTGCCAGACAAATGGCCTGACCCTGTGCTTGGACCCCAAACTTCACTCTTGCCTGTATGTCTCCGTTTTAAAGGAGAGCAAGATGTTATATGCGAAAAGAGGCATCCCAATGTACCTGTCCTTCTGCCACTAAATCAGCATTTCATTTTTAAGTCAAGCAATATATGTTTATGTGTGTGTGTGTGTGTCTATATATATATATATATATATATATATATATAACCACCAATGCAGTTAAGTGGTTTGCTAAGGAACAGATCCTGCGCCCTACCAGATCCTGACCCACATCCTTAACTGCTCCACTGCCCGCTCCCCTACATCGAGTGCAGAACCTCCATCATCCTGACAGTTCATTCATCGCCACTCGCTCTCAGTGACTACAGGAACGATAACAGACATGTCCTCCGCGTCCTGGATCCTGAGGCCTCTGGTGGGGCAGCTGTGGCTGACCTGAATCGTACCAAGTTACCATGCGATCTGTCGTCAATCTCTACCTGCTAAATATAGATAGTAACATTTTAAACTCCCTGTAAAAATGATTAAAGTGTAAGGCTTACAGCTGTAGTTTTAATCAGCTCCCTTTCATTATACTTTAAAGGTTTATGTGCGTCTTTAGCTTAGCTGGAGTAATTATTTAAGTATTGAGATGTACAGTATTTGATCTGAGTTTGGGGGGGGGTTATTTAATGCCCTGCTTCATGTTTCTGTACCGTAGATCAGTGTTTCCCAATCCGGTCCTCGGGGACCCACAGTTGGTCCCTGTTTTTGCTCCCTGCTAGAAAGTCCACATTTTTGCTCCCTCCCAGCTCCAGAAACGTGGACTGTCTGTGGGTCCCATGAGGACTGGATTGGGAAACACTGCTATGGAGCAAGAGTTTAGCATCTCAGAGATCCAGCAGTACAGCGCTTACTCATGTTCATGCTCATTCCAGTGTTGCTCAAGCGACAATGTTCGGGCAGGAAGTTTTCACGTTTAAACGTGCACCAGATCCACAGACGTAAATAGCACATAAACTTTACAGATCTCACGCGTGCCGCACATTGTGACCTCCCTCTGAATTCTGATGGGGGGACAGTGGGGGTCACTGTCAGCCAGATGGTGATTAGTACAAGCTCCTCAGGGACTCCAGGACAAAGAAAGTAGCATTGCATGTATAAGCATTTGTACATATGCTCAACTTCTACCTACTGAACACACTTATTTAGACAGACCGGTAAGTGGTATATAGATGTAATTAACCACGAATGTTCATTCACAGTTATATTCAGGCTTACCTATAAATAAGCTGCCTATTGCACAAGAATTTGGCAGATGAGTGAGTGTTTATAAAGTCCGACTGTTGTTCCTGTAGGTCTGCTATTTATATCAACTTATCAGTATTTGCATAGTGTTCCTCTTACGTGCTTTCTGGTCTGCAGCCAAGCAAACCCTCCAGCACCCAAACGTTATTCATGCCTATAACTGGTCACTCACTGACACGAGCGTTTTGAACAGTGACAATGATTGCAGTTCATTGCTGGCTGATGGAACATGAAGGCGTCTGATGTTTTTCAGCCATAGCCGCGCGCCAGATGCTTTTGCTCGAGACATCTTAGCGCAGCTGAGAAGTGTCGATTCATAAAACTAGATATTTCACGTCAGCCTATTGATTTTGAGCACTTCGCTCAAGGGTACAACAGCCTGAACCCCATCGGGATTTGGCAAAAAGCTGCACTGCACCGTCGCCTCTCATCTGCATTCCCAGGGAAAGCGGAGCTCAAGCCGGCTGCCTGTCATCCCCCTTTGAGTGATAGATGCTGAACGATTGCCTCAAATCACTGCCGGGAAGCACGTTCTCCACAGAGCGCTGCCAGAGAGCTCCGCGTAATGAACTTTTAAAGGACTCGCTGTGTAGATTTAATAAGATGGGAAGATAAAAAAGATCCTCCGTATTACCTTTTAAGGGCCCTACTGCCATTATACTATGCCCACCCTCCCTCTCCCCCACCTGTCCTTGGGGAACAAGCACTGATTTCCCTGCGAGTGGTGTGCATGGCCAAGTGAAGGTGATGATAATATGGATGAATGCTGCTCAACACCCAAGGTAACGCAGCACCATGGGGCTTTGAGGAAAGGTGGTGGTGGAGGGGGGGGGGCGGCTGTTTTATTACTGAGCTTTCAAGAGAGCAGATTACGGGCTGCACCATCTGCGTCTGATCTGTGCCGTTTGTTTCAGGATTTTCTCGTCCCTTAATTTGGCGCCGGTGTAAGGTGAGAGTCAAACTGGCACCGGCGACCAGAAACGTTAGGCAGCGCTCATCAGCAGCTTCTGCCAAGCCAGCTGCAGGGAGGCGAGCCCCTGTGAGTCACCTGGAACAGAGACACGGAGGAAGGGAGGAAGGAGAGAGAGATAGAGAGAGAGAGACAGCAGAGAGAAGGGAGAGAGAGGGAGAGAGAAGGGGGAGAGAAAGAGGGAGAAGGAGAGAGAAAAGGAGAGCAAGGGAGTGAGAGCCCTCCACAGTTCATCACTGTGTGAACAGGAAAGGTAGCATCTCCCATCCATTATTATGACATCATAAAGAGAAGCGAGGTCTGAAATAAACGAGCCCGGGGGGAGGGGGGGGTTGTTATAAGAAGTACCAGTGGCTGTAATAGTTTAACTACCTTAAAATTGTCTCCCAGCAGCCCCTAACATAAGATTTCCTGGGCCAGCTCCAGCCCCACTTCTCCGACTGCGGCCCTATGACATCTGCTGTGCCTATCAGCTCTCTCAGAAACAGCCTGAATCATTACCCACTTAGAGTGTCCAGCAGTGGCTTTAACTCGCAACTGTTTTGCTCGTTAAAATCTCCAGACGACATAACCTTGCCCTAATGTGACATTATACCCACCATGACTTTTTTTAATTTGTTCCTCCTGCACTGTAGGTTGGAATCTCTGCTCCGTGTGCATGGAATTTGCATGTTCTTCACATGTCACGTGGATTTCCTCCCATCCACGGTTCCTGGTGGTTGCCCTCTGGACACAGGGTGAAGGTCTGGGGGCTTTCCCTCCCCATGGGTGTCACAGCTACCCTGAACCTCTCCGGCCCTATCAACGCCCACAATGCGTCTCCATTTCTTAACATAATCATCTATATTTAATACCTACACAATATCCATCATAAATAAGTTCTCACTTTACAAAACATGCATCACAGTGACATCATATAATTTATATGTACCCTATTACAGGGATATCCTTTCAGATTCATTCTATATATAATCTATATGTAATATATAAACACATTGTACTTATTTTTCACAATATATGATGTTCTAATATTACTTCATTAAATTATGCAACGCAATTGATCCCTTGACTATACACAAAATATGACCATGAGACCTACAGCATTGTGAACAAAGGTTACAATGAAATGCATGACATATAAGAGAGGCAGTGTGCATGAGAAATAAAATAAAATAAAATTAAATAACCATGCCTGAATAACCCAGGCTACACAAAGTTATGCAGTTAGACTAGGAGGTACTGGGGGCAGCAGGCTATGCCTCTGTGCCTCTGGGGGCGGCAGGCTATGCCTCTGTGCCTCTGAACAGAAAGTTGCCACTTTTTGCCGCGGTACAGTAGCTACATGGCTGTCAACTCCTAGCTATAGGGGGCGCTAACCCCCCCCCCCCCCAAGATTACTCATGGGGTACGAAAAAAGAGAATTTTTCTCCATGGGGATTTATAATGTATCTATCTAAAATCTCATCTAAAATGTCTATAGCCCTGACTTGGTATCTATGTGTGTGTCCTGCGATGGACTGGCGTCCCATGCAGGGTGTCCCTCAGCCTTGTCCCCTGTGCAGCCTGGGTCAGGCTTTACAACCCTGACCAGGATAAGCTGTTGGATGGAAGTATATTTATTAACATAATGTTACCTGGGTGATAAGGTAATATTTTTCATTCTGTACATTATTGTACTGTACTGTACTACGATTAACATAAAAAATGTAATGAACGTCATCTGGAAGACTAACCCTTACTTCCTCACCTGAAACCTCTCCACAGAACACAGCAGATTTTGCGCAACCATTCATTTGAAAACAAGAAGCAGCACGTTACGAAATTCTTCTGTGTCTGTTTCCCTCGCAGTGTTTTATAAAACACTTCAGAAGAAAGAAACGTTTCTCAAGTGCACCTATAGATCAAAACAGAAACCACAGGTTCTTGTTTCGAGTGAGTAAGTCCTTCCTTGTGAGTTAAAGGTATTTGCTTTATAAATACAATAAAGTTTTATTTTCAGTGATTGTATTTTTTAATTCATCATGCTTTGTTGATGTGGAGGAAAAGCAGCTCCTCAGCTGCTGTTTGGGTCCCAGCTTGATTGTGTCCGCTGGACACACGGGTTTAATAGCTATCCACGGCTTTCCGTCCTCGGGAATGACAGCGAGGTCACGCTCTGGGACAGACTAGGCAGTGAGTGACATGATCTACGGCAGCAGAGCATGGATTTATGCCACCTCATCTCCAGTGGATCAGCACCGACCTGGCCCACTAATGGGACACCAGAAGGCCGAAATCTTTGTCAGACAGAATGAATTGTTCTGTTTCATAGCAACTGCATGACACACTTTACTGAAATCATTGAACAGACAGAAGCGAGGTACAAAGAAAAGTTACCTTTGGGCGTAAACTTCTCCAATAGCATGGGAGAGTCTAGAATTATTTTAAGGTGGGGGAGAATAAGAGGGGCCATAATTCATACAGGGGGGCCAACCTTATCATTAGCCAATGAATTGTTATGGGTCAGTATGTGACAGGGGAGGGGGCACTGCTGGGGCCAATCAACTTATAGCTGGGGGCAGTGACCCCCCCCCCCCCTCCGCAGACACCCCTGTCCAATGGGCTTCACTACACTTTCGCACCCAATGCACCCACAGTGAAGAATAAAGAATTTATTGAACTCCACTTAATTTTTATAAAGAATCCCCCCCCCCAAGTAGTTGTGCTCATATAGATTAATGGTGGCTCATCTTCCAAGACTCTCATTGATAGAAATGATTTTTTACTATCATTTTACAATGAACTGGCATCCTGTCGGGGTGCCTTCAGCATCGTGCCCCGTAAGTCATGGGACGGGCTCCAGACTCACCATGAACCCGTGCTGGATAAGCAGTTATGGAAGACGGATGGATGGACTTTACAATGAATGATTTTTTTTTTTTTATGAACTGTACCTACAGTATTAGCTTGCACGGTAAACACGAGTTATTCTTTTCATGGGTGCGAGGCCGGTAGTAAATGAGAACTCATAAATTTATGATGTCATAAATTTATATTGCTACTTTATACAGCCTATATGTACATCATTGTAATTAGGCACAGTTTTGGCCATGCATCCTATAATAAGGACATAAATGTAGATGGAATCCACGGTTATTATGCTGATTATACTATAAATCATTGTTAAAGGTACTAGATGGGGAAGTTCTTTCGGAGCTGGGCAGCTGAACTGGGAATAGGGCATGTCTGGCTTCTTATTCTTTTGGTTGGGAAATCTCTCTTGCAGAGCTGATTGAAATTCCAGACTTGTATACATTGTATTAAATATGTGTGCACTCAGCAAAGAATGTATAAATCTCCCCAGTTCAGCCAGCCCTCGATTGTCCAGCAACTTCTATAGTAGCTCGTAGTGGCCTCTGCCATAAAGACTGGCTGCTGTGAGCGAAAACAGATGTGGTTGCCTCACAGTGCAGAGTCTGCATGCCTCGGGCCGCCTGATATAAGTCTTTGGTTCACAGAATTGATTTACTCAAACATCCGGTCCTGTGTGGGGCCACGACTGACCTGTCCGTCCCTCCAGCTCTTTCGAAATTAGGACTGCTGCTATGCAGCGGCATGTACATAAAAAGATGACAAGAACGTGCATGCCTGTCGGCTTGAGTAAAAAAAAAACAGCCATATGGAGAGGATGTGCAGTATGCTGGAAGCTTCTCTCTCCTCTGATTAACTTTGGCACCCGGAGAGAGCTTGACAAGCCCTGGTGGTTTTTTAGTGGACGGCTACAATACGATACAACATACGGGCTGTCGATGTGATCGCTTGTTCACAAAGAAATCGCTGTATAGGAAAGGCTAATCCTGGCAAAGCATCATTTGGAATATTGTTTTCTGGCACCGAGATGGTCGGATTGAGCGCTGTTGGCCCACCTGGTGCGGAACTGTGATGTCAGATCTGGGAAGGATTTGTGTAACATGAGGAGAAGCCCAACACAGCCCCAAGCACAGGGAGCTGTCCCAAAACAATTAAGAGAAGGCGTAGGTACGGCTGACACTCCATCGTCGTGAAATGCTAAATTTCTTTAATGTGTTAGGAAAAGGTAGATAGTCAGCCAAAGACTCTCCCAGTCCTGTTCGGAGTAGAAAAAAATAGGAAACAAATAAACTGCTATAGTCCCATTTTGGTTAATCCCATTTTGGCTCAGAAGTAGCACAAAAGACCTGAACATTCCTTAAGTCCCGTTTTGGAATGAAAAACCCTTAAACTGGAATCAAGGCAGTGCTTTGAGGCGACTTCAAAACCATGCCATGTACATCAGAACAAGATGGGGGTGTTTTCTGTGCGATGTTTCAATAGCATCAGGTATCTCCTGCACACACACACTCAAATTTCTCACAGAACACCCCCCCCCAAGCATTGGTTGGGCTCACCCGTATTTCAGAGCCGTACTGCACCACACATGGCCAGCGCTTGTGACTCCCCAGGTCTTTTCCACGCTCCTGTCCTCTTCCAACTATCACGCTCATCACATGAGTCACTCCACCCACCCAAAATGAAACTCTCTTTGGTTTGAAATGTGTATGAGTGTTAAGGCTTAAAAATCAAGGTACGCGTAACCTAAGGAAGTAGATAGATAGATAGATAGATAGATAGACTTTAGTGATCCTCTCGGAAAATACAGCAATTCATAAGCCAGAACAACACAATATTCTTTTATATTTAAAAATAAAATCATGCTTTGTGATCCTGACATACAGCAGGCTTTCTTCATGTATGTTTATCCTTGACAAGCGTATCTGTAAATGTTTATGACCACAATTTGGGCAGGCAGCGGTGGGCTACATGTGTGAGGAGCACAATGGATCCGAGCAATTCGCCGACCCCTGCTCTGCCATCTCACCAAACGGAAGCACAATTTCTCTCAGAGTCCAGACGTGAGTTCTGAGAAAAAGGGCGCTGATGTAAAAGAGCACTTCAATAACTTATCTAAAGCTCCCGCTAATGGCGGGGCTGAAGAGCAGCAGAATCAACAGCGTGTGTCACTCCCGTAGATCTTGGCCTTTCAAAGGAAGAGGACATTTTTTAAAAACCAAAGCACTGTGAAATATTGCTCTGCTTTGGAAACGCTAATGCATTAGGAAGTATTTGCAATTTTTTCAAATGGGCTAAATAAAATACACATGAAACAATTTCTTGGAACTGAAGGATGAACAGAAATAAAATAAACATTTTATTTACTATGGCTGCTAACGATTAGATGGGCATCTTTTATATTTCGATCTTCGATAACCTTAAAAACTGAGCTTTCTTTGTACACACCAGAAAGTCCTGCGTAGCAGAGACATGCAGTTCTGAATACAAAGCCGAGATTTATAAGATAAGAAAATATATCGATAAAATATTCCGGCAGTGTAAAAATCATTGTTTAAAAGCATGCTAGGTAAAAAAAATTAAAAAGCTTGTGAAAAGCATTTTATATTAAAGATGTTTTGTATCATAATGCTTAGCTCTGCCTTGTGTTGTCATGGAAACACAGAAAGCATGGCCGTTTCATCGAATAGGCGCCATACGTGTGCTTTCGGCCAGACGCCTGATTTCCGTGGACATTCCCGGAATAAACTTCAGCCGACTACGTCTGAAATAGGCCCTTCAGTGCCGTCGGGCTTCTGCTGCTCATCAACGCACAGCCTCTGATTCTAGGAATCACCGTTGTCGCACATCTGGATGTGGCGTTTAAAACACAGCGGCGACCCTTGTTTACTTCCAGTCTGTTGCAAAGCACATTCTCCGCAAGGAGATCATGTTCTCCGAATGACGATCATGTCCTCTGCTTCGGCTTATTTGGAAAAACCGTCACGGTCCCTGGAATTTGTGTCTATGCACATTTCGATTCCTTTGCCAGGAGGTGGGGCAGATTCATAACGAGTTGCTCTGCTGTGTTTTTGTGGTGACCATTGGATGGATTCAAACCTCTGAGTTATGGCGTTATGTGAATGGCTTGTTTAGGAGAAACGCTGAGTGTTCTGGGATTGTCCCAAAATAATATGCTTCTACATATAATCTTTTTACCAGGAGTCATATTAATAAAATTTTAAATGAGAGAAACGTTTAATGACATCATTGGCTTGGCATACTGGATTTATTGGTCCATAAATGAAGTAGTGTCATACTAAGCATCCATCCATCCATCCATCCTTTCATCCATCCATCCTTTCATCCATCCATCCATCTATCCATTTTATATATCTGTATATATATCAAGTACAGGTTGACAGTGAGCCCGAAATCTATCCAAGGAAGCATAGGACTTGAGGCAGGATATACCCTGTACAGGGTGCTAGTTATGTTCACCATACGTTTATAGAATGTAGCAATACAACACGGGCTAACAAATTTTAATCATGTTTTTATTGTACATTATTGTATCCTTGTTGGAAAATACCTTAGTGTTTACTGTTATTTCTGTTTATCCCCACTCTACCCCAAAGCTACCATATAATCTGGAATAGAAAGGATAGTGGTTGTTTTCTAGGGTGAAAATGTGCAGTATTTGATTGATTTACTGCTGGAATTTTTTTAGGTGTCAATGGGACTGTGCAGGAGAGCACCTTAACATAAGAATCCCTATGAGACTATAAGAACTCTTCCCACTGACCCCCCTTATATGAGTTTATGATACTGTTCTTTAGTATCATCATCGTATATTAAAGACGTCACTCACCCTTCCTCACCAGCTCATTTGTATGGCCCAGTCATGGGTGCAGCTGCATTGAGTAGCTGGGAACTGAATGAGGCCTCGGTCAGGGTCAACTCTACAGTGTCGGAGGAAGTGAGGTTGTCCCTCTCATTTATCTCACCAACCCCAGGGACGGTGATTTAGTAAATGGTCTCAGCTATGGATTGTAATATTAAGCAGTGTATATAGTGCATAATGACCGTTTTAGTGCACTAGATTTATGACAAGATCTCAACAAATCAAAATGATTTTTCAAAGAAATCTCAGGTGCATTTCTTAGCGTTACAAAGACATTGATGCTTGACATTTCTGGAAAGTTAATGTGTAGACAGAAGGAAAATAAGGAGGTGGTGGCTGCTGAAAAGTAGGGGCCCAAGTGTTATGCCATGGAGCACACCAAGGAAAGGTTTTGTGGAGCTTCTTGTGGCCCTAAACATATGGTCCTGTGATATGTCTGTCAAAGCTTTTTTGTATTTAATACATAATACTGCCTGGCAGTGACAGAGAGGCTTTGATATTGTCTGTTGTATAAATATATCAGGAATGTCTGTCCCATAACATATAATCATGAGTGGCTTTCACAATTATCCTCCATTTTTTGTGTATATCAAAAGAGGGTTATATATTTTCTTCTCTATAAAACTTTGAGGCACAGTCTTCTGCGGATAATACACTTCAATTATAGACCTTTTAACATATAAAAGAAAATACCAACTGTCTGTCATTGAAATCTCCAGATACTCCTTTATGATGGGCTTCTTAATAGACTGTGAAGAACAGTTAGTAAGCTGTGTAAAAGGAATATAAATCCCAGAGCGATGTCACTGTCCTTGAAGGTGCCAGAGTCTTGAGTAAATCCCCCTTATTTTATTCCGCAATGCTTTCATTATTACTTTCCAGAACATGAGAGCCAACATTTCTTAATACGTGGAGTTGGGAGTTCTCAACAGATTGATCTGCAACAGGGGACACCCTTTTGTTTAAAGACTCTGTGTGGTAAAACACTGTGGTGTGAAGCCCTATTTAGGAGCCCGGAGAAGCTCTCCGTTCTGCAGTAGCTGTCTGAGAGTGAAGACTAACCTCCTGGCCACTCGCTGGCGGTGTGATTCACACACACTTATTCGGATGCTCTGCCTTTGTGGCCGAACATGGATCCCTTCTATTTTGACATTCACACGGGTGAGTTCTACTTTTGCTATATATTCAACAGGAACTCAGAAAGTGCCCCATGTTCAGCGTGAATGTTTTATTTTACACACACATTCTGCAATATGAAATGTGATGGGAGCTGTGGATGGTGAATGACGGAAATGTGCAATATTTTCAGAGAGTAGACTAAGGCGTTTTCTTCCCATGACAGGGGCAAAGAAATTCAGCGTAAGTACATTAGAAAATCATGAGATGACATTTTCACAAAATGCGGTGCTATAAATCTCTATATTGGTACATTAGCACATGGGCAGAAACATGTTGACTTGAGCTTAATTTTTAGTTTGTATCTTTTGAGCTTTTCTCGCAAATCACAGACTTATAATCGTGGATTTCAAACACTGGGGAAAATACGACAGAAAAAAGTGGAATTTGATCATACCACTATATAAAGTTTTGGCAAAAAGAGGTTTCTCTCTGCTGGGAGCAACTCATGTGTTTGTCAAGGAGGGGTTTGGAGTATTGATTTTGCAACAGGGGCTGGCAGGAGACCCCGGAATGCAGGCCTGTTGCAAACATTGGAGGTCCGAGTCGATGACCCCGCTCCCCCATCCCACCTCAGGCGGTGCTGTGACCGTCGGCTGGCATACCTCGTGCCGAAACCGCCCCGTCTCAAACAGAGACACCCCACACTATAGCTGTGCCAAATCAGCCAGGCGGGATATTCTGATGAGAGCCAAACACCATCGAAAACAATGGTAGATGCAACGAATTACCAGCATATATGTGGGTCAGATCACAGCATGCCTCAATCAATCAGAACCAGCGAAACAGCTCTGCGAGTAGAATCCGGCAGATTCCCTTGCTTGTGTTCTGTACGAACTGTATTTGAGCAGGGTGTGGTCAGCCCTGCCAAAAAATCATCTGGACGCCACATCAACATCTGCACGGAAAGCAATCTCCCTGCATCTGTGGGTCAACAGCGGCACTAATCCCTGTCCGCTTCCTGTCCGTCTGCTGATGTCTTGTTAAGGCGGATCATCTTCACTCCTCGAACGTAAAATTTTTCAACTACAACGAACAAAAAGAAATGACAGGGAGGGAAGCGTGCAGCTCGCTCTCTCGCTCCCTCGCTCCTCGCTCTTGGTAGAACAGGGCTCTGCCGTTATCGATCTGCCAAGCGCTGAGCGGTAATGAGGCTCGACAGCCGTGCCGGGGACGAGGGCCGACACTGCGTCCAACATGTGCGGAGAGGAGCCGGTGCCGAGTCCCCCATGCACCAGCGCTCCGGGGCAGGGCCTGCAGAGCGCACACTGAGAGGGGACAGGTGTTTGCACCCCCCTTCCATAGCAGTTATTTATAGGGTTCCGGTATAGTGCAGTAAAAATCCTCTTCCAACCTTCCCTCTCTCTTGCCCTTTTTTTTGCCATTTCTGCCACAGACCGGATGCAGGAAATTAAAGGGACCCTCGGTTTGTTTGTCTTGCCGAAGCTAATGAGCGACCTTGGCAGGAAACTTTCCCTGGGACCTCTTTAAGATCCCCAAAGCCCGCATCACCTCCAGAGGTGTCCTTGAACGGTGCAGGAGACTTCCGTGGCTATTGGTAGAGTCGACTTGTTAAAGGGAAAATTCAGAGGAAATTCAAAGGCACATGTGAATATTCATTTTATCTCTGCTCAGTTTTAGATTTTCTAGGAGAAATTCTTTTTTAAGAATCTATGTAAAAGGTGGGAGATGTTCCAGAAAAAAAAATGTTCTCGATGCAAGTTTTGGTTAGTGACCCACAAGTTTTTATTGGGCAAGTGAAGACTTGAGACTGAAAACATTCTTTACCGTGGATTTGCTTCTAAAGACACGAAGATTGACTGGTGACCTTCACAGACAGGTCTAAGGAGCCCAGAGTTTAATTTAACTTAAATAATTAGTTAACACAATTACCTGTCAAACATCTTTGACTTTTATTTTTTTTGGCATGATTACAGTTAGTGGTTTTAATATGGCTGTGTTTTTCACTGATATGAAGATACTACTGCAGCTGTCATGAGGGACTATAGAGGAGTATCAGGGGGCGACTGTCGAGAGCCGTGTGTGGTTGTTATTAAACGTAATTCCCATATCCTGTTCTACTCCTGCAGCTTCATTACTGATGTTGTTTCTGATCCGGCTCTGTCATCTGCTGGCTGCTTTATCAGAGCCCTGAAAGCTTGGCAATGAACACTAAATAAAGGGGAGGATTTGGCGTAATGGGACAGCTCAGGAGATCTGGAGGGGAATGATAGGGGCTAATAGAAAAAGGTTTCTGTTTTTACAGTCTAAGCAGCTGCTGTGATTATTGACAGCGCACGACTCCGTTCTTCGCAAACTAAGAGTAATGCTTCCCTGCTGAGCCTTCTGACATAACTTGTCTAGGACTGAGACATTTTCCTGTCCAAGCCAGCCCGTTAAATCACTTGTGTTCCCCGAAGGCTGTTTGTCCTCATGAATATTAATCACAATAACACGATGTCTGGGGAGGACTAAAACTGGGTTCAACACAGCAGCTATAACACAAGGGAGATGAAAATTATGCTTCTAGAACAGTGAGCTCTTGTGAGTATATATGAGGGTTTAAGAACAGAAAAATATCATTTTCATCTGGTTTCTCTCACTCATCTGTGCCCCGTACTTTTTCTATTTACTCTAAAAAATATTTTTAGATAGATAGATAGATAGATAGAAGATATATAGATAGATAGATAGATAGATAGATAGATAGATAGATAGATAGATGATATATAGATAGATAGATAGATAGATAGATAGATGATATATAGATATATATATATATAGATATATATATATATATAGATAGATAGATAGATAGATAGATAGATAGATAGATGATATATAGATATATAGATAGATAGATAGATAGATAGATAGATAGGCATTTTTTAACACATATGTTACTTTATTAATTTACTGTCACTCTATACAGTTACTATTCTGTTCTGCTACATTATTTATTACCATTGATTACATTCTCTCTCTCTCTCTATATATATATATATGTGTGTGTGTGTGTGTGTATATATACAATACTGTGCAAAAGTCTTAGGCAGCCAGAGAAGATGATGTTTAAATGATCTTTATGTTGGTGTAAAACTATGCTATTATGCCTGTCAAAGTGTGTTAGCTTAGTC
>JAAGVU020000113.1:4038313-4057428 GCA_011763525.2 Mormyrus iriodes
TGTACCATACCCAGGCGGGCCACTATTCCCCCCGGGGGGGTGACGGGCACCCCCCCAACCCGGGCCGCCTGGACCCCTCCGGCCAATTTGCCCCACCCCCCCCCCCCCCCCCCCCCATTGCTGATGACAGCAAGGGAAGCTGTGAAATGTTTACATGCTACAAGAAAGGCTGTGAAAGACAGCGTGCTCCCCAGTCACCTTGGAAATAATCAAGAGAAAACAGAGCTTTAGCAATAAAAGGCTTGTAAGCTGGTTGAGAAAAAGCTACAGGCAGAAGCCAGTAAAAGCAAACAAGGCTGCAAGAGATTCTGAGAAGGTGCAGCTAAACGGTGCTTTAAACTGGGCTACTCTACTTTTATCCCTGACCCAGGGCCATCAAAGAACCCAGGCACCAACGGTGATGCTCCAGCATTCATGTTTGTCCTGATGCCCTGATCACAAGCAACTTGGGGGTGGGGGGCATGCCTGACCCGGTCCCAGGTCCGAAGGGAGGGAGTCACGGTTACTCAAAACCTGCCTGTACCTGAGAGAATGAGGCTTTCCACCTGGAAGCCCTGGGGGGCACCGCTGTCCGTGTGAGAGAGTGCCTATAAGATGGTGGCATTTGGGATTGGCCGGCCCATTCACGATCGGCTCAGACCTGGTGGGCATGGAGAAACAGGAACACGAAAGGAACGGGGATTCCGTCCATCATCTGTCCTGTGGTCATTACCCAGAATGCCCCTTACAGCCCCAGGTGCTATCCCCTTGCGCACGCTGCCGTGAGCCTGGGGGGACGGGGGATGTACACTCGCAGAATGAATAATTTAATCAACTCATCTTGTAATTAGAATAATTTCTGCGCAGCATTTTTTTGCTGGTAGTACATATTTGCCAGGTTACAGGAGGAAAACACAGACGGTGGCTCAGCCAATAGTGAAGCGATTTGATCTTTTGGTTTCACTCTGATCTTACAGCATGAATCATGGCATTGAACTAATCCCTATTTAGGGACACTAGAGTGTAGACGTGTAAGACTTGTCATGATAAAACGAGTATCACTCCATTCCTGAACACCTTCCGTTAATTACACAAGAGATGAGGGAAGATTAAGTCACAAATTCATTAAACATAATCCCATAATTCATCATCATCATCAGTGACAGACATTACTGCAATCGTTTTTGACGATTTTAAGTTGAAGCGGGTACACTTTGCAGAAATAATGCGAGATACTATGAAATGCGGAATTAACATAATCCTGTTAGATATTCGTAACTGTATATGGCCGGTCTGAAATTCAGAAGGATATATCCAGTGGTGATGTCATCGTATCAGCCCCCGGATCCAAGAAATTCATGTGAGTCAGTGTTCGCAGTGTGGAAATGCAACAGCACAGGACAAGTCGCATTCTCCCCTATCAGCCCAAGGTCGGGTCATTTACGGGACTTTACTGTGGCCTCTGCGGTTTACACATAAAAAAAATCTGAAGAGTTAAAGAACTCGTTGGCCTATTTTCATAATGACCCCCAGATGCTGTGCGGGCCAAACAGCGGATTTGGGCCTGGGCCTTCCATCTGCAGAGCCCGTGTCTGACGGTCATTCACGTTTGGTCACATGCGGACGAAATATTCCGGGCACGTGTCACACGACATTTTTCCTTTGCACGCCATGACCTTGCTGATGGTGGCTTAAAAAAAATGCTGAGCTCCTTTCTTCTGCTATTTTGAAATCTTTCTATAAAGTCCATGATTCCACTTCTTGCTCAAGCTTGACAATGACATAAAATCTCAAACCCTAGTCTGAAAAATATAAAGTTAATGGACGCATAGGCAGACATGTTGGGGACCACAGAATTTAAACAGGCTGATTTAACATGCGTCCTTCTCAAAGTAGCACATTAAACAGCATTCTGAGCTTGGGGGGGGGGCAAGAGACCTGGTTAAAAATTCCTCTGTTCTCACTGTGGAAAACGTGATTACTTTTGTCCTAAAATCCATACACATACTTTATTATTCTCCCCATAACTTTATCCGCAATACCAGCACAGGACAGTAAGAAATGTAAGAAGCAGACTTATCAGTTTCTACGATTTTTGGTGGCAGTGAGGTTCGGATCGGCATAGCGCAGAGGGGGCAGGGTCAAGTTACAGTGAGCATTGGTGGATTCAGTTCACCTGCCCTTGGTCCCAGTAGCTACAGTTTGGCTTGTACCCCTTAGTAACCCCAACTGAAGTCGTGACCCCAGGCTGAGACCAGAGGCACCAGGCTGTTTCTCAACATGCGTACTTGACTGTATTGTGGTCTCTTGTACCCGTTTTACATCATCTTCCATTGCCGAAGACCAGGTCCAATACTCAAGCACAGCAGTACAGAGGACAGTAAAAAACCCCTGGATTTCGTTCTTGCCCCACCCCAAATATCAAGGATACATCGGTCGCATCCTCACCAAATGAGACCAATCCCATGATTCATTGCACCCCAAGTTCATTCTTGGGCGGCAAGTTAGCAAGACCGCTCTTGCCAAGATTTTTCTATTTATGTATCACACATATATATATATTGTACAGTTATTTCTAGCACCTTCCCGCTATTTTGCACTTTCAGATTAGATACCAAACTGCATTTAGTTGTGAGGTACTGTTACTGCATGTAGTAACAATGAAGTTGAATCTAATCTAATCTAAAATTCTTTATCATCATACATCACGTAGTGTTGGCCCCCCATGGTCGGTGACGAGCATCACTGGGACACACCCCCGCCGATATGTAATGTCTCCCCCTCATAACCACATTCAAGTTGTGCAAAATATGCTTGGGGGAGCTGGAACTAAACATTGGTGCTGGGGGTGGGGGGGGGGGAGAGACAGCCTAAATATTTCTCTCATTAAAAAATGTGAGATTGACATTAATAACATGACACAAATCTGATGGCGAAGTCAAAAACAGAACAATTACTCATATTCTGCCCCCCCCCTTCCCCTTAGCCCTTCCCACCTACTGCTATAAATCACTCATGGATAAAGCGCAGCGTTTGAAAAGTAACCTATAAACTGGGGAGGGGGGGGGCACGGTCAGTCTGAACACACTTAAGTATTTACTCCAGGAGCCCCTTTCCAGATGGTTCTCTGTAAGGTACAGGGGGACCGTCTGTCGCCTGTATTACGCTACAACGGCCCGGTCGAAACCACAAAGAGTGTATCATTGCGCCCCCCTCCTTTTGGTTCTTTAGCACAAAATCAACAGAGTAATAAAGTAACAGTGTAAACACAGTAAACACGGGAATTATGACTCCTCAGCACAAAAATAAAAGCTCACTCAATTCCGTGCGCCAAGAGTTTCCAGGGAGCGCTGCCTATAATCTTCTCATGCATAAATATTCAATATTCGATTGCATAAGCTCTGTTATTCATGAGTTCAAACAATTGCATTTACGTAGCACTTGTACACTTTCTGTCCGACCAGTGGGACCGTTTGTGCAGAAAATGAGTCTTGGTTTGTCCGGCCGCGGTCCATGCTGAATCCATGCAGCGCAGGTGTTTGCGTGTCTTTGTGCGCCTCAACGGCCAAATGATTTTTGGCCCCCATTGAACAGACCCCCCCAAAAATGATGGCTGCTTCTCTTCTTTCGCTTTTTTCTCACACGGAATTCGCCGGGAGATCGATAAGTCTGATTTACAGCCGCCGTCATGCGTGGAATGTTAAAAGAGAGGGAAATGAAGGCAGATCCCCGGATACTGAGGGTTGGGAAGGCCGACTCTAATCCAAGTAAGTGCATGTTTATTGGACCTGGAGAGGCGTTTGTGACATACAACCATATACTGCTGTTAAAGTGGCAGCAACAGGCAGCTATGCAGATTATTGCTAATTGCCTCACTCGACTTCAAGAGCTAGGTATAAACATAATTAATTACATTTAATTAATAACATGCTAACTTAATTTCAAGGGGCACATGACTCAATATGAGAGTGAATCGAGACTCCAGATGGTCACTGAAGCTTCCGTTAGCAGTTACCCCCTACCCTTTGGCGGACACAGATTTTGGGGATGGGTGTGTCCAGGGTGAGTTTGGGGTGAGTTTGGGGTGAACGTCGGTCACGTTTGCCCAGTCCTCAATCGGATCTCACCAGCATCACCCTCCTGCTCCGGCCCGACGTCGGAAGCGTGGGCTCCCGCTGCCCAGTGCAGAGCGCTCGCCGATTACACCCTTAACGTCAAGCGTGAACGAGCCGGCTGCTGGCCGCATCTCATTTTCCCCGGGAAACTGGGACAGCACGCAGACAGAAGGGGGAACAGAAGGAGGAGAGCTGAAGAGGAGCAGGGTCAACCGTGGCCATCCTGACACGGAGCTCCGGGGAGCTGGTGCTGCTCCGCGATGGACAGGCATCGTCACGTAGCTGGCAGGGAGCCGGTGGGCGTTAAGGGCCAGGACTGACTGTCTCCATTAAGTCCTGCAAGAGTCTCTGGTGTGGTTACCGCACCCGAATAGATCCAATGAAATTATACAGCCATAAAAATGGAGAAATCTTGAATTGCTTAGGGATGACGAATCAGCCGGACAACATAATCATGACTGGAGCACAGTCTGTGGCCGACAGGGATGGGACAGAACTGGGAGCTGCATCCATTAATATGGGACGGGTGCGGAAGTAATCGTGGAATAGCGAGGGGGGGTATATATGCTGCATTGAGGGTTGCTGCTCTCAGGAGTAGTTAAAGTTTAATCTGCAGCAGCATGAAGCGATCAGCAGTTTCCTGTACGTCAGGATGAATTAACGTGGGGCTCTTACCTGTACAAGCGCAGTTGCACTCATCAAAGGAGACGCGGCCAGCGGCAGATGGCAGCGTCGCTGGGCTGCACGGGAGCGTGAGGCACCCGCGGTGAACGGGCGCCGGGTTAGGCGCTGCATCCCGACGCATCACAAATCGCCGTTTCCCGCCAGGGGCCACGTGTCGGAGACGATGTTTCTGGGTTGGCATCGGATCTAGCAGCACACGCAATGTCTGCGTCCGAGTCCCAGGCTCTTGTTTCGACCCCCCAGTTTTATTTTTGGTCCGGGGGAAGCGTATTACATGACAAACTTTACACTGGTAGTAATCTGAGAATTTATGAATCAGCCACAGTTTGGCAGCATGGCGGGGCGGAGACAGCACCCAGCTTGGCTACGTCTGTGGCCACCATGGGCTATACAGACACTATTAGACCATACAGGAGCATCGAAAGGCAGAAACCAAAATCACCTTTGTCGTGTTTCATTTCCCTCCTCATCACTACATTCCAGCTGCACAATATGTAGCCGTGGCACTAGAAATGGGGGCAATCTAAATCCATCCATCCATTTTTTATACCCATTTTTCCTATGCAGGGTCACAGAGCTTCGGAACCTGGAAGGGATGTGCACAAGGCAGGGAATGACCCAGGACAGGGTGCCAGCCACAGCCGAAATATTTCTCTCATTAAGAAAAGCAGGAGATACTTTAATAACATTAGACACATTTTTTGGTGAAGCCACAACAGAAAAATTATCTCAGATAATTCAGAAACGCCGCGGCCAACCCCAAATCCATTTAAAGGATGACTTAAAAACCAGATCTCTGAGCTGCAACTTGGACCAGCGACACAAGCTTCTTATGCCAGAATCAAAGTCTATGTAGATGTTTCGGCCATAAAGTGTAAGTTAATATTTCAGCAATAAAAACAGTGTACAAGGGCCCTCCTAAAACTTGTGGGGGTCATCCAGCGTGGACGGCACCTTGTTAATGTTTTACTGGGAGGATTTCTGCCCATGCGCCATGTGCCTCGCATTGAAACTCGAGGAATCCCTTAGACGGAGAGAGCCAGGTGCAGCCTTGCAGGTGCACAAAGGAGGCCGGTGACAATTCCGAGAGACGGGCGGAAAAGGGATCGTGACGCCGTGCTCCCAGTGCCCTGCCCTGTTCCGTGAATGACATCAAGGAGCCAGAGGACGCTGCGGGAGCTGCAGCATTATTAAATTTGGTGGCCTGTTTCTTGGACAGCCCCCTCCCAGGCACTCATTCGTACTTGTCGTTGAAGTTCCCCTATTAGTCACCAGACTGTCAACAAGGTCTCTTGTAAGGGATAGTGGATGCCCTGTGGAGAGCCAAGTGACCCCCCCAACCCCACCCCTCCATGGTAGTTTTCTTAGTCGTGGGGGGCGTGAAGGGGATAAGGGGGATCCTGACCACAGGATGCTTGATGGCGACCTGCCGTGACCCAAGTCGCAAGGAAGTTAGTCTACCAGTGGCTCGTCTACAGCCTGACAAAATGGTAGATCCCTGGGAAAGGGGCCCCTCCAAAGGGGACTCGGATAGTCAGCAGAGATACTCATCTTTCAGCGGAGGGAGGGAAATGTAAAGATACCAGAGCACTACGGAAAAAATGTACAGCGGCTGAATTATGTAATGCACAGTAATACGTCTGAGTGAAGATCTCTGTTTAACTTATGATAAGTTATGATAACTTATGATCTTGATCTCATCACTACAGTTATACAAATTCCAAATTTATCTACATTTATATTGCGTTGCTACATCAAATGTATTTCTATTTTAATGTATCGGTTTAATGAGATATAGCAATGTATCTATGACAACTATAAAATAAAAAATTCTTGAGTCTGTTAGAATGCTTAGAAATAAAATTTATCGTAATTAAAATATCATAATTGAAAGAGCATCACTTTAATTCAAAGGCAGATGTTTCTGACTTTATGATAAAAACATGTCTGTGTTTACAGACCACATTTACAGATGTGGTCTCAGTTATGACCTCGGGGGGCTGCACCAATGATGACACCCAGGGCAGCTCTCACACACAGCGCTGTTTTCAAGCTGAACACGTTTCTGGAGTGGGGGTGTGAGAGGGTGGGGCAATTCATCCTGTAGACATGTGTGGTTGTTCTGAGTAGTAGAGTATAAAAGGCCTCCCATGACTTCATATGTGTACTTCTCATTGTACAAGTGAATCTTTCCCAAAGTAATTCAGGTAATTCCTTATGGGTGCAACATAAGGTTCTGAAATTTCCACCACAGTCCTGTGGTGACAAGCAGGTCACAGCTAAGACTGTCCTTTACCCCCCCCCCCAATAAATCTATACAAATTTGTTTCAATAGTGATATCTCATTCAATAGACCCCCCCTAATAAAGGCTTACCCCCCCTTTCATAAATATTTAGTGACACCCCTGGTGAGAGCTCCACTTTTGACCTTCAAACTGCCTCTGGCGACCTTGAATACACCGAGAAGCTAGCGGACAGCTGGGATGTGAGGAGGGCTTCCCGGGCGTCTGCGCAGGAACACGTGCTGGAATCCCCCACATTCGCCATCCGCCGAAACTCCAGCTCGCCGGGTCCAGCGTATTCCATGAGCCCTTTTTCACCATTTCGCACCCCCCACAGACAGTGTCAGTCACACCGAATTCATCTGCTGTCATTCACATCCCAGAACTAAATTCTTCTCCAACCAAGAGAGTCTGACAATCCCTAAAATGCCCCTTAATATCGATTAGCATAAATACTAATAATTTGTCACTTTAAAATAAATCTCTGTGCTCTCGGTGGTCATCTCCGCTCCTTTATTCCGGCTATCTCTGCCTCGTGGCTATTCCCAGATCGTCGCACTGACGCAGCTCTGCCAGTCGGTTTTCTTAACGCTCCAAGGAGGAACACAGGGGGGATTTGCAAGCGGGGCAAGAAAAACTTTGATTCTTTATTTTCCAAAAGCAGTTTAGAGTCTACAGCAATTTGCCATGCATGAGGTCACATGACTATGGTACTGTCCGCATCCAGATATTGGTGGTTTACATAGAAGGAATTGTAATTCTTACATATGCTGTGCCCACATGTGTCCATCAATCTGGACAGCAGGGGGCGCTGTGTCTGACAGACAGCTGTTAGCGTTTCCTACCCTCTGCTGCCTTTGGTTTAACTTGCTGTTCAGATCTGTCATTTTCAATGTCTCAATCCAAACCTCAAACTCTGGCTCCCATGCTGAGGGACAGGGTAAGTGTGGAAGCCAGGCTTTGGTGCTGCTCTTCCGAGGTGGCACAGGAAGATGGAGGCCCAGTTTCGGGCTCTGAGCACGAGCCTCCCGGCTAATCTTCATGGCGCTGAGGCTCGTGGCTGCGGCCCATGGCTCCTTTCATCTCGGATTTTCTAAATGCGCTTACGCCTCTTGCCGGCGCTCCGACTTTATCCCGGCTCGCCCCGCCCCTGCAGGTGCCCACGGTTCTGCTGATCGGCGGCAGTTCCTCTCGCCGAAAGCGTTTTTCGGAAACCGGTTGGATACTCGATACTTTCAAGGTGACTGTCCTTAACTTCTTTGTTTTAGTTTGCCAAACTTTCCTCGAAACGGATCCTAATTTCAAGAGAAAAGACGGAAAATTTGTCGTGTTTTCTTGAACTAATTTTTATTCATGTTGGAGTGCTTTCTTATGCAAAAATCTTGCTTCTAAATGATTATATTTGCATGTGGAAATTAAGCATTCAAAATAAACAGGGCCTGTTCTGTTACTCTGAGTTGGGGAATTGGGGGCCCAGAAAGGCCTGGGGAGGCTCCCACGTTATGCATGTTTGCTGTAGTTCAGTAAAAGTGGGGGGAGGGTCAAGAAAGGGAAGACAGCTTAATGGTGTTTGTAACAGAGAAGGTTTCCCTTGAAGAGTGAGACAGTGGAAGGAAGTGTTCAGATTTATGGCAGATGACACCGCCAGCTATGGGCGCCACAGCAGTCAACCTGCAGGGATGGGGGGGGCGCCAGGGGGGGTAATGAGGGGGGTGTCATAAATCACCATGAAAGGGTGGTTCGGCTAGACACAGCCATTGCACTTGGAGTTGCAGGGGGAGATAATGAGCATGGCTGAGATGGTTGAGCGGCCTCTGCTCAAGCAGCCTGGAGAACAGGGCCAAATCCCCTCTCTAGCACTCCCACTGGCCACGTCTGACGAGAGCTTCCCCGTCCAGGTGCTTGGACTTTGCTCAGCTTCAGTAAAACAAGCCTTGTTTTTGGCTTTCCATTTAATTGCAGATTTTTTTTTGTTTAGTTATAGGTCAATTCCAAACCCTAGAGGGATCAAGGAACAATAAAATGTGGAATTCAGCTGTTTTAGTGCCAGTTAATGTCAGTGGCTGATGAGGTTTTAAATCAGTATTTCCATACAAAAAGCAGAATATCACAAAGATCCATGTCCCAAAAATGTCTCATGTCCCACACATTAGCTTAGTGCACGCCGGCTTCATGGCCCAGGACAGGAAGCTACCCTCATGTCCGATTCCTACAAGCGTAACGCACTTGGCCGTCAGGCAAGACGACGGGGAGAGGAAAGGAATTTCTGAATCTCTGAGGAACGTTGACCCCAGGCGTGGACTATGTCTCAATTTACGCTGCTGTGCGGCATCCCGGCGAACGGTCCACATGCCCCTCCCGGGGGCCCGGAGCGCTGGTGAGATGAGGCCAGAGACTGGACGCCCCTGCTGCTCAGAGTGACTTTTAGCAGCCCTGGGCCACTTTATCTATTATCGGCTTCTCTTACTGGTATATAAACTGCTGCCTGGATCAGAAGTACCACAGAGCAGCAGCCCTTACTGCATGGGATGGCTAAATCACAGAGAATGAACATCACACACCATCTGGGGAAGCGTAGCCTACACTGGGGCTTACTGCATACTCACACACTCAACTCACAAATACTCACGGTTCAGAATTCCATCTGCAAGTGCTTTTACCATCCATGTTCTGTAAGTGCTTGTTCAGTTCAGGTTGCAGGAGGTCCAGAGCCTGTAAGCTACAAGCACGAGGCAGGGAACAACTGAGAATGGGGCACCACCCCATCGCAGGGCACACTCACATACCGTTCACTCACACAGGCACACCTACGGGCAATTTGGCAACTTTTAAATTTGGTAATTTCCCTTAGCATGTTCCTTAACCACACCACCATGTTGCCCCAAGTCTATTTAGAAACAAGGAATTTATTTTGGGATGTCATGGAAAACTACCAAACGAGCGATATAATATATCATATACATAAATAAAATAAAGTCATGTGCCTCGTGCAGATAATGTGTGCTGTGCATGGTAGAAGCAGGTTGGTTAAACGGGCTGGGGGCTGGGGGCTAGGGGCTGGGGGCCGGGGGCTGGGGGTTGGGGGCAGGGGGGGGGTCAAACACACCGCCCTTCACCGTTTTGTCAGTGTAGTTCATTTGCACAAACTTGATCGCAGCTGAAAATTGATCCTGGCAGATGACAGGCCCTCCTCCTTTTACTGGATTACACACACACCCAGCCACACCCTTTCAGTCTGAGCTGGAAGGCAGCGGTTTCTCGGACCCAAACGGCGCACCTGTCCTCCACGCCACCCCATGGAGCAGCAGAGGGCACTCCCGCCCCTTCCTCAGCCACCACGTTCCGGAACATTCTAATTCCTTCTCAGAAACCCTGCAGATTGGACTCCAACCAGCAGCCCCTAACAACACGCCGCACACCGCAGGCAACCAGATTACACCTGACAGGGAGGAAGGGTTCCCTGCTTTTACCTCGGCTGTAAAAAAACAAAAAAAATCACACCACAGACGGAGGAGCAGAGATTTACCGTCGCGCCTGCATGTGGTCGATTTCAGACAAATGCATTATTAAAGGATGAAGCATGTCCTAAGCCGCAAACCGGACTTGCCGTTCACGGTTTCCAGCCGCACACGTGTGTGGAGCTATTTAAACATCTCAAACATATCGCCATGGCAGCATCACATTTAAAACTGATAATGGCCCTGGTCAAAGGCATCATAACCTTATATAGGAATATAAAATGAAATATACAATGCAATGCATTATGGGGGCACTTAATTGTCGTGTGCGTTGCGTGTGTTTTTCTGGTTCTTTCCTAGGGGCGATTCTAGAATATTTTAAGGTGAGGGATCTAAGATGGGCTATAATTCAAACAGAGGGGCCAATGATATGTTTTGAACCAGTGAGTGACAGAGGAGGGGGCACTGCAGGAGCCAATCAGCTTCCAGCTGTGGCCAGTGGCCCTGTGGCCCCACCCTTGTATATGCCCCTATTCTTTTCACACTTTTAATAACCAGATGAGATCTTCCACTGTGGGAAAGCTGAGTGCCGTGGGGGGGGGGTCCTGGAGGAACCCTTACATCGGCCCTCTTGCTGGCCTGCCATTGTCCCCAGTCATGCCAGTGCATATTCATTGTCTCTGCCACCTAAAACTCCCCATCGATATCTCCTGCTATAAACTCTTGTTGAGTGGTGATAATATAGTACCCAGCAGTACCCTTCAGGCTGCCACGGGTGCCATGTTGAAATCCGTAGACGGCCATGCCCACTGCCACGGTTGGGTGTGGTGAGCTCAGAGGAAGTGTCCATCAAAGAGCACTCCTCTGTTCCAGATGTTGACTCCTGGCCCAGCGGCGTCTGCCAGATCTTAATACCTCCACTTGTGGAATGTGAGCCAAGATCCTTCACAGTTTCTGGAGAAGTGTACAAATGCGCAGCCAGTCGTGGTACCCCCCACTTTGCCCTCCCCCCCCCCCCCCCCCCAGCTTCATCCTAAATAATTAGTCTCACCTCAGCCTTCCTGTCTGAGAAGAGCTGCCTGTCTGGCCATAAAAATGGTTTCAGGATTGAATATTACCCATTCACCTGCTATTTTTACATTGATCAAGCATGAGATGATGTATATTTATTTATTTATTCTGTTCTCTAAATTAATAATTAGCATGCGAATATCCATCCCAGTTGTATTTTCTCCTCATTCATCACCTACCGCCACTTTGTCTTTAAAAATATCGCATGAGTGAGCTTTATAAAAACAATTTTGTCGGATAAATATGAGTCCAATACTGAAGGCAAATCCGAAAGCTGTTAAAAATGAATATCGAGTTTCATTTTTCGGCGATTCGTTTGACGGATCACCCACCTCCAATATCGAGGCGGTGACACGTTCCGACTGCAGATTAATAATCTCTGCTACGTTTTTTCAAAGCGTTTCATTTTTTTTGCTCCGTTGTTCTGGCAAAAGCACGAAGTTGCTTCGAAGGCACCTGTATCTTTAACAGGAAACAAAGGAAGGGGTAAAGTTCGGGTAACAATCCGATAGCCATGGTAAAGTTGGGCCTTGTTACGATATGACTGCTGTTTAAAAATAGAACAACCTACAAAAATCAAATCAATAAAGTCTCGTTGCTATGCATAGTTTCCCAAAGCTGTCTGGAGAAAGAAAGAAAAAGACAGAGAGGATCACACTGCATCCAAAATCGTGCGGCCTGAGATTTATTCCAAAAAAGGTGAATGGTCAGGGAGCTATTAATCACAGGCAGAGAGCAGCATTACACTGCTTGTTCTAGTGGCACAGGAGAGATTCAGCAAGCGAGGCATTTTAAAGGAATATGTTGTGTCTGTCTCAGATTACAGTGCAGGAGCCCAGGGCAAACATCTGCAAACATCTGCAAAGAGGCACAAGAAAGTAGGAAGAAAAAACTTTCCCCAACTCCTCTTGAAGTTTTAAACGAGAGTCTGATGAGTTCCTTCGTCTGGGTCGCCTCTCTCTCTCTCTCTCTCTCTCTCTCTCTCTCTCTCTCTCTCTCTCTCTCTCTCCCTCTCCCCACATCCCCAGTCCTCGCTGTTACAGTTCCCCCAGTTTGCGGGATCTCCCTGCCAGAGACAAATGGAACAATAACAGTTTCTGAAAGTGCACGTTTCCTGAAGAGAGGGCCCTCGGTCGACGCCGGGGCTCGCGTTGCAGCCCGCCTGTTGTTTTAACCTATGACTCGCCCCGTGATGCATCCCGATTGGCTGAGAAGAAGCTCCCTCCCCGAATCAGGTTCAAACATAGGTGAACCCCACCTACTCACCCTGTTCATGTATGCAGGTGATTGGCTCAGAAAATATTATATTTCAACCACTAGAAACGCACAGAAAAAATTCCAACTTTCAAATTCTCTAGATGTTGGATGCTTCATTCCCTTTTCTCATTCTGCCAGATGCAGGAACAGTGTATAAATATTCATATTCAGCCTTCTGAGAGGTGAATCTGAGACATGCTGCTTTGTATTCATTCATTAATTTTAAAAAATGAAACAAAACAAGGCTCTAAACCAGTGTTTCCCAATCTGGTACTCAGGGACCCATAGCAGGCCCATGTTTTAGCTCCCTCCCAGCTCCCTGCCGGACGGTCCACATTTTTGCTCTGTTACAGTGGGAGCTAGGAGGGAGCAAAAATGTGGACTGTCTGTGGATCCCCAAGGACCAGATTGGGAAACACTGCTTTAAGCCAGGGGTGGCCTATCTTATCCACAAAGGACCAGTGTGTGGGCAGGTCAGCTGTTCAAACCCAAGTGTGAAGACTCTTCAGCCAATCAGTCCTCTAATTAGTAATCTAATTAGGTAGTTGCAGTACCTGCATACGCAGCAGCCCTTTCTGGATGAGATTGACCATCCCTGCTCTAAACAATGCCCACATTTACTGACACGCTGCATGTTATATCCATCGCGTTTCCTGAGATCCCAGCCTCAAACAGCGGGAGATGGGGGGGCAGCACAAACTCCACACTGGAATTCCACTGGCTCGTGATGTCAGGAAATCAATTAATTTGATGGAGAGCAAGCTGTCGGGCTTATTACCCAACATAACCACACACCCCCACCCTCACCTACCAGGCTACCACTGTTGCAAATAAGAAACACATTTATATTTTCTGGATCTTAGCCTAATTAACTGCTTATAAAACCATTAAATATTTGGTATATTAGTCTTTTCTTCCCTCACTGGCTTCATTCCCAAACCGAGCCCTTCCTGTGTTTTGTCGTGCCCACTGTGTTTGATCTCCTTATGAGCTTATCAGGCCTTGTGTGTTGCAAACGGATGCCGTGATCCCGTCTGGCGAGGTTAAAGGGACAGGCAGGGGGCGGGGGGGGGGGTACGCTTGCTCTCAAGCTCGGTGAAACTGGATCAGACCCGGCGAGGGGAATCCCTGTCCCGGAGGCCTGTGAGGTGTGCCACCCGTGTTTGCACTTAATTGTTGTCGGGATTGAGGTTGTTACCCAGACAATCAACCTCACCTGGAGCTGAGAACCTGCCGGGTCGTGGCCTGGGTCAGGGAGTGCGAGGTCCTGCATCAGAACCCCCCCAAGCTCCAAACCCATCAAACATCCAAGCCAAAGGAGACTTGCACGGCCTTCGGTTTACAGTATAACTGCAGGTTTCGATCTGAAAAAAACCCACCCGCTTATTTCCCTGGGACATAAGATAAGGGGACACTCAGGACAGGACATCAGTCCCTCCCTCACAGCTGCCAAGTTACAGATTTAATAAACATCTTTAAAATTGGGGTGAGCAATCGTTTAACCAGTCTTAAGCATATATACTGCCTTAAGCACTATACGAAACGGAAGGGATTTGGGCAAAGGCACTAATGTTATAAAATGCTGTGAGGATGACCACAGACGCTCACTGGCATCAACGTCACAAAGCCGCCCTTAACAAGACACACACAAAACTCTGTCTTAGCATCTAAACTTTTTGGGCTCAAGCACGGAACCCATCTCCCAGGAATGGCAGGACAAACCGGAATTCTGGGTAAATCACCTAAACAAAGACGCTAAACTGAGCTTTGTGAATCAGGCATTCAGAGACGGGTGCAGCAGTATTGCCCTCGGTTGTTTTTCCAAAATCTGAAACAATGAAATTTATCATAATTGTCTTGATCAACAAATTCTCTAACTAGTAAATTTGATTGTCGCTGTCATCTAATCCAATCCGGAAAACTGCGCTAAATCCACGCTCTCTGAGCTGTCAGTCAATCCTGACGAACTTCACAACCCTGTAAATAGGCCCATGAACTGATGAATATTTGTTTTCAACGTGTTTTCATTTATAGAAAACTTACTATTTGCAAATTTCCTTTTTTTGTATCAGGCATAGTCAGGGATTTCAACGTCACTGATTCTTGATCTTCCTGCATTGATTGCGGCTGCTCACTTTTAAACACGCAAACAAGTAAAATTACTCCTGTCAATCGAAGTAAAAAAAAAGGGATATATATAAAACACTAGTGTTTCAGAATACATGCACTATCATTAGTGTTAGAGACTGTCTCTTGGCACTAAGACATTAACACTAATAAGGAATAACCGCGACATTACGCTAACACTCATTCGCCACTTTCTACATGATCGACTTCGGAACCGCAGCGTCCGCAACACCCCTTCGGGTTCAGACAGTGGGATTTCTGAGTAGGTGAGGAGGCCTCCCATATGCTTTGTCACAGACGGTAAATCACTGTATTTGCCATTAGAATTTAAACTTTAAAACGCGTAAGAATGGAGATATGTGGAAATAATTAAGCTCTGCCCGCTGACCAGTATTTATGAATTCTGTATTACGTTAAATACTATCGTTTATAGCCACATGTGTAATGGCTCCTTATCTAGCAGTTATTCTGTTTAATACACAGGATTTAACTTTTATATTTATTAAGAATTGTGTATGGCTTTCGCACAATAAAACAGCGATGAATCATTCTCGGTGATGAGAGCATTTAATCATGCATGACGTAATTTTCAGCAAAATGTAACTAGTTTTTAGTGTTTATATATGCACATATATACATGCAGACACACACAAAAAGTGTGGCCTAGTCTTAAAATATGTAATCTGGTTATACAAATTGGGTAAAGGTTTTATATATAAAATATATAGAAACTGCAGTAACACACTAAGTAACGCGTGATCTTTCCCGGCACCTACGTCTACCGAAGGAGCCGTAATAATTCGTGATGGGCCTGCAAAAACAACCTATGAAATATATATGGTCAAAACCACTCAAAGCAAGCCAAAAAACAAACTAATAGCTTGATTAATTAGCTCCCTCGCGCATTCTTCATTTAGGCACGTCGTTGCGGGGGTGTTTGTGGCAGTGGGAGTCCCCCCTGGGAGGGTCCCCTTCGCAGCGCAGTCCAGTAGTTCGCGAAGTAGATGGAGTGAAAAAGAGAGAGAGGGAGAAAGAGGAGCCCCTGAACGGAAAGTACTACTTACATTCAGTGAATTTTGACACGACGGGACGCGGCTTTTTGACGCTGTCACTTTTACTCGAGGATCGTCCTCCTGTGCCGTCAGCAACAGCCTCCATCGCCTTCAATCTTGAAAACTCAGAAAACACGTTCGCGTTGGCTGGCATGAGCTAACCCGTAAGATATGGAAACAAAACCTTTCTTGTCACTGGGTAAGTTTATTTTTCGTTTTCAATTTCTTTCTGGATACCTCTTAATTATGTACCATTTTATATTTGTGATTATTTGGGGGTGTAGGTTGCTGTGAATTGTCTACAAGATTACCATGCTTTTCATCGGTATATGATTTCCCTATTTCGCTGTCGTTTGCCACTTATTGCCGCGTTTGAAAATTGCGTTAACACGATCCTGGGAATAAAATCATGCGGAATGCCGAAAATTAAAGATCAATAGCTTGACGTTAATGGTCTCCGCATAGTCTGATTTCTGATGTATCTGAAATAATGATAATAAAAAAATACAGCTGAACTTTGGCGATGATGGGCTTGTCAAATAGGCACGTCACCATCTCTTTAACAGTGCCATCAGAGTTTGATGACAGTCAGTGGAGTTGAAAGTGACATTTCAATGAAAGACTACAACCAGTTACTTTCTCGCTCTTTCTTACCATGCATTTCCGCCTTAATAATTAATCATTCAATTTAATGTAAGATTATATGATCCAAAGTTTAGTGTCTGACCGAAAGCGGCGGGGTGCGGATATGAAGGTATCGTCGTACTAGCCTAATTATCCAGTGCAACTTCAAAATGATTTCCGTAAATCCCACGGCGTGGGTAATAACACTTTACGGAGGTGCTTTAAATGTGTGCTTCTTAGTATTTTCTGTCATTGCGGTAACAGAACGGTTTTTATAGCATGCTTTGACGTTGACATAAATACACTGCATCTGTTCGATATGATTATATTTGACTGGCATTGGCGCGGACTGTATGGCTTCAAAGGATGGTTCGGATGCCAGTAACCAAATTAGATTATATATAACGCGGCACCCAGTGATGTGGACATAGCATATAAGTGGGCTACGTACTGGTAGCTGCTTATGATCACCAAAAATATAGCTTTTCTCAGAAGCCTAAAAATACATTTTTATTTTTTTTTCTCTTTAAAAATAATTTTAAAAAACTGCCCGTAGGTAGGGCACCCGTTTTCACTTTCACGGCAGCCCCAGGAAGTCTTTTCGGTCCGGTGAGTCGCATGGGCGACCCGGCTGTCCCATGCACTTGAGCACTTTGAAGTTCATTGCTGAAGTCGGCCGAGATGGGAAGCCATGCGAAGCATCCCTGTTTGTAAACAGCGCTGATGTTGCAGGGCTGTCGCTTCACGGGGCAGAAGGTGTAACAAAAAAAAAAAAAAACAAAACAAAACAAAAAAAGCGAAATCGTCAGCCTGCGAGGCGTAAAGATCATGTCACTTCACAGCCTCTGATTGCGCGGCACGTCCGCAGCTTCGTCGAGGTCTGCCGGTGAAGGGGCGGACCTTTTTCTTACGGGTTAAATCAGTGAATGGAAACGGGCGTATTGCACGCATTTTATGCGGCGAGACTCGGGATCTTGTGTAAGTTTAAAGCTGCCCTCCACATGAGATGCCGCTGAAGGCGTTTGATCAAAAGCGGTGACAGCTGCGCTGAGACGCGGACGCGTAACTGTAAGCCAGACTCAGCGCGCTGATATTTACATTTCTACCTTAAATTTCGTGGCACGTTGAAGACACATTTTTGCCTCGGTGTACAGTAGTTCATGTTTGCGTTTAAGTACGTGATTTATACCCTCTGCATTGCATTCTGTTACTTATATGTGCTGTGTAATGTTGTGTATGTCATTACTATTACATCCATCCGTTCATTCAGTCCATTTTAAGTTCTGATTAGCTGGTTTAGGGTCCTGTATGTTTGATTTGCCTGTTTTCACATACAGTGTCAAATTCCGAGTGTAGGTTGATTATGGAGGCTGAGGAGTGGTACCCTGTGCAAGCGTGACCTTACCATTCACACGTGAACTGATTCACACCTGAGCACATGCACACAAGCCCAAATGGCCCCCCTAAGATGAGGCGCGCCCCCTCCGTTAGTAACCTCTTCATGTTCTGCGCTGAGTTGCATCCCTCCATAGGCAGACATGGTGGGATTCGGAGTTTGGAGGATGATTGAGGGACAAGGTGTGTCTGTCGTTAGACCTGTGCACACTGGTGCAGGAACACGCATCTGAGAGTGTGCCCGCTTGCAGCCTTTGCCCCTGACCCTGAATGTGCAGGTCCTGGTGCGGTGAGCTCTGTGCACGACTCAGGAGGGGGCGTCTAAACAGGAAGAAGCGTGTGAGGGAAAAAAAAGGTGGCGGATGTTCAAAACCACGGCCCCCAGCAAGCTGGCGGCCTCGCCTCGGAGCAGCAAGGGCGCCAAGAAGCAGCCACCACCATGCTGCCGCCCCCCAGCGTGTTCCCTGGTCCTTCTACAGCCCTCAGGATCCAGCTGCTCGCCGGTTGTGCCGATGGACTCCTCGCGCCCCAGATGCATTTTGGGTTGTGCAGAGCAGAACGTGAGCTGGACTCTCAGCGGGTCCATATGAGGCAGTGGGTGCGTAGCAGACAGTCAGTACAGCCCTCAGTCATGGGGAAGGGGGTGCCCCCGAGGACAACAGGAAATAGACCCCAAAATAACAGCCAACGTTTTTACAAACCGGTTGAAACCGCTCAACTGTTAGTTTAGGATTTTGAGTCTGTGGGCTGGGTGAGCATGACAGCCAGCTTGAGAGCTGAGTGCAGAAATCTGAAAGGCACGTTTTCTCAAGGTCACATGAGTGGGGGGGACCTGCCTGGAATGAGATCCAAAAGGTTAGGGAAGGTCGGTCTCGGGTGGGGGGGGGGGACATCCCCACACCTGCTTTGCGGTTCCTTGTGATGCTGGTAGCCTGGGGGAATTTCCTGCTTTCCTGCTTTCCTGGTTAAGCTCGTCAAAACTTGGTGGTACTGGTGATGGGTGGGGGGGTTCAAGTGTATGGAGGGAACCCCCCCCCAACCGCCTGAGGTTCGCGGTCTTTAATGAGCGCC
>JAAGVU020000113.1:4079392-4103974 GCA_011763525.2 Mormyrus iriodes
CTGGTCTCAGTACCTGCTGGTCTCAGTACCTGCTGGTCTCAGTGCCTGGCTGGTCTCAGCGCCTGGCTGGTCTCAGTTCCTGGTTGGTCTCAGCGCCTGGCTGGTCTCAGTACCTGGCTGGTCTCAGCGCCTGGCTGGTCTCAGTCCCTGGTTGGTCTCAGTACCTGCTGGTCTCAGTACCTGCTGGTCTCAGCGCCTAGCTGGTCTCAGTGCCTGGCTGGTCTCAGTACCTGCTGGTCTCAGTGCCTGGCCCATTTCACTGGTGACACTTACAGATGGACAGTGATTTTTAATTTATATTTTGTTAAATCACAGTAATACAGGGAGAGTCCCACTCTGGTGGTGAGGGGGTTTTGCTCTGTCGGCAACCTTTGGCCGATCCGTGGTGTCAGAGATGGGTACCTGTGAGAAGCGGACAGCCTGGGCTGGCTTGGGGGTCTCTTATTGCTGAGGGGGTCGTCCTCAGGGGTAAAACATTTCACCTCTGACTCTCTATCTCTCATTCGCGGCTGTTTCACTCACATCATCTTTGTGTGTCTAAAAAAACTGGTGCTACGGATGGTCTGAATATCAGCAGTGACTTTGACTTGACAGGGCTTTCATGTGTCACATGAAATGTTCTGATGTGTCTACTCAAGGCTGGATGATGGAGTCTTTCTTATGTACAGACAGTCTCTTTGTCATGATACATGGTGGGGGGCACTTTCCCTCAGCAGTGAATTATTCATGTTTAATTTTTTTTTAATTGTTAATTTACTTTAATTATAATTATTTTATTTTTGGTGATCCATATCACAAGTTCACCAAAACCTATAATAATAATAATAATAATAATAATAATAATAATAATAATAATAAGCATTATTGTTATTATCATTGTCGCTATAATAATAATAATACATATTATTATTATTATTATTGTTATTATTGTTGTTGTTGTTGTTGCTTTCCCTGCTGAAGAAGCATACTGCTGCTGACCAACAATGCAAGAACAGTGGACAAATGCGGCAAACCCGCCTTGGCTGGATTCTGAAAAAGCCTTCGGTTCAAGAAAAAAAAACCTGTTCAAAAAAATGTCGTCATTATAACCAAAACTGTGTTACTATCCCCAGAATCAGGACCGGATATCCACGGCGGACCCAGTGACATCCTTTACACTGATTGGAGAAGGGCTTACCCACGTTCCCCGGCCCCATGTACCGAGGCCCTCGCTTAGTGCCCACCTATGCCGGTGCCCTCCGAGACATGGGTAAACAGGCTCTCCCCTTTCACAGCCCATAACGCACCACAAGCAGAGCGTTAAAATAAACGTGTAAAATGCTCTTTTGCAATTTAGATGCAGCATGTTATTAGCTGGGGGCTGTGGAAATACTGTGGTTTCGCCACCGAGAGCTAAGAGGGTTCGAGGAGCCGGGATCCTTGAAGTTTACAGGCGGACGCAATAACCGCTTCTCTGATTAAGCGTCGTGTAGCTGTAAATCTGCCCCGCCGCATTTACTGCGAGCTACTGCATCTCGGGCTCCCTCTTTCAGTAGGTCGGAAACTGCCACAGTGATACACTGTGGTTTAAGGGCCAGAGATCATGGAGGACAAAAGTTGAGGACTCTGTGAAGGCACAATTCCACGGGGTCGATCCAGCCTTGCTCATGCAAACTAGGGCCATTTTACTGTTGCGGCCGAGATCGGCTTTAGCGGGGCTTTTTTTTCGCATTGCTTGCACTCACCAAAAAAATAAGGACTTTCCAGAAAGAACCACAAGAAGCAAAATATCCATGCTTTTAAAACCATCTCAAAAAAGGCAACCGTTTCTTTAAGTTTTTTTTTTGTCTAAAAAGAACAAGTTTTGGATAGGGCCCTGTACAGGAGAGTGAAAAACAAGTTTTTAAGGCGGGGGGGGGGGCACACAAAGCAGGCCTTGTGCTGTGATTCCGTCTTTCGGAGCGGAGAGTAACAGAGGAATGGAAAAGATTATCCACTGGAATGTCTGGGGTGCTCTCAAACGGAGCGGTCCACGCCGGCAGCCAATGAGAGAGCACTGGGGAGCACCGGGCTAATTTTTTCCTCATGAACGCAGCCGCCTGTCCCGTAAGCTGGTCCGGCTGCCAGCGCTGAGCTCACACATGGTACACATCCGTTTTTTTTGAATCCCTAAAAACGACGGACTCCCCTTTAAAGAAACAACTTTGGGCGGAATGATATAAAAAGACTGTTTTTTTTTTACATCCCTCATTTCAGTTTAAGTGGGCCAGAATGTATATGCAGATAAAACATGGGGGTTTCAGGCAAAATGGAGGAAGACCCCCCCAGTCTCCCCTTTGCAGGTCTAGATTTTGTGCAGGTACAGTGTTTAATCAGGTGGCTGAATTCCCCACTCTGCATTTTATTACTGCAGTTTTTCCTTCGTTGATTTTATTCCATCATTTGATTATCCTTAATTACGTTTAAAAGCTCTACCGCTCCACCGTCGCTCATTACAGGGGCCTTAATTGCTGTGATTGTTTCCAAAGCCTCTAAATTGTCACGCTGCTTAATTGTTTTGCCGGCTAATTAAGGAACTGATTTATCAACGGGAACCATTTAGAAGAAATAACAGTCGCTTCTTTCTTTCCCCCAAAGGGGTGATGAAAGACACTATAGCGGAGTTAGTGCCCGGCCTCCACATGGATTTGCTAAAACCAAAGTCCGGTCTCGCGGACGGCAGACGTTTCTGGGGCGACCTTGTGAGCCACATGTGGGGCACAGCTCGAGCCTGGGAAAAGGACTCGGCAGAATTCTGAATTTAGGCTGAGCAGCCTGCGAGTTTGGTTCAGCTGGAGTCCGTATGCCCGATTGCCCGTTTGAACTGACGGACCATGTGACCACGCAGCCGGGGCAGTTAGACGGACCAGCACACAGTTCTTCGTTTTCAAAGGTGCTGCTTTAACATTCACATGCATTTACTTTTTTTTTGGTAACACTTTACATTAACTGCACCTTTATAATGCCTTTATAATGCATTCGTAGAACCTTCATAAGTAGCATGTAAATATACCTTAACATTAATAACAAACATTATATGATAATAACAACAATTATCATTGCATAGTCATATAATATTTGTTTCTGATGTGTATTAAACCTGTTCAGGCATGTTAGGATGTTAAGTTATACTAACAGGCTGCTTATGAATGCATTATGAAGGTGCAGTTAATGTAAAACATTTATTTAGCTGAAGCGTTCATCCAAAAAGGGCCCAACTGTGGAACCGCTTTGCTGACACTGGGGGATTTCAAGTGGTGTCTTTTGGATCACAAGTACAATGTTCTAACTTGCTGAGCCACACACCACCCCCCAGAAAAGAAGTGAAGAAACCAAAAAACCCACATGCAGCATGATGATCCGAACAAAAAAATCCCAGGGTTCCTCTGTTCATCGTGTTGTTGTGTTTGTTTCATTGTTAAGAAACCTTGTACCCGTGCTGCTGCCAAATGTCGGGCGTCGACTGCAGATAGAGATGTCTGTGAACTGTCTGCCAGGGCACCTTAGCTGGCCCCATAAGTGAGAGAAAGACGTTATTCCGACTGTGATTTGCGAATACCAGCAGTCTGAAATGTAAGGGAGGGGGTGTAGACAGGGACCCGAAATGAAATGATGTCATGCCACAGCGTTGCCTAGAACAAGGAGAAAGGCATTTTAATCCGGGTTGTTCTGCCACAGATTCTGGACACTGTCTTTTGTGATTTGGGATGTAAAAAAAAAAACACACAGGCATACAGCCCCCCCAACCGCCCCTGTCATATGCATTTCTTCTGCTTTGTTTTTTCGGAAGTCCACAGGAAATTAGGGGCAGCTCATCCTCTCTGAGCCGTGCTGTAAATTCCCATCATGTGGCTCCGACTGGGTCATGAAACTGTAATAAGACTATTTTTTTTTTAAGAAACTGCACTTTCTTTTAAAATTGAAGATGGCTTCTGCAGCGAAGTCCTTTTCACTGCTGACGTGTGTTGAGGAGCCAGACTTCATGCTACCTGACTAGGGAGGGCAGAGGTCAGAATATATGACATGGTACAACCCCCAACCCCAACCCCAACCCGACCCCTGCCTGAAGGGGAACTGTCATGACTGTTAAGACTGCAAGCTTCGAAGACATTGTGTGGCCGTGTTGGTGTTTGTGTGTCAGGTGGTTGTATATGTCTGCATGCGTGTGGGTGTGAGTGATCATGGTGGGGTCTTTGGGTCAGAGAGGGGGCACTTTTCGCCGTTTTCTGTGGACTTGGTCAGCTGCAGCAAAGATCTGTGCCTAGCTAAACATGGTCACTATGGCAGTTTCTGTCAGAACTGGACACCAGGTATTATGGGATGGCTGTTCCTGATACAGTATGTCATGTGGTCGAGGACTGGGAGGATCAGGGTGTCTTGGGGACCCATCTCCTTCCCAGGCGGAGACGTTCATCGTGTGAATCCCGCCACCTTTCTCCCCACAGGTCTGTGGCGGCAGTTTCTCTTCCATGGCACGGGGGGGCGCTTTTACCTGACGAGCACAGGACCCGGACAGACAGCAGGGTGTGATCTGAATGGGAATGTGCTCTAGCTCCCCGTGTCACTCGCTACGCAGAGAGGAAGGCTTACATAAGAACAGCTTGAAAACCAGAAACTTTTTTCCAAGGCATTTTTCGTGTTTCATTATTAACCTGCTGCTGTTTTGGTCGGAAACATTTTTATTAGGAGACCTGAACGACTGTTTTGTGTGTCGTGTCAGCGTTTTATACTTATGTATGTAATATACACACATTTAGACATATTCTATATGCAGGCATGTTGTATATTTATGACATGCCTGCATCCATCTTGCAGCTGCTAAATGTATAAACAAAATCAGAGCAGTTCACGCTGGCATCTGTGCAGGCCACTGAATCGGTTACAAGTTCTTCCAGCTGAATGGATTTTATAAAAGCATATCTGTATTATCCCGACACATCTAAACTAAGACTGAGAGTGTCTCCCCTGTATATTCCATATAAATGCAGCTTAGGGCCTCTGCTGCACTTTTTAAGTAACCTGCGAAAACAGCACTAAATCTCCCTCAGGACGCTTGAAACAACCCATCTGGACTCAGTAACAACAAAAGAACAACAGAGTGGGAAATTTGGTGAGGGCCTTGCAGGAAGGAAGGGGCTGATTTCATGCATTTCGTTTATTGATTTGTTTGTTTTTTTTGTATGTTTTCCCAGGTCTGTTATGTGCCGTTATAACCCTAACCCTAACCCTAACCCACCGCAGCTCATTTGTGTGTTACCAGAGAACGTTTTCGCTTAATCTCGGTGTGATAGCACCGGAAAGCCGTGCCCAGTGTGGATGTATGGTACAGCTGGAGCCCGGCCGCCGTTCATATGTGCAGAACCGGCGCCAGCCCGCCAAGGACAACAGAATGTTCTCGTTTGCAATTCTCCCCTTTCCTGCAAATGAGCCATTCGATGGAAAGCTTCTCAGATCAGCCCAGTCCGCCAAAATACCCCCCATACCCCCCTCGCCCTATCCCACCCCACTCCAGCCCGCCTCTCCGCTCCCAGGGTTCTGGGAAGGGGGCGATTTCGGCCCCAACCAGGCACGCCTCCTGGGGTCCAGGCCTGCTTTGGATCAGAAACACAGAGGGCCGCCAATCTGCTCAGTCAGCTTGAGTGCTTCTCCTTCATCGGTCAGCTCCGTTGTCAGGCGTTTAAATTGTAACGACCCGCTTGTACGAATGAAAAAATAATAACTTTCCACGGTAGCCATCGATGTTGTCATTTTTTTTGTGTTTATTTGTATTTGGTTTGTTTTTGGTTTTTTTTCACAGTCACATAAACAACCGAAACAAAACAGAAAGGCCGCAATGTTTGTCGTCTGGCAGTCGGTCGACTTCCTGCCATCTGCGTCGAGGCCCCACTCCCCCCGTCTGCCTCTCCGACCGGCACGCGCGTTTGTGACAGGAGCGTACAAGCCACTCCCAGCCCCTTCAAAGTCACACAGTCGTGGCTCAAGAGCCGGACGGGTCGTCCCGGGCCCAGGAATTGCCCGGAAACGTGAAGGACGAAAGGAGACAGGGATTGGACCGTTCCTGCCGCATCCCTGTGGGGGGAGAGGAGGGCCAGGGGGCGAGGGGAGTTGTGGGCACTTTGACGCTAAAGCGATCGGACATGCCTGGCATTATAGTTGAGGAGCATCTATGGGGGGGAGTGTTTCAGGGCGGGGAGGGCCGCTGCAGGGAGTCTGATCCGAATGTCACTGAAGCCGATCTTATGGAGCTGGAGGACATGGCAGCCCCGCCCTGCCCGGGCTGTCCACTTCAGGGAGCGCAACCTTTTCCAGGGCCACTTCCTGTGGCTGGGAAAGGCTGGGAGGGTGGCAGGCTGTCACAGTGACAGTCGCTGAAGTAGGGGGGTGTGGGGGAGGAGGGGGTCTTGAACCGTGACCTTGAGGTTTCGTAAATGGATGAAATCGCTCGTGACGCCCACTGATGTATGCTGGGATACATGCTCGGGCTAGTGACTGCAAGGAGTGTTGCTCGCAGACATGCGTTGCTGAGGATCATGGGAAGGACCCCTCAACTGGGGACCTCTTTGGTGCCGAGAAGGAGGGCATCAGAACCGCTCAGTCCATTACCTGGTGCACCTAGCACGTGCCAACTGAGCCATGGCAGAACCCCAGCCTTTTGCGGAGAACATCTTGGTCCAGTAACGCCAGCGGGGCCGTCACGCCGCCCCAAGTCCAGGACCGACACAGACACGGGCTAATTAACCACTGAGGCTGATTAATGAGGCAGGTGAAAGGGAGAACTGAGCAGAACTGTCAGCGCCGTGAGCAGAGGCAGAAAGGAAAGCATGGTGAGGTTTCCGGGGGCCATGGTAGTACAGAGAGGGCGCCAGCCTGCCGAGATAGGAAACAGAGCAGGTCTTTATTCCCACATCTGTCACCGGCTTGCCTTTCGGATGTGAAATCTCGGTGCCCCTTTCTGGAGGCTGATGTCCAGCTTGGCGCCCGGGCAGCTTGCTGATCCCTGATCAATGTGGCAGTGCCAGAATCGGTGCCTGACGGCAGCAACTCCCCTCACCAGATCCCCCAGCCCAGCGGTGAAGAACGGGTTAACTCCACGCGGTCAGCTTGTCCCTGTGAGTGAGGACGCAATGCCCGGGGTCACCTAGCTCCCCTCGTTGGCTCATGTACAGATATATGTTTAATCAGCGGGTGAATTAGGTCACTCGGCTCATTTGGCCAGAAGGAGGTTCTCCTCATTCCCGTTTCTGTCATATTCAGCTCCCGCAGCTGCTCCGCGCTGAGCCGTAACTGGAGCCCGACACGTCCACGAGCGTTTGACACCTCCGGCCATCTGCTGTGGCGTATCGCAGTGTTCGCACACGAGCCCGACGACTGCACTGCACCGTGGGGGGGAGGGGGGTATTGCTGAGCTGTCATGCACTTGATTGGGGGGGGGCACGTTTTCTTGATATGACCTTGGGCCCTCCCCTGGGGTCCCCTCATACTTTTTTGCCAAGACAGGGGCTGTCCCCAGTAGATTTTGCTGAACTAGGGGTTTTGGCCTGATAGATTTTGCCAAGCATAGGAAGGCCTGAATGTTAGATTTTGGGGTCCCTATAAAGTTCTGGGCTCCCAGAATCAGCCAGAATCTCCATGGCCTCCCAACACCCCTGAGCACCTTCTGTCCCCGATAGGAATGCAGTGGTTTTGTGTCATTATCCACCGACGCCTCCCAAAAAAAATAAAAAAGCTGGTCATGATGTGATATTTAGCTATTTGGGGTGAATCTGTGCCTCAGAATCGCCCTTCACTTGTATACGCTTGGCAGGTGTCCGCTTCCTGACCCGGCCGGTCACACATGGGTTATCCCATTCAGTTTTCCCTCGTAACAGGAGCCCGGAGAATCCTTCCAAGGAGCGCCGGGCCGCATAAAGACCCCTGATCGCGCTGGCGGTTCTGTTTCCAAATGCAGTCGGATGACATTCGGCGTGCCGGTCTCACATGCTGGTGTTCAGTTACCTGTGAACCTGTGATGACTTCGGGTCATTAAATCTAATTGTTTTCACGCGGGTGTGTAATTGCCCAGAAGAGCGGCTTGGTCGCTTAATTCCCACGTTCAGTCGTATGCCCGTGATCAGATAACATTTCATGTGGTGGATCATTCTTGGAAGACATTCTGGCGAGGCTGTTTTAAGTTATCTGGATTCATCTTAAAGACGATAACATCACCAGAGATGCTGAAAGGCAACGTAAATATTTTCACAGATCAAAACATTTTTTTAGGACATTTGAGGACAACTGATTCTAAACCAGAATCATAGTTATAGGATTTCTGGGCAGTAGCTTGACATCTAACTGTGCTTAAGTGTCATACCCGTGGGCGGTGCCAACCTGCCACAGCGGGCCAGTGAGGGCGGGGCTGTCAATCAATTAAGTAACGATTATCCTCAGCTGGGGGTGGCCTGTTAAAATCCTGCACCCCCATTCCCCCAATGCAGAGTCTTGAGCAGATCTCTGCCAAGAGAGAGCCGCTTAGCACAAGCTGTGGGTCAATGGTCCTTGGTGCTAGAAGTGTTTACTGGTCCCTGTGTCTGGAAACCTTCCAACTCTTGTTTTTCTACATAGCAAACCCAGGGAATAAACCTGACCTTTGTCCTCCCTGCTTTTTCCTCACTATTTCTGAGTCTGGGCCCAGTGCCTACGAAACACGGGGGTATAACTGTGAAGGCCTTGCATCCAATAGTCAGGCTGTGTTTTTAGGCAAATAGGTACATGTTTTTAGGTAAATTAGTAATTCTCTGAGTCACAGAATGCACCTTGTGCTGAAGAGTGTAAAATTGTGCTCAGTGGTAATACGGTAAGGAGCCTCTCTGCCCCGTTTGCCCACTCACCTTGTTTCTGTAACGAAGCAGACCGGCATCTTAGTTGTGGCCCTGCATTACATATGTCTGTTTTGTTGTTCATTGTCTGCCAAGAGATGTCAGGCAAAAATGGGGGGTGTGGGTGGGGTGTTAAAAAAAAACTAATAAGCTTATTAGCCCAATGTGGGAAACTGAAAATTACTCCTTGACCCCTAGGTGAGAGTAGCTTGGGGGTAATCCCCAGAAAACAGGGCTCTACAGAAGAGGGGCTTAGCGATACCAAAAGACTAGGAGCCACAAAACTGGTCTGGGATCAGCAAGGCCCCGACCTGTTACAGGACCCAATTTCTGAGCAGCGCCAGCAGAACTCCTTAAAGCAATGTTTCTCAACCCAGTCTTCGGGGGCCCCAGATGGTCCACGTTTTTGCTCCCTCCCAGCTGTGGACCATCTTGGGGTCCCCAAGAGCCCGTTTGAGAAGCATCGTCTTAAAGGACCTACTCAGGCAGCTCAATGACATTGAGAAATTTCAATTCCTAAGTGGATTAAAATGAATAAGAGGGATTAGACGTGTATCACAGAGGAGAGCCCCCATTATCCCTGTAGACCTTGAATTAAGAGTGAACTGGCATGCTTCTGTCTGGAAATACCTGCCCCCCCCCTTTTTTTAACAAGGACCTCCAAACTGCGAGGTCTTAAATCAAGGCCATTAAAAGTTATAGACCCTTGGGGAGGGGGTGACGGGGTTGGGGGTGGGTTTAAAACAGTGATTCCATTCACTAAAGCTGTGCCTCATGATATATATATATATTTATTCATGTAGCATCAGCTCTGAACTCAACGTTGGAGCCCCCTGTAACGAACACGTGCCGTAGGATTTCACTGCATTCTTTGCATACCACTACTAGTCGCCGTCTGAAAGTCTCGTGGATCTTTTCAGAGATCGCGCTATCCTTGCTCGTCAAGGCTCGAGTTTATCCTCCAGCTCACTAGGGCGCTTCTTAAATTGAGCCATTTTCAGTCCCTGCTATGTCGTCTTGCCACTGCAGTGTGTTGCTGAGAATCACGTGCATAAATTGCGCCCTCCGATGGGACTGGGTGCCTGGTATTTGGGACTGGTCGCCGTTTGCCTTAACAAAGCCCTTTTTTGATCTTTGACATTGTTTTTTAAAAAGACGGCACCTTTTCCCGTCTGGAAACCCAGTCACCTGAGCAACATTCCACAGGAAGCTGGAGACTGCGGACTTCCTGTTTGTGTCAAGAAAGGTGAGATTTAAATTCGGAAAGGGGGAGCTTTTCCCCTTTTCCCACTGACACACAGGCTTCATTTTCCAGTCTAGTCCAGGTGCAGACCAGGAGAAAAATCCCATTTTTTTCTGCTTCCTCCAAAAAGAGATTGAATCTGTCAGATTTGTCTGTAATCACTGTTCCCACACATATTTTCTGTCTTTTTATGCTTCTCGTAAGTGTTGTAGCTTTCCTGGGTATGCAGAACCAGGCCCGGTTCTAGACTGTATCAAATGGGGGGGCATTAAGGGATGTTGGTGGGTTGCATCTTTGGCTTTAGTGGGGCATGTGGAGCATTTGGTGGGGCATTGCCCCCCCCCCCCCGTGCCCCTGGCCAGAACCAGCCCTGTGCAGAACCAAGATTTTCTGCAACAGCTTCTCGCTTCAGGTATTTGACACTTAACTTTTGTTGCGCAGTTACTGTTTACTAAGGAGCTGATACTGGTTTGGGGGGGGGGCGGGATTCAGGCTTCAGATGCTATTGTGCAGATGAAATGACCGCACACCAGTTTGAAATGCATTAACCTTTGCTCCCATCACTTCATGTTTATGTAGCACCATTCAGCTGATGAGTTGAATGGCCAATCAGCTTTCTGATAATAGCAGAGAAGATAGAGGCCATGATGAATCGCCCTGATGTAATTTGATTTCTTAGGCGTTTGAAGCAGAGGAGACATGGCATTCCTGTTCCCGCAGGTTCTGGTTCAGAACGTCAGCACGATACCATAGCTGTGCTCCCAATTTTCCCAGTATGAATTCTGGCAGCGGCTTGTTCTGGTGTTCCTGTTTATGTTCCGGCTTGTGGTTTGGATGGGTCCGTAATCTAGAGCTTGAAAAAGAGTCCAAGTGAACTGGGAGACATCCCCTGCAGCCCACCAAAATGCTGCATTAACCTCATACCCTCGAGAGCCACTTTTGCAGGTGTCAAAACACACTAATTGCTCAAATAACAGTTGCGATTTTGTAGTTTGCATTTTTTGCCCTCCACTCATTATCCTGCTTAAAACGCTGCAGGCTCTCAAGGGTGCAGAATGACTCATTAGCACCTGGGTCAACATGTCACGTTAATTCCATCCTCAGCTCAAGGCAGCGGTCCCTACAGGACCTGCCAGTTTCTTAGCTAGCACGGCGTAATCTCTTCTTCACCCATGCAAATTGCCGAAGCTATCACCCTGTGTACCGGCCTCACTTCAGCCCTACCCATCATAGCTAGCGTTGCTTTCTTTGAGGAGTAGATCCTGGCTTCATCTCAACTTCTGCAATAGGCCCGAGGACCTCTGAATTTTGCCCCTGCCCCTCCAGACCAGCAGTCGATGCAGAACCTTCAGGAATTCAGGAATCTTCTCGACCCTAGACCCATTCCTACGAGGCACTTTGTTTGGGTGGGGCAAGGGGAGGTGCCTTTCTGTGTCTGTGAGAACCCACCTGTGCATGCTTGCATTTAATCCCATCAAGGCCATAGCAGGACAAGGCCGTCCCTGCAGCAACATGCATGGGCGTTTCTGGAATTGTTGGCCGTCAGTGACACTGGGGGGGGGGGGGGGGGTAGCGAAGAGATTCCAGCGTTTCTGAAGAGGAGACGGGGATACATCCTGCTCATCCCCCCAGCGGAATCCATGCCAATATTTGTCACACGCTGCCTGGAAGGTCGTTGCGTCCGTTTTTTTTGCTGCTGTGCCGGAAAACTGCAGCCCCGGAACTGAGTTTGCATGTTGCGGTTCTCTGCGGTTTCTAGGAGATGGCACGGCATTCCAGTTGCCTGCAGACACAAACCCTGCCATTACGGCCGATCTGAAAATAGATTGGCCTCCTGTTTTTAAAAAGCTTTACTGGAATTCGGAGTTCGCCTGCTTTTTTCTGTTTTATGAATCCGACTTCCACGACCTTAATTGTGGTTATGGGTGATTAAACTCTGGATGCCCTGACAAAATTCCCCAGCAGACCATTTTCTCCAGATCATACCCAGTCCTCTCATTCTGGCCATAACTGAGTCTTTTGTGTGCTCCTTTGACATGAAGTCGTGTAGCCATCACCATGGAGTGTTTTGCTTGGTGTCTGTTCAAAATAGATGTGGGACAATAACCTCGGAAGGAGAATTTATCAATCCAGACCGGTCTGTCTGAATGTATTTGTGTGGGAAATGGTAGTGCAGGGTGGGGGTGGGGGGGGGGGCACCAGCAGTCTTCGGGCTAATTGGTGTGTTAATCACGTTCGGTGCGGATGGGAAGCCAGTCAGCTCCCCAACTCTTATCTTGCGGGTTCCAGTGACTGACCGAGAGGGGATTCTGTCCTGGGCACGCCGTGACGCGAATCCCACAACCGCAAGCCTGTTGAGCTCCCTATAACACAGGGCTATTAGGTCAAGGGCAAATGGAGTTCAGTGTTGGGGGTGGGCGGTGAGGGAGCAGTGACTGCTGATCTTTGCTTGCTAGCCATTAACAAAGTTTTTATGTTTTTGCTTAGTCAATGTTTTTGACTTTACTGACGAATTTTGCTTGTTTATAGGGCTGGATATTTCTGCTGGACGTGAAGTTCAGGTTTGTTCTTGATCACTGTGGCTCCACCATGGACTTTACACCATAACTTTCATAGTTTGACAACTTCCAAGCATCATGCTACTTGCAGCCGGCAGTGTCTTACCTATGCCGGAAGACTCATTGTGACAGCCGTAATTCTGTTGGTTCACGGAACATGCCAGAATGCTGTGAAGAAGTGACTTTAATGTTTACGGACCTAGGCTGATCTGTAAGGAACTTTGCAGGAGGTCAGTTTGGAGTCACAGAGAAAAGAGTGAGGCCTCAGTAGCCTTAAGTATTGTCTTTAAGCTTTAAGTAATACACAGTGGTGATGATTCGTTATTTTCTATACGAGCTGTTTTCGACAATTTTATTGCGCTTTGCTGTCATTCCAGTAAGACAGCCGAATGTCCCTCTGCTCTGTCCCTCTAGCTTTTGTACTTTGATGGTGGGGTGAGCAAATGGAGAGCAGCCTGGTGGGTCAATGAGAGGTGCAGGGAACGCGACAAGGGGCTACGGAGGAAAAGCTTTATTGGGGTGGTGGACCTTCTTCTTTTGTGAATTTTATGTTTGTTGGGGAGGGACAGGGTAAAAAACAAAAGGGCCCCACTGTGAGAAAGAGAGATAAACGCAAATCTGTGGTGGAGGGGGTCAACTGTGGAGTTAACAGTACCAGGATGGGCACCGGGAACAGGGGGCCGGTGGACTGGATTAGCAAGAATGACCCCAGTCACATGACTTTGCCCCCTGAGATTCCCCCCCTCCCCCTTCTCACAGGGTCATTTAAGTTCAGATAATCCTTCCAGCAGGAAGTTCAGCCTTCACAGGGCACTTCTCGGACCTGAACGCAACACGGTGTCACGGACATATGGTGTGACAGCGTCAACACTGCTTTTTGGCAAAGTCACATAGTGTCACGTTTTGGACATGAGGCCGTCCTGATTTTCAGTGAGCCCCAGCAAATGGTTAAGATAAATACATTTTCCATTCATGGGCCAGTTCGTTAAATGACAATGATTCATTAGTGCTGATGACATCAGAAAGTCTTTACCATGCTTTTACCTAGACATTGTGTTTTTTCTATGTTGGATTGCACTTTGGATTATTATTATGCATATTTCTATTTGTATTATTTCATTATACATTTCATTACCTATCATTTCCTTACTGTTAGTCTGGAATAATCTTAACATTGGGCGGGTAAATGTCACATGATTTTGCCACAACAAAGGGTTGTGTAACGTGCTGTATTTATCAGAAGTCAGTTCAATGAGGAGAAAACGAGTAAAATCGGCTGCCGTCATCCGGTTGCCATGGCGGTGCTGTCGGAATGCCTATTTGAAGTACGCAGCCTCGGTAGTCCCACATCCACAGCCCGAGCCGATGAAAGGAACACCTCAACACCCACATGTACGCCAGACTTCAGCATATTTCAAGCCATTGTATGATATTATGTCATCTACAGCCAATCACAGCGTTTGATTTATGGGTTTATTCCTCTGAGCCAGTAAAAACACCAGTTACTCAGGAATCACTCCAATGTGCCAATCATAACAGTCCATTCACTGGCAGCAGTGCCTGGGCCAACCACTGGTGAATTGTTCATGGGCATTCAGGAAACGGAGATGAGAATTAAAATACTTGTAAAATGTATTTTAAGAAATCAAATTTTTTACATTTCTTAGTGTGAATTTTGTTAAAGTTAGCATTGTGGTGCAGTCGGTGCCTTTGTGTCGTGGTGGGTTTTTTGGATTCTGGGTCACAAACCAGGCCCATCTCTGTGGCACCTGTGCTCTCACACTTTTTGGCAGATTTCTACTGGACACGCCCAATTGAGGCTATTCTGGTGAATTCGGGTCATTTGAACGGTTCATGTGTTTATCCATGTGTCCCGCGATGGCCTGACCGCACGGGATGTGTCGATAGACCTCGGGTCATGACGGTACCGAATTTGAATATGGATGGACGGGAAATGCAAGATGGTGGATTAAGCTCCCAGGAGAACATGGATGAATGTTAATTTGCGCAGTTGCATAACATGTATGACCACAGCTGCAGGATGCAACGAATCCTGGGCAGGCGGCCGTTCTCCTTCATCAGCGTGAAGCATCTGCATGTGGAGGAGTCACGAGCTCCCACAATGCCCTGGGAGTCGATTCTCACCACGTACGAGTATATGTGTATCTTTCTGAAAGGAGGAGCCCTCCTCCCACCTTTCTTCTGCTTCTGAGCAGTCAGAGACATGCCTGTTGTTGAAATGGGGCAGTATGTGGCTTTGTGGGTTAGGTGCCTGTGTCCAGAAGGTCACTGGTTCAAATCCCCTCCTTGACAGAATAGTCCCATCTCCATTGAGCCATTTAATAATGTCCTTAATCCCTGACAATGGTCTGGCGGTACCAAATGAACTGCTGACCCTGCACGCTACCCTCTCAACTTTACATATGTGTATCTCAAAAGAGAGAAGACGTGGAATATAAAAAGAAGCTTTGTAATATACAAATGTGCAAATGACAGAGCATCAGATCATTCAAAGGCAGGGTGAAAGGTCTTCTACAAGAGCCATAAAACTCTACATGCAACTTGCTGTCCCACCCACAGAGGCGAGTCCTCCTTTACCCACCCCCCCGTCTCTTGTAAACTCAGCTCCCGCCCCCCTCTCTGCGCCTCCTTTCACCGTTTCATGTGATTGCTCCCTGCTTACAGGACACCGTCCCGCGTGATCTGCAGAGCGCCAACTCCAACACAGTCGTTGTGCAATAGTCACAGATTCATTGACCTCTGAATCACATTTTTAAGCTGCTGTAACTTTTTTCCACATAAAACCAACTCATACACTGATAAACAGAGCCTTATGAAATGTTATTAGTCGATGAAACGTTGGTCACGAGAGTGTTACTTCACCTTGTCGTTTAAATCTAAAATGAGTGTGGAGTGTCACTGTAGTCTCACACCTCCAGGATTGTTGGTTCAAATCCCACCCCTGGCTCTGCATATTTGGTGATCGAATTCCATCCCACTTTCCAAAAATGTGCATCTTGGTGAACAGGGTGACTTTTAATTGCACAGAGTGTGTGATGGTGAGCGTTACTCAACCATATTGGGTAAATTGTGGATTATTTTAGTTTCTACCAGCAGGTGTCACGTAATCAATGCTGGAAAAAGTGTGTTCTCCGGAATGACAGGGTAAGCGATAGTGCCTCGTTGTGATTCTCCCTCCAGAAGCACTGTGTGCGCCAGTTTGGGGCCCAGCAGCAGTGATCGCTGAGACAGGTCTCGCCTTTCCCCGCAGGTGACTGTTTCAACTGGCTGGGCTCGTGTGAGACGTAGCGTCCTGCCGGGTGACGCTGCCTGGGCCGGTGACAGCCCTCCCCGTGGCGTGTCTGGGCCAGAGACGGACAGGGGCCGCGGAGCAGCGTGGTTCCGGGTCATTAGGCGCAGAGCTTAGCGAGCTGGAAGGTGTGGGCCGCTTAGCTGGGGCTCTCAGGCCATCTGCACCATGTCTCCAGCACATGTACCCCGTCCCGGAAGCTGGACGAGCCACTGGGGCTGATATGAGCAGTTCAAATCAGGATGGATCCTCTGTCAGATGAGCGCTAGCTTGCTCCCGGCCTTAGCCCCTGCTATGGGGGGGCCACACTGTCCGCCATGACAGCTGCACCCGCGATCATGATTATCGGTTACAACGTCCCGGTTTTATGGCGTGGATGTGACACACAGCCGTCGTCGGGCTTTAGCTCTTGCCTCTAAGCCTTTTCCTGCCTCACATAGACACATGGCCTCTCCTGACTCTCCCTCCCCCATCCTATAACTTCTCTCCTGGTCTTTTTTTCCATAGGGGTGTGGAGATTATGAGCCAAACCCAGAGGGCCAAAATCTTGGCCGTCCCACATTTGTGATCCATTAGGGGGGCTCTGGTACATGGTGAACAAAGGAATGGCAGCCAGAATGCAAAGTAGGATTTCAGAGCTTAGTGATGTGGTCAGTAAATCCAGCCGTTTGACTCGAGTGGCTCCACGGCGGTCGCTGGGTCCCCTGGGCAAAGAAAGCAGGTCCGGTGTGACCTCAGATCAGGCCTTTGTCATTGTCCTTTGTACGGCCTGTGTTACAGCTTCTCTCGCGGACTCATGCATGAAGGAGGGGGCGGGCGTCTCGGATGGGCTGGTTCCCTCTGCATCCCCCCCCCACTGACCGTCCTGTTCTATGAATGAAGAGTCCCTCTCCGGAGATGGCGTTCGTCATCCACTCCCACAGGACGCCTTCAATCTCAGAATAGTCTGTCCCCTCGGGACGACGGAAACAGGCTGGATGGAAGCAATGATTCTGGCATCGGTCCAAGTCTTTCTTTTTTTTTTTAAATAATGGCAGTAATTAACTGCATCAGCAGACGGGTGATATCATCAGATTTTTTTTCTGTTTTTCTATGTAAGGCAGCCCTCTACCCTAAAATTAAGCCCCTACCCCAGCTTATTGAACAGGAAGCCCTTTGACAGAGTGGAGAATCCAGACTCCCAGACTGCCTCCGTCTGTCGGAGTTCCCTGCTGGTGCTTGAGGTTGTTTGTGGTGTTTTTGGGAAATTTGACTCATTTTAGGTTGCAAGCAGGGGGCCCAGTCGGTGAGGACTGAGGGTAGCAAGTTCAAGTCAGGGGCGGGGATTCGCTGGTGTGTCCTTGGGCTATAAAGTCTAGCTGCAATGCTTAAAAAAGGAAACTAATCGCAAGATTAATAACTTAGTGGGGGCAAGTTTGGAACCCGCAGCCCTGGATGTCAGGCATTGCCTGGGACAGGCTCCAGACCCCCCCATGATCTCGGCCTAGATGGACGATGGATGGGTGGACTCTGCAGATATTTAAAAGGAAGATTCTGCTGTGGTTTCTGTGACGACGGTATTTTGTGTAAATAGAATCTTGCGCGTTTTAAAATTGCATCATTTCCATTAACTGCAGTAAAATACAGCTGAACAGGCCTCAAATCATGTTTTCATGGGATTTCTATGGCAAACTATCCTTCATTACTGCGGTCAGACACAACCCTGTACCTTTCTGCCACAAGAGGATTGTGGGAAAGCCACAAAACCGAACCCCCATCATGAGGATTACTTACTGCCTTCACCCTGTATCAACATCGCAGCCAGACGGTGAACTTTTTATGTGTTCTCAAACTGGTTTAATCACCCTGGTTACAGGCGGTTGCAGTGGGCGGAGCCTAATTAACCACAACGTGGTGCTGATGCGGGATTGCTGCCACTATGTCGCGGTCGCCACACATTACGCCTTCATGCTGATGTCAGTTTCTCAGGCTTTCAAGCCGACTTCAAGCCATCCCACCTCCTGAAGCCCGATTTTCTGTAATTATGTGTTATTTGACACTTTTGTTCTCGAAAGCGGCAACATTGCACAGTCACTTAGCCCAATATTTGTCAGCGAGCTGAATCCTGCCCTCCCCTTCCCATCGACCTGCTGAAGTGTCAGCCCAGGAGGCGTTATCGCCACGGTTATGGTATTCATTCCCACGCGCTTTGAGCAACGGCGGCCGTCCTTGAGATCGTCGGCACTACAGGCAGCTAATAAGCGGTGCGACTATCAGAGCTTAGTGGGAGCTTCCAGGAGCAGCCGGGCGGTGGGGACAAAATGGACTCTTGTGGAATGACTGGTGCACCCCTCCCCTCTCACATTCACTTTCAAAAACAATAAAATAAAATGAAAAGCCCCCCTGAACTTCCAGCAACCGCTTTTAAGAATAGCTTCCGTGTGAAAGCGGGGCTGTTTGAAGCGCCTCTGCGGGGCGTCTGCTCGCGCTACGCTGACTTAGCACCAGCCTCGGCTGATGGGGCCTCAACGTCTTCCGAGGCGTAATTGCCTTCCCAAGGGAGCAGCACAGGTCCCCGGTCTAATTACACGGTTCCACCCGCTCCGTAACACGCTCCTGTATTGTCAGGTGGTTCATTAAAGAGGAAAAACACATTAAGAACCGATGAATGGCATTACACGATTGTGCTCCCAGTGCCCGGTCTGGCCAGGGTGAGGCTCCTGGGCCCCAGTGTGATGGCTGGAATGGAGGCCCCACCCCCCTGTGGGGATGCGACGTGTGGCCTGGTTTTGTCCTCACCAGTGCGATATGTTTGGCCGCTGTGGTGCAAGCTGGGGAACTTGCTGTATGCTCTGTGTGGAACGGGGGCGGGGGGGTCTCCCTTTCACCCTAGCCGCCAGAAGATCCGGTTACAGTTGCGATTCTGCTGTAGGCTCTGATCTCATCTTGTCAAGACTGGTCTGTGAAAACAGTTATGCACCTTTCCTGTTTTGGGGGGAATGGGGACGAGGCGAGGGCCTTGCCAGGAGGCCCCAGCAGCATGCCGGTTAATTCCGCAGCTGAGGGGGCTCTTTGCCGTTATCGGCATCCCCCCCCCCCCGCACTAGGTGTAGGTCTTTATTTGTGGGACTTCCTGTTACTTCTCCCAAATGCGCATGATGCGTTAATTCATGTAATTACTGATCCATAAATCCAAAGCAATCAGTAGCCAATATATTTTCAAAACAGATCGAATAGTCTTGTGACGACGTCCCAGACAAACCCGGCTTCTCCTCCGCAGCTCATTCCGACGCCTTCCCAGCGTGCCCCCAGCCCTCTCATCCGCGTGGGTGGGCAGCCTGTTCCGGGAGCCTTTTCTCTCGTGCCCCATGTGTGTGTAAACACGTTGAGCGGCAACGTTGACACAGGCCAGTTGGAGCGGCGGACATTTCTGAGTATACAGACGGTGCCATCTGTCTGGCAGTTGCAATAACAAGCAGAGTCCTGGTTTTGCCATTAGCAATTAATAGTTATTACCATTTTTAACACGCTCCTCACTACATCAGCCTTTTTGACGTGCTGGATGGCGATTAGCATCCACACGCCAATCTGCAGCTCTGCCAGACAAATATTGAATGCAAGCAGAGAAAATTTAATGTTGTGTGTGTTGAATTTATTCAGACAGCGTGAAAGTGTATTCTTCTCCCGTCTATGAATAAAGCAGACCTGCCCTGAAAGGGCTAATTATTTCCGTTTCAGTCGCATGTGAGTCCTGCAGGCTCCAGAGTAAGACATCCACCTACAAACATGTTCAGGAATGAACGTGTGTCTTTTTGTAAGGACTTCATTAGGCACCAGTTTGGGGGGGGTGGCCCCTTTCATTTCATTACCTTCATCATCAGAACTCTGTGAATTATTCCACCAGAACTAGCCTGTGCATTGATCTCCTTTTGGTCCCGAATCAGCGCTGACGAGCTTCGTTGTCGGAGGTTACGTGTCATCAGGCAAGAGATGTGAAGACTCTGACCGGTCGTATCCGGGTTTGACGTCAGTCACCTGACCACCCCAACCCCTACCCCTCCCCCACTAAGTGCCTCAGATGATTTTATGGGCGATATGCGGATGTGTATGTTGAAGGAGGAGAATGAGAGAGATGGTTATAGTAGTATGGAGAGATGGCAGTGGACTGGACCTTTGTATGGAGGGGGGGGGCTCCTCTCCCTGCAACCCTAAACTGGGAAAGTGTTTGTAAGATTTGTATGATGGATGGATGGATGGATGGATGGATGGATGGATAACCGGGTCTCTGAAACGTAGAGGTCATACCAGGGGAAGATGACTGTGTGTATTATCATGTCAAATTTAAGAGGCTTCAGTGGAACTCGGAAGACACATCAAACAGCAAAACGCAGGTTAGAATATAGCCCCGCTGTGCATGATGTCAGAGGCTGCCATAGTGACCGGCGCCTGCCTGGCAATGCCAGGTGCTTATGAAGTAGGCCGTCTTCCCCCACCCCCCCTCGGCACTGTTGATCTTGCCCCCCCATGGTTTGTTGGTGATGGGGGGGCAAGAGGTGGACAGACACAGACAGAGCAGTTAGCAGGCAACTAGTTTAGGAAAAATGACCCTGCAAAGGATTTTCTTGAAAAATAGGCAGGGAAAAAAGAGGTTTTTTTGGTCCTTTGAAAGGAACTCCAAGTTCTGAAACTTCTTTGAATAATGACAGCTGTAGCATTTAGGTTTTGTAGAGGGGGTGTCAGGCCAGCGTCACAGGACCCCTCACCCCATGTAACATTTTTTGACGTTTTATATATATTAGTAGATGCTTTTATCCAAAGTGTTGACGATATTTGAGAAAGCAGGGTCATACAGTCCCTGGAGCAATGGGGGGCTTAGGAGCCTTGCTCAGGGGGCTAATGGTGAACACACCACCCCCAGATTACTGAATGTTGGTTGAAATGCACGATACGGTGAAGTGAATTTTTCAGCTATTTGGATTTTCAGAGAAACGAGGTTAAAAAAACTCCGATGTCCTGTAGAGCCCTAAAGGAGCCGTTCCCCAGACAGGGACTTGCACCCGGGACCCTCTGATTAAAAGTCTGATGCTCTACCTACTGAGCTATGCAGGGTCTTTATGGTACAGAGAAGCTACCTGCTAGTGAGCGGGGTGGGGGTGGGGGGCTGACATCAGCAGTATATTTAATGTCACTTTTCGAAGCCTCCCAGTTAGAATGCGATGGAAGGTGCTGTCAGAGAGAGCATGATGTTGCCCCGGTGACCATTCAGACCGAGACGCAAACACGGCCGTCCAAAGCCGTCCAAAGCCGCACAGAACCCCGACTGGCTATCCCGACCCCCTGGTAACCCCTCCCTGCCTGTCTTACAGTTACCCCCCCCCCAGCTGCTTGGGACAGGTGCAAGGGGGGCATCAGAAGGCAGGGGGAAATCCAGCGCGGCCAGGCCTTACACTCAAATTACTTGGGAGCCGACTTTGTTTGGCTGTGATTGGTTGGGCCAGGGTGGGCGGGGGGAGGGGGTTCAAAGCCCGCGCTCTGAAAGGGATCCGTGAAGTAAGACATTGGATGACAGACTCTTTCATGCTCCGTCTGTCTCCTCTGTCTGCCTCTCGCTTTATGACTCATTTTTACCCCGATTTAACAAAAGCAGTGAGGACAGCGGCTCTCGAAAATCACCATCAAGCCAGCCCTGCTTTTTTCCATTTGGAAGGATTTTCAAAGCAGACCTCCCTAATTCCCCCCTCGCAGCGCCGACTCTCCTCATCTCAGTGATTTTACCTGAAGATATCTGTGTTTTTCTTTAATTCAAAGCTAATGTCTCCTCACTCTTTCTAATGCAATCTAATGGCTTGTATATGAAAACGTTAAAAGAATGACGACCCCGACTAAATAATCACTGCATCGTCAACCGTTGAAGTTCTGTGGGATTAAATGCCATTTCAAGGATATGACATCGTTTGAACATCTTTTTTTTAACTGCTATTCAAAGATGATTCCAGGTTGTAAATGACTGCTCCCCCTGCTGGTCTACAAAGCCATTGCAGGATGCAGCCAAGGCTTTGTGGATAGGTAGATATTCTCAGCTTAACGTTGTAAGAGTAAGCAAGTGTTCGGTGCTTTGAGACAAATATTACAGAGAGAGAGAGAGCGAGCAAGCGGCCAGACCATGAAGTGAGTAATCCCTACACATACGCTAATTGCAGCCTGATGACTTCTTGACGACCCTCTCTGGGGTTGAACAGCTTGTACAGCTCTTGTGATGACACTTGCCGGTCCTCTCAGATGCTGACAGCGCATCTCCAGATGGCCGCGATTTTGCTGTTTGTGCACCGCCAGGGACCGTAGGGGACGCTGGTCTTAGCTGGGGTCTCAGCTTATGGTCTCAATTCTGGGGCCCGGTCCAGGGTCCAGCTGACGGACGAGTATGGCCTCTTTGGCCTCTGATTCCTGCCTTCCCCCTCCCCCCGAAATGTCCCCGCCTACCAAGTAGCCAGCATAGTGGCCTGTAAATTGTCTAATAGTCTCTGTATTTTCATCCCTGTCGTTTTTTCCATTGCAGGATTTATTTTTGGTCAATGGGAATCATTTGTGGAGTTTGATCTGTATGTGTATTTGTGCTTTTTTGCATTTCTGAGAAGTGGGACCCCAGCTCTGGATGCTGTCACTGCTCTGCGGGGGCCCTGCTGTCCCAACACAGGGAGCTGTAGCATCCTGGTGGAGGGAGGGTGATGGGGGGGGCGGGGTTAATAAACGAGCACAATCTCCTGACAAGTGTGGATATTAGTCACACTCTCCAGCAGCGGCAGGTCTGGGAGGATGTGTGTGGTCCAGGGATTTAGCCGAGGGAGTGGATGGGGAGAGGATCCCCTAGGGCATATGCTGAAACTCCATCCAGTCATGTCTTTTTTTTGGGGGGGGGAGTGGGGGCGGGGTCACGTTGATCATGTGTTTCTGTTGTTTATTTCTTGGTTTTATGCCTTTGAAAACCTCGTACCCCAGCCAAACAAGGCACCCCCCCCCCCATGGATGGGGTTAGGGAGCACGGTGGCTGTTTGGAAAGCATTTTCGGTTGGGGGCGGTTTATCATAGGCCAGCTCCCAGCTTGTTTCTATTGGCTGTCAGATTCGGAGTGCCGAGCTCCGGCTCGCTTTCCGGGGAATCCCCTCAGCGCTGACGTGCTCTTGCCGCCCCCCTCTTATCCTGCAGGCATGTTTGCTTAGCGTGCCACTGAAGGTGGAGTAAAGCAGGAGGTTGTGGAAGTGCTGGAAACTCCAAGCCTAGCAAGTCGGGACAGAATGGTTGGGGGGGGGGGAATGAGGCTCCCCGTATAGATTGCAGCTTGCACGCCCCCCCATTGCAGCTCAGATTCACAGTCTCGGGGAACTGACCACAAATCCCAAGGCCTTTGCTGGATGCTGGGGGGGGGGGCGGTGCTTTGGTGTATTTCCTTGACCTGAGGGAGAGAGGGATGAGCAGGTACAATGAGGTCTAGAAGGTTCTACCGATCTGGATAGAAGATACGGGGGTCAATCGGCAGGTCACTTTGCCCATCTTATGTACATAATGTTTTTGCCTCCCCAAAAGCATCCCATGTTTCTTACTGTCTGCTTCTGGACTCTTCATAGGACGCTCTGGCGATGGGATCAGGATGGAACGGGAATCGTTTGGTTTGGTGTGAGGGAGAGGGGCCTGGCAGTGTGGTGGCCACACAGGCTGCTGCTCTTGGGTCCTTCATTTGGTGGGGGGGTGGTGGGGCAGGGATGAGAGAAAAGAAACTATATCCATCATACATCAGCCATTGTATTTTCAGGTTATAAAGCGTAAGATAGAGAATAAAACTGCAACAGACTGGCATCCCATGAAAATGTATGGATGATGGATGGATGGATGGATGGATGTATGGATGATGGATGGATGTATGGATGATGGATGATGGATGGATGGATGGATGGATGGATGTTTTGCACGCCGGTTCCAAACACAAACTGTTGTCAGTGGTGTTTTCTTTCAGGGCTGTGCAGTGAGTGTGGGTCTGTAACTGTCATCAACAGACACTCGGTCTGAGCTGGTCGGTCACAATCAAGGACGGTCCTGAGCTGGCAGTCTGCCCCCTACCCCCATACCCTCTGCGACAGTGACGGGTGATAAAGCAGTGGCAGGTAGCAGGTGCAAGGTGGCAAACGTGTGGCTCCCAGTCAGACTGCCGGCCTTGGCCACCCCGCCCCAATGGCCCAGGGCCACTCCCTGGAGCAATTTACTCCCATGATGCATTTCATTCAATCTACCAGCCGGCTTGACAGGCAAGTAAAGATCAAGAACAAGTCAAGGCGTTGCACTGGTGTGACACATTGTGGCAGATACAGCATTCAGTGACATGTTGTGTTGAGTGCTGTTTTTCATTGTCTCGCAGTGTTCACTGCCCGAGTCCATTGTACTATGATCAGCACCATAATGTGAACCCTGCTATACCGTGTTCACTGCCATTGTTCACTGCCTTTCTGAGTCATACAGTGTTCACTGCCATTGTTCACTGCCTTTCTGAGTCATACCGTGTTCACTGCCATTGTTCACTGCCTTTCTGAGTCATACAGTGTTCACTGCCATTGTTCACTGCCTTTCTGA
>JAAGVU020000113.1:4110094-4143187 GCA_011763525.2 Mormyrus iriodes
TCTTGTGAAAACCATGCATCTGTCCATTGTCTTCTGAAAGTCATGCATCTGTCCACTGTCTTCTGAAAGTCATGCATCGGTCCACTATCTCCTGGAAAACATGCAAATGTCTACTATCTTCTGAAAGCTATGCATGTGTCCACTGTCTCCTAAAAGCCATGCATCTGTCCATTGTCAAGAGTTTTCCAGAAAGATGAAGAGTATTGGTGAGAAGTGTTTCTTAGGGGAAACTAGAAGGGAAAGGTATGCAGGTGTTTTTTTTGTTTTGCTGATAATAAAAACAAAGAATCTTTGATTTGTGGTGTCAGGAGACACAAAGTGAGGCAGAGGGTATGAGGGATGGAACACAAGCAGTCACTGTGTAGTTTCAGCCATAGCTATAGCAAAGCTTTTTTGGGCAGATGAGGAATGAATTATGGGAAGTGGTCTGACTGTGTCTGACACCCTGCCGCTTTTCGCATGGTGCACCAGCCTCTCCCACTATGGCGACACCCATCTCATTACCCAGTACAGCTCTGACAGGCCACAATAATAAAGGTGTTCAACCCAAATGTAAGTGGTACAGCTTTGGTATCATATCAGAATCCCAGACGTCCACATCCATCGCGTGGCTGTTATTTGGGTTTTCAGGTAAACGTGTCTATGTCTGTCCTATAATCCTAAAGATCTTACAGCCTTCTAACCAAGGCTATGTTACTACAGGGATTTTCAGTCATAAACTGTGCTTTTAAAACAACTGTATTTGTTACGCAGGATGTGGAATGAAGGCCTTGGACGTTTGGCGATTCCTTCCAAAATCAAGATTAAATCGGGAATTTGTGGGAATGTTCTTCGGCAATCTTGGCTGTTCGGGGGGGGGGCTTAGGAGGGAGGGCATTTATGGGCGGAAGCCATTCTGTCACTCTGCAGCTCCCTGCTGGGGTCCCGGGATGGGTTCAAGATTCAACACCTAAGATTCTTTATTTGTCTTCTGTACATCAATACATTACCTGCACCGTCTGGCCAGTAACATGTAACCAATAACAGGGTTCGCTCGCTCCTGTAGCTCAACACCCAGAGCTTTGTGCTAATAATGCAGAAGTCATGGGTGCAAATTACAAAACAAAGGCACTTATAGCAATATAACTAGCTGCAAAGGTGCATATTTATGAAATTAATAAAAGAAATGGCTGAAACTGAGAATATGGCTAAATATTGTATAAATATACTAAATAACTCTGAAATAAGCAAACGACGTGGCTGAAATAGGGAATATGGCAGAGTGATGTGCAAAATATGAATGAGCTGTTTTCGGACAAGACACGCCCTGTGTCTGTTCACTTTAAGGGCGCTGGAAGGACACTTTTGAGTTCAGGATTCGCTGCATTTCGCGCACGTCGGGCCCAGAGACGTTGATGATGAAACGACCTGAAAGCTGATTATGCGATTTCAAAGAAAAAAAAGGAAAGTGGGTTTTTTTTCCATCACCCTGTGGAAAGCAGAGGCTCACGCGCAGCGGACCTCTTTGAAGACTCGTTTCGAACAAATTTTTGAGACGGCAAGCGAGCTTTTTTCAAAAGCGGTATCTGCACCAACTTCCCCGATTGTTCACTTAGGTTTTCTGTGGTGCTCATCTTTGGGTCGGTTTTATACGTCGGTCCCGCATAGCTTCTTGCCGCATGACAGTCAGAAGCTCCACATAATATATTCTGTTCTTCTTCCGTTCTTTCTACGTGGTGGTGATTTGTTAAAAATCAAAGTTTTATTTCGTCTTTGTTTTATCCAGATGAGAGGGCTTTTAAATGTCCTGAAGGCTCTACTCAGGGCTCTCGTCCAGTGGCTTTAGGGAGATTGGCTAACATGGGTGTCCGTGGTCACTGTGGGTCTGATCCGCAGCAGCAGTGCAAAACCGCAGCCCACGAAATGTCTGAACCCCTTGCTGGAAGATCATTGTACCATTATACACATACATCAGCATTATAAAAGGGAATATCATTATAGACTGAATAGTTGGCAATATGGACTTTTCTGAGGAACTCAGAAGTGCCACAGGGGATCTTTCAAGGGGGAAGGTGTGATAAAAGACAGACCCTAGTGGACAGGATGGGATCCACCCTGTTCCATTTTTTGTGTCTGTGACCTCTCTGTTTTTCTTTTACTCTGGGCCTTTGAAAGCTCACTTTTCCCATAGATCCTGCCGGAAGCCAGTGGACGTTTGTGTCCGTGGCCTGAGGTCCAGCCCGATCTTTATAAACAGCCACAAGGGTTGACGCTAGGGATAGTATTATATCGCGGTCCTGTCCCGTGATGTCCGTGTATAATGGTCATGACTGCCTCACTGTTTTCTTCTTCCTACCAATCTCCTGCATGTTGACATGTCAGCCTCCCCTTTCCTTGGCTTGTGAATTCATTCACGACACAGACAGTTGTCCTACTTCCCCCGAGCCCCAGGATCTGACCTTCTATGTCCCCTCAGCTCAGATCATGAGGCTGAATCAACACCCGGGCCCTGCAAGGTGTCCCGCGAGGCTTATTGAGTTGCTATCTACTGAAAATAGATGTACTGAGTAGAGGCAGTTTCGATCAGTTGTGTCAGTGGTGAGAAGATAAAGATGTTGGGGCAGAACGTCTGGGCATGAGAGAGACAGGGCAGTGCCAGGTGTTAAGATAATGTAAGCTAAAATGTACCCATGTGAGGGTATCAGCCCCATAAAGACTCTCCCTTCTGTCATTCTTGAGTTGAACAAGACAAACGAAGAGGAGCTTATGGTTGCTATCATCCGATGAACTAGCTTAAGAAAAATGTCTGTGATGATCATTTAGATTAGGTATTTTTGTGTGTGACGGCATCAGACAGATACTCAGCAGAGGCTGAGCCAGGAGAGCAGTGCGCTGGCATACTGTTTGACAGGCTACCTGAGCGCAAAGTTGAACCATGGCTTATCTACATAGCTGTCTAGTTCCATGCAAGATGGTTGCCTTTCTAGGTGTCAATAGTCGTAGAGTCTGAGTCAATCAGAACAGGGTTCAGCACCTCAGAATAAACTCTTTGAGGATGGGTGAACTCCATCTGATGCTCTCTGTAATATTTATCTACCATCCAGGTCCAATTATCTCTGTAAGAGCAAGAGGATGTTGTCAAGCAGATGAAATGGCAGGTAACTCGCAGCTGGTGCTTATAAGCAATGCGTGTTCCCTTGTCTGCGATGTGGACGGGTTTCCGTCGGAGATTCTGATGGGATGGCCGGGGGTTTGTGGGCGGGTGTTTTTCCGTGTCACAGAATGAGGGAGAAGTAATGCCTGTGAGGAGATTATGGGATGGAATGTGCGTTTGCCGTTAGCACAGAAACCAAACCCTTATCTAATATGACCACAAGAATCCATTTTAAATGTACGTTCCACACGTGGCCGTAGCAACAAGCTTAGACCACACTGGCAGACATGTCGTTCTGTTATGCTGATCGCATCAGATCCGCACCTTTATTGGGAATGATACCTCTTTGATTTACATAACGGGGTAGGTTTCAGTACAAATTTTGTGGTACTCTTGACGGGGATGAGACAGGAGATACGGCTCTGGAGCAGCACAAGGCCTTATTTTGCTTCAGGAAATATATAATAACTGTGAAAACCACTAGGAGACTTTTCTGGCGTGAAATTCACAAGAATGCAAGCCCTAAGCAGCCCTCTTACGTAAACAAAGTGTGGGAATTCAGACTCCCGTGATACTACGTTCAGTATCCGCGGAAGGGCTACATTCTTGGATGGGCCTTATTTCAATGGGGTGGCGTCTGGGCCATAAACATAACAAAAAACAACACAGTGGCTCTTGGATTAGCCGGGCCGGCAACGACGAGGGCGTTCACCGGCCGGTGGATCTGGGCCTGGCCAATGTCTCGGCCAGCTGCCGTGTTTTTTTCTGCGCCGTCGGGACGGCCACCGGGGGGCCTTGGCGGAAGCATGAGAGTCCACCGCGGAAGGCACATATGGGCTAGCAGAATTAGCAGCACAGGCGATAGGCGCTCTGCTAGGGATGTCTTGCGGGAGACGACCGCCAACCAGCTGCATAGGCCCCGGACCTGGAGTGTAAATACAGAGCAGATGGGCTGAGCCGACGGGTGCCTCGGGCGGGCCGCCGGAGGGGCGAGCCTCTCGCTTGTGACGAGCGGCTCGGCACCATCGCAGGGTGGCGGGAGTCCACCCGCTCACCAGAACAGGTATCCTTGTCTTTGTCAAGCTGCCGGGAACATCTCTCCGCCTTGCCCGAGCTCTGTAACCAGATCACACTGTCAGGATTAATTATGTTTTTCCTTATTTTTTTTGACTACACTAGTTAGCCACACCATATGAGTCACTACGATGTTTTATCTGAAAGTGCCATAAAGCGAAAGATCTGGGAAATTGGATCCGACCACAGCTCACTGGGGGGGCAACCCAAATTTGGGTTACAGGCTTTGAAATAGAGCCGCTCAGCGCCGCCGCCCGGCCAGCTGCAAGGCAGACATCAACAGAGGCTTCCCTCACAGGTGGGGGGGGGGGGGGGGGGGGGGGTGGGTCAGACAGAAAAACCACCTGATATAAAGACACTACCACAAAAGCACCACCTGTTGGATGATGGGAGAACCTTCACTGCATCTCTTTCATGAAACCCTAATTGCAAGCTGCCCACAGCAAGCTTTAAACTGTTTGCTTACCTGCAGAATATCAGCCAAAGCCACCACCAGGGGGCAGATGCACCTCTTATGCTTGAATAAATAATCAATCCCACACATTTCTAAGGCACTCAGTTGAAGCAGGGACACTGACAGGTGCAAATAAGGACCAGAATCTTGCATGATCCGAGGTAACAGGTCGTTTTTACAAAGGAGGTGACTGACTTCTGGAGGCATTTTAGGAGTTTCAAGGTTCTTCTGAAGGTCAGTAATCGATTTGTACCTATGACTTCATTTGTCTGTACTGGATGTTAGAGCTCCGTGCCAAATTCCACCCCCTGGCCCAGCCCAGCATGTTCCCTTCGGCTCATTCCTTCCAGTGCGTGACGTGAGTGGGCACTGCAATGATATGGCACTGCAAGATGGCTACAAACAAAGCATTTACACACATTCTCATAACATGAAGGTAGATTATGTTAAGCTGTCCGCGTCTAAAAGGGAAATACAAAATACCCACACAGTGCTTCTATGTGACACCATAGTGAGATGACAATGTAGCTTTCGGTTATTGATCTAATTTGATCGGATTCCTACCTCTGTGCTGATGTAGCTTCATGAAACTTCGCCTTTTTAGGATAATGTTTCTGAAGCAAAGCTTTAAAAGGACCATCCAACGTCTGATCCTTCACAAAACCTTTTATGGACAAAGCTTGACTGTGATGGAGCATAGACAGCGACAATGCAATACGTTGTTCAGAACTTATTTTACACAGGTACTTAAGGGGAGTGGCCTTCCACACATAATGGAGAGGAACCAAGCAAAAAAACAAAATTATACGCAAACCTTATTTAAACCGGAAGACTGCTCCCTTTTCTGACGCACCTACACTGAAATGGCCAGACATCAGGGACTTCGTTACACGTGGTCCAGTCCAAGCTGAAATTTGGCCAGTAGACAGAGATGGTCTGATGAGAAAATCTCACTGGGCAGGCCTTTCATTGGCCACAGATCCTCCTCTGACAGGAGGGCGAGGCGGCCAATCAGTTTCAGGCTGCCTCCCTGCTGGGCCCCGGCCCCTAGAAAATAACATTGCATTATGTAATTTAGCGGCTCAGTGTGAATATATCACTAAATGTCACAAAATACAGGCAAGTTAAAATATAAAATAAAAAATAAAAAAAAACATTTAACCGTGTAAGGCCCAGGTGTATTTTAGTAAAAGTATTTTCACAAAAAGGTCAATCTACTTCATTTTTGAGGCCGACCTGACTCAAACATAACTAATGGGGTAGATGCACCATCAAAATGATCGCTGAAATATAAACACGATAATTAGCCAAAACAAACTAATCAGCAGTGAGCTACCAGGACTTCACTTTAAATAACTTTATTGGAAGAAATTTGGAAATTAGAGGGGACAGACGTCACACCAGTGTGAATTTTATATGGTTAAATAATCCTATCATCAACTCCATTAAGGTGGCCGCATACTTCAATCTCCGTCCCTACAAAACCGTACCAAACATGCTGGCGAGAACAATCTGTTGCCTTGTTCATTCTGTTTCACGCCACAACACTAGAGGGCGCAGAACGTTCTCGATGCAGCAGACTCACATGCAGAGCGCAAATAAACACATGCATTTTTGCAATTCCTACTCATGAATTGCAGGTTGTCTGCACTTCTTTAAAAACATTGACATGACCGGTCACAAAAATGTGGATAACTACGTAGAAGTTCAGGGAGCTTTCTTTCAAAGGCATTCATGATTGCAAAAGCTTTTCTTTTTACTTTTGAATGATGCAGGACACTAGTGACAATCATGGACAATGGGTGGGATCAGAACAAAATAATTTTGCCTCAGGACCCGACACAGGTGGTGCGCTGAAACGTGCGGTGATCACCACTCATAGGATGCTGTATTGCTAAAACAATGATTTCGTTTGAAGTATGTGGCCATCTTTACAGTTCTCGGCCAAATAAGCTGCTCTGACGGCCATTGAGCATGGATGGGTGGACATTTCTGTCTGGGCGCAGCCTACAATTGCTGCATCATTCACCTCTGTGTTTGGCATGGTCAGCAGGGCCGTGAGAGTAGAAGATGTAGTCCACTGTGCCGGCGAAGTCCGAGTGCAGCGTGGTGACCTCGCGTCTGCCCGAGCCGCTCACATGGTGGCTGTAAACCGACCGCAGGTGCAGCCCATGGTGGAGAACGTTCCTAAACCTGCTTTGGGGAGGGTAACATCTATTAAGTGCAGGAGAGGGTGTCACCCTGAAAACATGAAGGCGATGACCCAACTGACCTTGGAACGGTCCACTGCTTTTCCAGGGAGGGGTCTACAGGAAAAGGCAGAACATGATACGTGCTCTAACACATCTGAAACCCACGATAAATTAATTACAATGACAATAACTAAAAAGCTAACTGTCCCATTGTGCTTATTCACCTGGTGTAGCGTCCGTCACCCCTGGTATCACGTCCAGGTCTGGGGGACGGGCGAGAGAGGCCTCACAGAAACGAAACTCAAGAAGGAATTTGTGGCTGTACTGGATTCTTCCTGTGCAGGAAATGCACAAAAATAGCCTGGTTAATGTCAATACAATAGGAACCGCTACAAGCAGTCACAAGTTTGCATAGATGTCTCAGACAGCATAAAATATACAGAGGAAAATACACTGAAAAGGATGAAATTCCCAGAGCATAACACGCAATGGGAGTTTTCACAAGAGCATCAAATCCATCATAAAAGGGCCCCTGAAGATCACATCACAAAGCATACAAACAGAAAGATACTTATTAATGTTTTGGGACACAGCACTCACAGATGACGAGGTGCCTCAGCTGGGGCCTGGAGGGGCGTCCCCCAGGGCCAGCCCGGCACCTCGAAAGCACACCCTCCTCCTGACCTGATGAAGCTGCTTCCACATTCCTCTTGCTGCTAGGCACATACTGACAGTTGTCATTGATCCCCAATTCGCTCGGCCACAAGGGGGCGCACAGTATGTGGTGATGCATTTTGTAGGAAAAATCCTCCTGCCCTGATACCTATAAAAATATACCAATAATAAATAATGATATATAAAACAATAATAATCAATGACATTCAAACACTAGGCTTTGGGATATTCTCCTTCACCCAACCACTAACACAAAATAAGTTTATATTTGCTGGATACCCCATAGCAATCATATTGTAAGTGTACAACATGGCTCACAGCACATCTCCTCATCCAGCTGGGTTTTCCTTTATATTTATTTGGAAACCTGTTGCCCCTGAATTTCACAGCATTAACATGGAAACCAGAAGTGTTTGGTGTACCATCCACGCCGGCAGTCCGGGGTAGTACAGTTGGCCCGTGGTAATGAGCTGGTACAGCGGCATATTGGGGATGGCATTAAAGTCGCCACAGAGGATGATGGGACTGTGCGACCCACTGGATCTCCAAGGTTTCACTGCATGGTCAATCTCCGCCAGGAGCACGGCCAGCTGGGCCAGCTTTACGTCGCCCCTCCTGGGGTTGAAAAGGAGGTGCGTATTGGCCACACAGATGGGAGCCCCCTGGGCCGCCACCTTTGACCCCCGAGCGACCACTGGCTGGAGAAGCAGCACCACAGCCACATTGTCCCGGTCCAGCAGCACCAGCTCAGGCCGGCGGAATTCCACCAGACGGGCCGACACCTGGGAGAACCGGGTCCTCTGGTAGCACACAGCGCACCCATCCGTCTTGGTACCGGTGCGGCACTTATAAACACAGTTATAGCCTGGGGAATGAGAGAACTGTTAACCTAAGAGATGTTAGACATTATCCAAGCTTTCTGATACATAACAGTACCAAACTAAATACAGACTAACAAGTTCCTTAATCTGCTGAAAGACCACTAATCCTCCAGAAGCACCCTGTGAACCCTGCTAGTTGCTGGCAACCTACAGCCATTATCCCCAAAACAAACAAAAAAACATCTCACCTGGAGTAGAAACTTTGCCTAAAGCTTATTCTGTTAGTCATAGCCTACACTAGTGAGCCGACTGCACTGGCTAATGCTGTAACCCAGCTGGTGATGGGGCTGACATGCTTACCCCGGTCTGTCAGTATGGGCAGGAGACCTTCAGTATAGTGGTTCTCCTGGACTTCTTGTAAGCACATGATCTACAAAACCAAAATCAGGAAATATATTAAGAACGTAACAGAGTTACTCAAGCCTGAGGTTTCTGTGGTCAGGAACCCACATTTGCGTTTCTCCGGGTCACCCGCATCCCACTCACATCTGGTTTCCACTTCTCAAACTCAAGCAGAATATTTCGGAGTCGGAAATCCCAGGCCAGAACGCCCGGGGAACAGTGGCTGTACAGCTCTAGGTTGGCCTCCAGCAGGTCCTGGGCCAAAATGTTGTAGGACATGACTGTGAACTCGAATAAGGCATTGGGCCCCACCGCAGGCTCCTGGGGCATGGAGAGGTCCTCCCACACCCTCCACGTTACTGCAAAACAAATTGGAGAATTTAGGGGCTATAGGAGTACTGGGCAAATCACACGTTACCTTACAATACTGTGCAGACAGGACTGTGTCAAGAAACTCATCAACACTAAGAGAAAGTTTAAATCTATATTACATCTACTAAATTATCCGATGCTTTTATCCAAAGCGACTAACAGTAGGAGAGTTATAATTTGTCTGTGCTCCCTAGGATTTGAGCACAATGTTTACGCTGTTAGCACAATGCTTTACTTGATCAGTACACACAGTAAGCAATATTACACTAACCGATTCTTACGGTAAAACTGACTTACAGAATGAAGGATCTTTGTTGGATTTGTCCTTTAATGCTCACCTTCAAATGGCGCCATCTCCTGGGCCAGTGGGTGGTAGGTCATGACCGGGGCCTGACGGGGCGGGCAGTGTCTAACTTGGCTCAGCCCGGGCCCCGTGGGGAAGTGCCAGCCCGCGGTCGGCGGCTGCCCACAGCCCGCCCAGGCCCAACTGCCGGTGTCAGTGACCAGAGCGCCAGACCCCTGAGGTAAGGATATGTTGGCCATGGCCCCTCCATACTGAAGCCCACTGGAGTCTGACCCTTCCACTCCATCCCAAGCAGACTCACATCCCTGCTCCTCCACACCCATCAACCCCCCTTGCTGCAAACACCCATTTCCCCACACCTCGGCCGACTCCAAAGCTGGGCCATCCTGCTTCTCCTCCTTACTCCCCAACCGCTTCCCGTTTCCCTTAGGCAGGAGACCGGCTTCCTCTGGGGCCACCCCTCCTGGGGTTACCTTCTCCTTTTCTACAGCCGGGGCCCTTCCACCCACAGCAAGGACCACCCTCTGCTGCTGCTCCCCCTGGGCTGCCCCCCCTCCCACTCGGCTTTCCCCCTGGTCACTACCGCTAGCAGTCAGCTGCTGGCCTTCCTGCTCCTTGCAGGGCCTTGGCGGCACTGCTCCTTCACTATCCCAGACACCCTTGCCGTTCATGACAGAACAGCTGGCCTCTGCTCTCCAGGGACCATGCTTCTGTCTTCTATCTGTAGGTAGTAAACAAATGTGATTCAGTTAAACATTCTCAGTCACCTATTCCTTTTAACTTTTTTATTCACGTGACAGTTAAAACCACACACATATGCAAAATTTAGTCATACAGCGTTGTTCTGCCGTAACATTTAATTGTTTGGTTACATACTGCTCTTTATTTCCATTCTGAGGCAAAGCGCCCCCTCACCATGACGAAAGCACATTGGCTAAAAAGGTTACGATCTCAGGTTACCATCTTTTAAAAATTGGACGCGTACGCAAATCTCATATACAGAAACGAAGAGACGAATGTAGGTTACATGTGCTAGGTCTGAGCCGGGCTTGCGCAGCACGCTCTCGACGGCGGGGGTTGGGGGGAAGTTAACCAAACCGATCACGTGGTTATCGCTACTACACTTTCCACAACACTACCATCTATTTGGGAAAAGTACAGGACCCGTCAGGGGACGTGTTTACACGAGCAACCCTGAGCAACCGTCCGCCTGCTCCGAAACGCTTCATCCTCTGCGCCCCCGACTTTCCCCCGGAACGTCCTCATGTGCCGCGCTGCCTCTGCCAGGCGTCCGACAAGCGACATCTTGCACGAAAAAGCGCGTCTGTGCTGCGGGTTGGACTCGTTACCTGGAGCTGCGCGTGTAACACGAGCTAAAGGGAGAAGCACGTAACACAGGAGAGTCCCGATCATGCTCCCGCTGACGTGCGCGCTCCCTGCGCGCTCCCAACTGTTCGCATTTGCTCAGTGCGCTGTGCTAAAGCCCGACATCAAGCCAAAGTGATTAACGGAGGGAAGGGAATGAAACAATTTACTGCATCTCCAGGGCTCATGCAGTTGTCATGGAGTCACTATCCCACGTACTAGAAACTGATGCAGTACGTTATAAATAATTAATCATAAATAATCGATTTAATCGCCTACTTAATAGCGACTGGATACTAAATTTAAAAAAATTTGCATTTCCACAAAAAAACATACGTCGCAACACAGCTAATTCGAATACATACATGCCAGCCCTCGGTGCTTAGCGTTAAAAATTTATTGGACTCATTCTTCTAGGTTCACCTTACAGTTTTAGCCAACTATAGATAAGGTTTCACATGTGATACGGTTACCAAGATTACCTTTGAGTTTAGAGGGTCGGTTGTTACACACCGGTAGCCTTAAAATGTAACGTTAATCGGATATTAAACAGAAGCCAGATCAAATGTAGATTTGTGGAATGTAACGTTCTCTAACATTTTAAAGACCGACCACAATGAGAGCTGCATCGCAATGTAGGCTGTCCCTGGAAATGCTCCACCTGGGGGAAAAGGACTCCTCGCCCCTGGCAGGGCAGCCAGGTGCTGGGGACGAGTGGGACACAGACCTCGACACTGACGGTAAGCCGATTATGGGGGCTAACGTGGAAATTTATGACTAACGGGGGTATTTTCTTCTATTCTCTTATTATATCAAATTATATTCTATCATGAAACAAATTATCAGACACGTTATTGGTATGACTACAATTTTTATTAGTTTACTAGGGCTTCTTATAGGCCTAAAAGTCCACATAATCACTTACAGATGCAAAATTTTTCCTGACTAAAACTGAAAACACCAACGCATTGTGCTACGTTATTTCCCACTGTTTTTTATTATTAGTATTTAGATAATCCCCAATGTGAGCGTCCAGCTTAAAATATACAGAAAATAAAAACAAATTTAAGTAGGTATGATTTTTAATCATATCAGTGTTAGTGAGCAATAGTATCAGTTTTGTAATTTTACGTTAAAAATCGCTGGTTGAGTACTTAAGTACCGATGCTGATAAGCATTTGTAAGGCAAATTGCAGTTAAAAGGGGGATTTAATAGTCTCCGTTTTCTCGTCTCCTCAGACGACGAAGGGGTCAAAGCGGACTTGTCGCTAGCTGAGATCTACCAACACGCCTGCCGGGTGGTTGGTGTAGTCCCCGTCAGTTACTACCTGCGAAACATGAGCGACAGCACCCTGAACCTTAATCACTGCGGGCTGGGGCCCCTGGGGGTCAAGGCGTTAGCCATCGCCCTGGTGGTGAGTGCAAGGTGACTTCCAGGAGCTTCACTGTACGCAGCGTCTATGCACTTAACTAACTGCAGTGTAACTACCTCTACGCAGTCCGACGTGCGCGTCACAACGCTGGAGCTAGAGGACAACTGCTTGCTGGCCGAGGGGACCAGATACATTGTGGAGATGCTTAAGGCAAATGTGACTATTCAGAATCTGGTAGGTATTAAACGTAACCCAAACAGTGCAATCTGACAACCATAAGCAGTACATCAAATAATAGACAGCTGGCTTGATAGACAAACGGAGGGTAGGGCAAAGTTGTGGTTAAACAGTAGGGATCCTGACCATAAAGTTACTGGTTGAATATCACCGTACCTGGTACAGTACTGTAAATTATTTAATACAAATTGCTCTGCCTTACAGTGCCTGCTCTCTCACATGTAGCCACTAGATGGAAATGAAGAGCAAGGCACAAGTTCTTCCCTAATTAAAACACCTTCCCTGTTTATTACAGAACCTCTCCAATAATCATTTGCAAACTGCGGGTGCTGAGTGCATTACAAAGTTTTTGGTAGACAACATCTCAGTCCAGTCACTCAAGCTTTCAGGTAACCTGTGACAACAAGGTCCAGACATTCTTTTTTGATAAAAAAAAAAAAAAAAAAAACAACTCATAGCTATATCAAGTTGTGTAACCACTCACCGTGACCGTTATTAACTACCACCCAGGAAACGGATTCAAAGAAGAAGATGCCAAATGCTTTGCAGACACCTTTTCCGTAAGTCCAAACTAGATGTATGTTTTTTGCTTTAGTTCAAATTTACATTTAGTTCATTTTACAGGGTCTAGCTCTACACAGCAAGGTTGTTGAATGGAGCAGTAATGCTAATTTTAGCAGGCACTGATGTTATTTCCCAATCTGTTAGATCAACTACAGAATAAAGGAGTTGGACCTGAGCCACAATGAGTTTTCTGGAAAAGGAGGGGAGCATTTGGGCCAGCTGCTAGGTATGGTACCCATTCTGTCGTGGCTTGTGCACAGTAATATTTACCCAAAACTGTAGCTCAATAGGGAACTAATGGCCTGCATTTTTACTCCCCCATGCTTACAACCCCTCCCAGCAAGCAATGAGGGCCTGGAGGTGCTCAACCTGAGTTGGAATCACCTAAGAATGAAAGGTGCTGTGGCTCTTTCGGCTGGACTCAAGGTAGGAGCGGTAGCCACCTTCTAAACAGGATCTCCATTCCAGTGCCTCAGTGACTATTTGCATTGGTCTAGGAGGCACTTTGTAGATCAGGGTCACATTGATATAATTACAGAATGTCATTATGTTCCAATAAAAGAATTTAATGACGGACCACAACTGAACATTTGATACCCCTTATTTGCAATGAAAAAACCCAGTAATATCGCAATGCCCTGACTTCCACCAAATCAGGGCAATATCACCCTGAAACACCTGGACCTTTCCTGGAACGGCTTTGCTAATGAGGGAGCCCTTGCTTTGGGGGAAGCCCTCAAATACAACAACACCTTGGTGCTCCTGGACCTGAGCCACAACCGCATCACCAACGAGGGAGCAGAAATGCTATGCAAGGGCCTGGTGACCAATGACACACTACACACACTCCAGGTGGGGGCTCTGGAGGCACTGCCATGACGACTGGATGTCAGTGTTTCTCAATCCAGTCCACGGGAACCCCCAGACAGTCCATGCATTTTCTTGGGAGCTGGGATGGAGCAATAATAAGCACGGTCTGCGGGGGATCACCTGCGATGGTTTGGTGCCCCATCCTGGGTTGTTCCCTGCCTTGCGCCCATAGCTTCTGGGATGGCTTCCAGACCCCCACGACCCTGAATAGGATAAGCTATTATAGAAAATGAAAGGATGCATGGATTGGAGGGATCAAAAACATGGACTATCTGGGGGTCCCTGAGGACCAGGTTGGGAAACACTGATGTAGAGGAAGGGCTCTCAATGCTATCAGTGGCTCAGACAACAAGAGATGATTGTGTATGTGTGTGTCCAGCTGGCCTATAACACTTTGACGGTGGAAGGAGCCCTGACACTCCTAAACACAGTGAAGAACAGCCACAGATCTGCCCTGGAGGAGATCAACATCTCAGTGAGTCAGCTACCTTTCAAACTAGCAAACTAGAAAGACTGAAGACTTCTGCTCACAAGGAAACAGTAAGGAAAGTAATGGCATGTTAAATCATATTAAAATGCAATGGTTGCCTTGGGGCTGTGTTGCATGCGTTCCACTAACATACAGAGTGCCGTGTGTCTCTGTGAAGAATGTGCTGGTGAACGAGAACTTCGTGCAGCTACTGGAGGTGACGCGTCAGGAGCATCCTGGCCTGAAGGTGCATTACGGAGGAGTAGGCGGTTTCATGGCCAAGAAACCCGACAAACGGCCCGACCCCATGAAAGTCATCCAGGTATAGCTCTGAATGCAGATCAAAACACAGTATATTAACTTCACAGGTGACAAAGATAAATGGTAGTTCCTTCTGGGGAAATCCATTCATCACCTGACCTAGCATTCATTTACAGGATTACCTTGATGAGCGCAAATTGCGCCTCTGGGACTTTTTTCGGAACATCGACAAAGATGGGACAATGCGCGTGTCTGTCTCAGACTTCAGGAGAGCAGTGCAGGTCTGGGACACCCCTGGAGTGTTGCTACAAATGAGGAAGTGATGACTAGGAGGGTACACTGAATCCTCTCCAATGCTGTATGTCCCTTGCAGCAATCCACCATACCACTAGACCGATACCAGATTGAGGAGCTCATACAGAAACTGGACAAGGACAGAACAGGATTAGTGGACTACAGGTAAGGCTTTTTCAGACCTTCCTGTCTGACCAAAACACATTGTCCACATCAAAATGCAAGAAAACCAGAGCAACCACTTTCTTAAAGCCATTTCTCAGCTCTCAGTATTCCTATGATGTTTCAAAGGTTGTCCTTCTTAAAATAGTTGCGAATCAATATTAATGGATTACCAGTATGGTGAGGTGCTTAACAACTGATGCTGATTTCTGATAGTGACATCTGACTATCTTCAGAATAAATCAGGTGCAGACTGGCCATGATATGAGTGTTTAAAAATCAGCTCATCCCTCTAGAAGCATAGGAACTTTGCTATGACAGTTATGTGCAGGAAACAGGTGCTGATTGTACATGTAAGAAGCTGGTTAAACCACACGATTATGCCTCACTTTGCTCCCACAATGTTTTGCTTATGCAGAGGCCTGGCAGACACCAGGAAGAAGATGATGCGGGATCACCGGCGACAGCTGCGCAAGGTGGAGTCACGACAGAAGAAGGAAAAGCAGAAGAGCGAGCGCATCCTGAAGACCTTCCAGAGTGCCGTGGAGGCAGTTACACCCCGCAGTTCTGTGGTCATGTCCCCAGGTGCCGCCAAAGAAGATTCGAGTGACCCGCAGCGGTTCTTGGCCACACCTCTCAGTTCCTGGCACCACGTGGTCATGTCCAATAGCAGCCACTATTCCGTGACCAACTCGAGCAACGAGCACATTCACTTCCCCTCCATTGGGGGTCCCGTCACCTCCCGCCCACCCAGTTCACCAGCAGCATATTCCTACTGTCATCCCAATGTCCGAACCCGCTCAGCCAAGCTTCGCTTAGACCTGTTCACAAACTTATGCACCAGCCCTCATGTCATGACCCGTAAGCTAAGCCCCACATCCGATCAGCTAACCAGGTCCAGACCAGCTCTCAGCCTTAAACAGCCAGGTCCAAATGTTAGGACCATCAAGGCAAAGAAAAAGAGGCCAAGGAAACATGTGGGCAAGCCAGTTAGCGGGGCCAACTAAACCCCAAGTCCAGAGCATCGTTTGTCTCACTTGTACTAAATGTTTCACTGGTCGGGTATCAGGGATATGTGTGTGTTTCTTCCTGGCCAAAAAGGTCTGCCTGATATGCACAGACGATCATTTGGATGGATTCCTCTGACAGGCAAAAGATGAAAGCTTGCCATGTATAGTTGGCATAATAATTTGAACTCAATGTATTGTAGCATAATTGACTCAGAACTCAGAGCAGAAAATACAACAAATCAGGGCTCCTCAGCGCAGTTCCTCTTTGTCTGAATCAAATATTCATAAAATGCTCTCATTCCCGGGGACTTTTACCATCTAGTTAGTTACGTTGACTTAGAATAGTACAAACAAGCCTAACAAGGAGACCCTTACATTTTTTTTTAAATCATTGTATAGCCTAATACATATAAAAACAAGTTCTGAATACATTATCCTTACAATTTAAAAAATATTCTGTAACATAACCTAACTCACACCTGAGCACATTTTTGAGATACATTTTTCAGTTACAGAAACATGCACTTTCTAGAAAACAGTTTGGTGACCCTGCATCCCCAGGATGTTGTGGTCCCTCTGGTTTGGACCTCTGATATGGGGGAGCCAGCATGTCAGTGCCATACTACATGCAAAAATTCTTGGTTGGGCAAGTCATCAACATGAGTATAGACCAGGCAACAAAGACAAGGTGAGAGGGGATATCAGTTTTGGGGAATATTGTAAGTCAACACACACACAGACCCAATGTAACTTACTTTGTTGCTACCCTTTGTCCCGTCCTATAATATGTATGTTTATGTAACTCTTTGAGGGGAAAATCGCAAACTGTAAAAGGAACTTCAAGAAGGATTACATATGATGGCTTTGAGAAGAAACCTTATAAACCTAAGATCAGAACCTGAAACTAAGGCATCCATTTCAGACCTTGTCAGAAAGTGAAATATGGGGCTATAACAGTATTTGCACCCCTGTACAGCCTCTACGACAGGCTGGAGAAGATCAGGGAGATGGGGGAGGCTGGCCAATGTGCCTGTGAGGCCATCATGTCCAACACCACCTTCCCAGGCCAACAGCTCATTCCAGTGAAGGATACCATGCAGTTCAACCACAAACTGGACCTGGAAACTAGCAGGGTGTTCCTCCATTAAGGAGGCAATGGGCAACACCTTTGTGGTACTTGGGGTCATTCACGGTATCTGCTCAGTCAATCTGTGCATCAAGATTAGGACTGGTACTTCAGCAGTGCCTTTGAGAAATCGGAGGAGAGCTACCTGGACTATAGCCCAAGAGATCCAAACCTCTACATGCACAATAACAAACGCTATTATATCTCCGAGAGTGTAAAGTTTAAATGATGGTAAGTGATTTCAAGGAAATCTCTCTGTTTTACTGTCACCGATGTTGAGCATTGGGCGTTTCCACTTTCCATGAAAAGTTAAGAATGATAATCTTCCTGGTAATCTATAAATAAAATCAACAGCAAACATTATCACCTACTTGAAGTGCTGCTTCAGTTGTAATAATAATAATAATAAAACATCCATTCTGTCTTCAGCATGTGACAGTGCCTGGGTGTGGCGTCAGGTTTCACTTCCATCAAGTTGACAGCTTATGCTCTGTGCTAACAGCCCCCCACCCCAGACCACTCCCCCCTCACACACACAATCAGCCTACAGCCATCTCAAAGAGGTTGGTTGGGCTGGGTTGCTCCCCTGTGTCCAGCCCTTTGTTTGTCAGTGAGGGGGTGGCTCCAGCTGGCACGAAGGAACAAACCCAGCACTGATAACTGGAGTCCCTTACATTGGACCTCGCCGATGCTACAAACATCATCTAATGAAGGCAGGACTCAGGATGCATCCCCATTAATAAAAATCCCCTTTAATTTCATACAGTTGCTTCTGCTTTCACACATGCTTCTGCTGTTTACAGTATTGACAAAAAATATAATTAAAACTGTACATGCATCAGGGCAATGTTCTTGAAACAAATTTCTATGAAATTATACACAGTCGCGCCGTCTCTTTAAGAACTGTAAATGGGAGGAACAGAAGCACAGGCTCTGTGACTAATCGTAAGGGTAGGTGACATCATCTGCAGCCAATAAGCTACAGCGCTCTGCCTGTCCCTATTTCTGAGAGGATCGGTGCTGAGGCAGGCTGGAGAGAGAGAGGCTGATGCTGAAGCGATGAGGCCAGGACATGCGGGACTCAGATAAGGTATGGTGGATGCATGATTTGGTGTGACCTCCCATCCTTTTTTGCTGCACATGCAGATGGATGCGGAAGGGGGTGGGGAGGCCATGTTATTGGTTAGGGTTGCTGAGATCTCACAGGCTGCAGGTGAGTTTCTACGCAAACGCTTTTGAACATCCGGACACACGCGTTCCATCACACTGTCCCATCTCCCAAACAAGCGTGGCATGATAAGGCATCACGCTTCATCCTCTCTACGTCATGCCGTAGGCCCGCAATGCAGCCCAGGATGTCCCTGACTCAGCTGCTGGACGGAGGATGCTGGCACCGTGTGTTCTTTTGATTAAGATGGGGTGCGGGAGAGGGAACAGGATGGGGATTGTGCAAAGGTCACAGCACTGTCCCTCAGGGGGATCTGGCTGCTCGATGGGCTCACTCATTGTTGGCTAGTAGCACACAAAGCTTCAGGCCTGGGGTGTTTTCATCCAGTCCTAAACACACTCCTGTTATTACAAGCTCACACAGACACTGCTCATTTAAGGGGAAAGATGTTTACATAAGGATTCACTGGACCCACTGACCCACAGAAGGCACATAATCTCACCCGAGTCTGCAGGATTTCTATTACCGGAAGGGCTGGAGATTGATGTCTCTCAAGGGAACCCTGACTGCCCTTCAAATTGTAGGAAAGTGGCGGGTTAATGGACTGAAAGTGGGAAATCCTCTTGCTGGGAGAGACTGCCTTCCACACCCTGAGGGTGACTCTGATCTGGTTCTTAAAGCAGGCTGCGGTGATGTATGCCAGTGACTCACAGAGATTTCAGTAATCCGGATTGCTTAGATGTTAAAAATATGGTCTGCAAAATCACATACAAAAGCTAATTATTTCAGCAGAACAGAGTTCACATTACAAATAATACCTGTGACTACAGTAAGTGTGGACCAATGTGTTGTCGATGTCCAGTCACGGCAAAATTATGACTCAGTCCCAGGCGTCTCCCAGGCATTTCAGCACACTGCAAACTGCCTACGTGCATTTCCTGCATCTGAAGAAGATCCTCTCTTTGTGGCCAAACCGTAGTTTCAGCCACAGCATGACTCATTCCTTTAGCCTTCGACAATGCCACAGGGACCGCTTCTTGGCCTAGGCAGCAACACGGTGGCCAGGAATCTGAACATACTTATTCGGCTTCATCATTCACAGCGATCCTTTACCTCCCAAAATTTGACAAGCTGGGGATTAAATAACCTGTTGTGCCTTTGTATGTTCCGTCTGGTCTTTTCCCATTTCTATAGTTTGGACTTTGCCCGAGTTCACAGTATAACCTGTCATATGACTGTGTGTGACAGCCACCACTTGTCATTTTTAACTCTGCATGACCGTTTTTTTTTTCTTTTTGTGGTTTTGGCAGGCCAGCCAGGGTTTCTCTGCAGAACTACTCTGCAGAACAACTCACTGGGGACATGCGGGTCTGCCTGGAGCACAGGTGACGCACACCCGTCACCTGCCTAGTTTCATCCAGAACAGCACAAGTCTGAGCCGAGCCAGTCATGGCAAAGAGGGACTATTTGGTGGATGCAGCCAAGCAGATCCGAATGGCGCTGGACCGGGAGGTCAGCGAGGACTATGAGGCTGCCTTCAACTACTACAAGAACGGGGTGGATCTGTTACTGAGTGGAGTGCAAGGTACTATGGCATGTGGGGTCACCTTCTCCATAGCAACACTTGCTTGTGCAAGATCCACAGCAGAGTATGGCCAGTACAAGCTAAACATGGAAAAATGCTTATAAGAATCAAGTTTAAGAAAACTGGTGATAAGGAAACTACTATTAAAAGAGGCAATAGAAGCTACAAAGGGTTGCTGCCTTCTGCTTCTGTGGTTTTGGATTTAATCTGCACATTTTGAGAGGAAGTACCGCGTTTTGAGGACTGGCATAGATGCTAAACACAGGGCTTAGGAATCAGATGCTAGGTGACTGATTTAGGGTGAAGGGTGAATTTTGTGTGGTTTGCAACCTGCCCATTTCTTCCTGCCTACAGTGGACCCTAACAAGGAACGGCGGGAGGCAGTGAAGCGGAAGACCACTCAATACCTGAAGAGAGCGGAAGAGATTTTTAACTCGCACCTTCAGGGCAGCTTGGGAAACGGGACATCCCTGTCTGGGGTAAGGAACACCAAAGGGTGGTTAAGAGGTTTTTAAAATTGTTTCTGTGTTGGGCCATGAGGATCATTTAAGGTGTTGTATAATGGGGCATAGGAGGGCCTTAGCCACGATTTAGATTCACCAGAAACTGAGGCGCACACATCCTGTATTAAATTTCACAATGAGCTGGAAATCACATCAGAGTCACACAGCTCAATGCAAGTGCATTCGCCTCACGTGGTACAGACGGCAGTGGGTCTCTTGTGTACAGGCAATGGTCACAAAAAACTGCATGACAGGATTCTGTTTGGACCAGATTCGCAAACTCGTCACTCCCTCCTCTAGCAGCAAGGCAAAGGACGAGCAGACATCTCTTCAGTGGGGGAATTAGATTATTCCCAGGCAGCTCTGGGTGAGTGATGGGAAGCGGAAGCTAGGTCAATGCTCGGTCGGTACTCAGGCTCCATCCCCATTTGGCAGGGCTACAGCAGCCTAAGATTTCGGCCAATTAGAAACCTCAGCACGCCAGTGGAGGACTTGAAAATGTGCAAAGTCATCGGAGTGATCGACAAGGTAAGCATGCGCTTACACTCATCTATTTATAGGAGTCATTCTCCGATTAAATTAGCTATATGCTGATCAAAACAGCATTGGGTCACATGCCTGAGAATAGTTCAGACTTCTGCTTTTAAGATACTGCAAATACTGAAAGTATAATCTCACACATATTGGAGGTTAGTAGTAATGAGTAGCCTGTAACCTCTTTAACATGGATATAAGACAGAGACCCTGTGATTTACATATCAACAGCGTATCTGGTGTTCTGCAAATAGACTTCTGTTTATCCGATGTTCATCCCCTGCAACCCCCATGTCTCTGAATCAGCATTGGAACAAGGACGGCGGAGGCTTACTCTGTCAGCCTGCTGAAGTCTCATGGTCAGGGCCGATTACCGGCATTTGTGAAAATCAAAGCGGATACACCTGCCACTAAAATGAGAAACTGGAAAGGGGAAGTTATGAAGTGACCCCAGATGTGATCTGTTTGCACGACACTGCAGTCAGTACTCACAGGCGTGTCAAGTGATATTCTGCTACATTTAAATCTAAATCTGGTGCTTGACTGCTGCCATAGGAAAAATACTGCACCTCTCTTTGACTTAATCATCTCCCAAACACACCCTCCCCTGATGTGGCCACTCCATGATGCCTTGCTATGCCAGGCCATAAACAAACCAGGCTAACTTTCAGTCACTTTAACATCCTGCTCTGCTTTTCTGCCCTAGGTTCTGACTGTCCAAAACCTGACCACCAAGGAGATATTTGTTGTTAAAGTAAGCACAGACACCCCGGCTCCATTCCTGCTAAAGCCACTAGGGCACCATACAACCAGACGGCAGCAGTAATAATGTTCCCCAGCAGATGGGGAGGGCGCCACTGCAATGCCGTCTGGAGCCCTGCTGAGCATCCAGCCTTCCCAATTGATCCGGCTAAAAGCCATCTGCTTTTTGGCATAGCCTGGACGTATGCATTATGGATTCGAGACTGGTATTGGACGGAATGATAAAAGCAGCATGGGGGTGATAAATTATTTAAGGGCTCATAACATACAGCTTTATCTGTATTTTACGTATACATGCAGTATTTGGCAAGTCTTAGGCACAATTTGACAGTATAATATATGCAACTGAACAGTAACAACAAAAAATGCAAGAAGTTCTTCTGTTCTCCAAAAACTTACTGATGTCTTGTTGGATGGCTAGAAGAACACCGCTTCAGTTCCCAAGCTTTTTCACAAGGGGCTCCCCCAGCCATTGTATGTTGTATTCGTTAACGTGAGCCGGTGGCGAAATTAAAATTAAATAATTTGATGAGATACTGATTATCCAAATATACAAGTATGGTAGTGATCAAGTCAACAAATACATGAATATATTGCATGTTTGCTGCAAATACTGGGGTGATTTTAGGAGAGGTTTTGAAAAGGCCAACACATTGACAGATTGACAGTTTTATACCAACAAGAAGGTCATTTAAACAATTACTTTGACTACAGCTTTTACACAGTACCATAATTCTAATGTTCTTGAATAAGAAACCTTTACTTAAAACCATTAGGCCATAACATGCGTATCACCAGTGGATGTTCACGAGCCTTAGAGGGTGTTGCTATTCCCCATCTCTGCAGAGCCTCCCCAAATCAAGCTGGGAAAGCCGTGAACAGCCCACCATCATCCCCCAGGGCGTGCCCTTTATGGTTAAGTTGCTCCGTTATTATGTCAGCGAGGACGCCGTCTACCTGCACCTGGGGCACGTCCAAGGTGAGGGCTGGCGGTAGCCATTTTTTATCAGAAGGTGCTTGAGGATATATGAATGTTTTGGGGAGTTTCATATAGTTTGGAAACCCATGTCAAGATTAGTATCATGCATTACAGACTACAATGCAAATGTCTATGCTGGTAGAACAAGGTGATATAGAATAATAATAATAATAGTAACCTCTTTTTAACCATAAACATCTGTTCTTCTACATCGAGCAGGGGGGAGGCTTTTCACTAAGCTGCACAAGTCCAGGAAGGACAAGATGAAGGAACACTCCGAGGGCTGCAGCTCCATCCGCTACAAGATCCGACTGAAGACCAGCTACACCACCCCTGTTCTCAATCTAGAGCAGCCGGATGACAGAGAGTCTAAGGGGCAGGCCCAGGTAGAGGACGATTCTGGGGACAGCCCAGATGCTGTCTCCCCCTCCTCCTGGGAGGAGGTCCGGCAGCACCTGGAGGATGGCCAGACGCACCCCTACTGCGAGGAAACAGGCTGCCTGCATAGTGCCAGGGCCAGCCCACCAAAAAGGAGCTGGGTATCTGGGTCACTGTGGTGGGAAGTCCCTTTCCATGGCACCACTGGCACTTTTTCGAGCACTCAGGAAAACCCGGCCATCCCACCACACTGCCGCCCTGGCGGGGGGACTATTGAGGCTTTCAAAGGGATGTGGGAGCTTTCAAAAACAGAATCAAAGGAAACAGACTCCAGCATTGTGCAGGAAGCTGCAAACGGTACTCAAGACCCAGATAAAATACGCTTAGTAATCGAAGACAGTCCAGAATCAATAGGAGCCAGCAGAGTACCTCATAAAACCCAGCCTTCTGCGAATGACCAGGTATTTCAGATGAACAGAGACAGTCAAGGCATTATTATGCATCTACAGAGCAGAAAGCCTGGATATGCAAAAGGTCTGGTGCCTTGGAAAGTGTGGACAGGCAGAGATGGGGTAACAGAATCCATAGGAGCAGCTGAACCCACTGGGTGGGCAAGAGCTGCTCCAGCAGTTCAAGAAACAGAGATGTCCTCAGGAAACCCCCCACCCTACCACCTCTCTCCTTGGGTTTCCACGGATGCCAGTAACCCAAAGGACGTGAACAAGCCCAGACACAAAAGGGAGGATGTAGAGGAAGGATGGGAACTGCTAAGTCCAATAAGCAAGTACCATCCAAATACACTAACAGCTGCTATCGTCCACCGCGCATCAGTACCAGAAGAACCTGGAATGGACCAGCCCATTGAGGTGGACGGGTGGTGCCTCCTTCCCCGGGTCCCAGCACCACAACCCAAAGAGAACAGTATACAAGACTGCTGGGGCCTGCCTGAGGGGCAGGTGCAGCTATGGGGCGCCCAGATCCTGCTGGCCTTGGAGAGCTTACACCAGCAGGGAGTCTTGTGCAGGGATCTGAACCCGAAGAACATCCTACTGGACAGCAGTGGTCAGTCATGAGCATGACAGTCCCTGCCATTAGCCTCCAACCCAAAAGTTCTAATTATGGGGTATCCTAAAGAAAAGGGTTTGATAGAATATAAGATAAGGTGTAGATGAAAACATTCATTAATTTCACCAGAGCTTTAATGGCGACCTAAGTTTTTCCACACACTTCACCGTAGTCTTTTGTCTTGTGCGTTTCCACTAGTACCGAATAACAAAAAAAAGCCAATCCTTCGTCTCCGTTTCTCCTACCATGAGAAACATCTTACGCAGTGATTCCATCTTGGGTGCACAACTGAAACTACCTGTCTTTTTGGGCAGGAAACGTGTGTCTGACATACTTTGGTCAATGGAGTGAGGTCCAAGCGGAAATCAGCACCGCAGCCATGCAGCGCATGTACTGCGCCCCAGGTAATGTCACACTCTCGTAGACACACGCGTTCAGTCATGGTTGATTCATAGTAAAACTACCCTAGGCCAGCCACGGGTCGAATGTGGAAAAACAGAACTAAACACCACCTGTGAGGAGGCAGCCAATAATGCCTGGAAATAACTGACATTCTTATCTTAGGTTTTTCATCAAATATAAAGGAGAGTGATACACATCCCAGCTTCCTCTTCGGCAGAAAAACAGGTCTCATAATTCTGAACCGCAACCTTTGTTTTCGCCATTTTGATCAGCAGAAGTCGGAGGCGTGGCGGACATCACAGAGGCATGCGACTGGTGGAGCCTCGGGGTACTACTCTATGAACTCCTTACTGGAATGGTAAATCTAATACGTTTAAGTTTTTACAACTTTCCCACAATGCTTTTATGACTGGTTAACTGTGGGGAAAACAGGGACAAACTTCAAAGATCAGTATAACAGCATCCACTGAAACTAATTTGGTTTTCTTCAACCTAATAATCAATTAAATAGCAAACCAAAAATTCACAGCATTTTTTCTGTAAGAACATTAAATCAATGTGGTAAATGCTAACTACACTATTTGGAGACAACACTTACTCTTAATTTTATATTGATGTGGAAGTTACAGCCAAGACCCACCTTACTGTATCTGTTCCTCGGTTTCCCACTAAGATGATGACCCCATGCCATGCTCCCTAATGGCGTCCCTCTCCCCCCCAGGCCCTGTATCAGAGCCACCCGGCCGGCGTGCTCCCGCACACCCAGCTCCTCATCCCAGACCACCTGAGCACGGCGGCCGCCTCCCTGCTCACAGAGGTGAACCCGGCTGCCTTCTGCTATCTTGGTGTCATCTAATTAAACGGCTTATAGGATTTTTTTGGGGGGGATAACAGTCGTTTTGTTTGCCTCTTTAAATATCACTAACGTCTTTCGTAAAAGACGCAAAACCAGACTAATGGGAAGCCTCATTTATAACGATGCCAGCTCTCACCGCATATCCAAAGTGAGCGGGAAAGCAGTGTGGCGGCTGGTTAAGTGGTCATGCCAGAGACTTTCATGGAGCCAGATAACTTACTCGACTTACTTTTTCTAGCTGCTGCAATTTGATGCTGGTTACCGCTTGGGCTCGGGCGGCGGCGGCGTAACGGACATCAAGTCTCACCCGTTCTTCGGCACGGTGCCGTGGCACGCGCTCGCCAGCTAGCCCAGCAGCCCGCCCTCTCTCATTCAGCAATCAGACGGACGACCACTTATAGTCCAGCTGGTGCAATGCCGCCATCTGGTGGTGGTAGGACCGAAGCGCCACCATCTACAGGGATGCGAACCGAACTTGGCTGTTGGAAGACTTGATTGAAGACCGGAGCATCTGTAGTAATTTAAGAGCCAAAAAGAAATCCAGCACCCCGACATAGATATGCTATCAGGGTAAGATGCCATTTTCAGACGAAAGAGATGTTAGAGTAATAGCTACTGAAAAGTACTCAATGGTAGCAAGATATGAAAATAACCATTGTGAATTTACAGCACTGTGATGGGTAAACCTGTGTGTAGGTCTTGCATAACCAACAAGACTCACAACCTTTAACCTAACAACCCAACCTCCAGCAAGCCTCAGCGGATTCTCCCCAAACTTGACAGACAAAACTAGACTCCTGGCCGCACTCAGTTTAAACAGAATTTATAGGAAATGACACAGTCCAGCACAGAAACCTGAGACAGCTACTTCACAGCATCAAGGAGCAACTTTTCCATTCCAAACAATGGCCTGGGGGTTTAATGAAGATGTGCTCAACGGTGAGAACTTCCCAAGTAATGTCACGTGCACCTCCCTTCTCAGGCCACAGACCGATCCACTTCCTGCTAATCTGTTCACTACGTAAACTACTTCTCCTACCTTGTGGTGTGTCCTACACACGCACAGCGTGGGTTAGTCTAGGCATTCGTGACACAGCACCTTGAGTAAAGTGACTGCTTCACACATAGAGGGATTTCTCCAAAAATGTCATAGGCTGCCCTGCTAGCGATGACACACGCTGGCATTCCTATATTTCCGAATGCAACTTTAGTGATATTAGGTGGGGACTTTGGGTCATTTGGAACAGTTTTCATGCTTCAGATAGGAACTTCTCACGGTGAACTACAGTGTGGCTGTGGAACTCTCCATGAGTTACATGATACAGGGTTTCAATTCCTCACCAAGGCTCAGGCAGAATCTTCAGATTTTACTTAAGCTTGCTTGAGCTAAAAGATGGAAGATGGTGAGATGGCCGTTTTTAATGCTGACATGCTGCTCAAAAAGTGCTTATTAATTCAATTAGCTAAATTTTTGGCCATTTCAACACGAGGTGGAAAAATGGACTGTGCCTGTACCTTTTATGATTTTTATTCCGCATGCCATAAAGTGTGTTTTGGGTGCTGACCTCTATACACGAGAACTGTATTTCCTGTTCCGTTAGCATTTTTTCAACATCAAAAATGACAATTTATAAGCTTGAATAAAAGTTCCTTCAAGTACATTTGTTTCTGTTAAAACATCTCAGCTCATCACTTAACTGCTGGTCAAAAGAGTAAACAATTTAAGAATTTCACAAAAACTCATCTCTACGTTCAATGATTAAAAATATGAAGTGCATATTAGACAACTTTTATAACTTTGTACACAACCTTATTTCATTTGCTGAGTAGTACAGTAACCCTCAATGATCCAAGACAAGCCATCTTTGCTTTCCAGTGGGTTAAATGATGCCTGATTAAGCTTTGCATGTGTGCTGGCACAGCGCCAGATTATGACGGCAGTGGGAAACTAAATGTCTGGTGAATGTAAAGCTTTTTGATGGTAAATTCAGGAAAGTATTTATAATGTGTTTCTTCTGTAAGAAGGCACACAGGCAGGCAAAATTCCTCCCGACGGGAGTCGATGAGTCAAAGAGCAATGCCACTCTGGCTATGCATGTATGATTTAATAAAAATTAAAATATACATTTTCAAGCATTTATTTAACGTGTTTGGTGTCATTTTCATTAATTGATTCGGCTCGTCATAATACTCTTTGAGTAATATATAACATAACCTGTAACTTGCATTGAAAATACTGAATATTAAGAATAATGAAAATGAGGAGAGCAATGGGTGTCATTTGTTAATTTTCCTGGCAAACATGGTGCTCTTAAATGCCCAGGTACCCTCAAGTCTATTGTTTGGTGGAATTGATCCTACAGTCAAATTAACGCTTTTTTTTTCTTCAATTAATTGCACCATGATCTTAGATAGGGCTTTTAAGTGAGTTGATTTCATGTAACTCTGTTATTGCCTCATACATAATATGATAATTGATGTGAGCAAAACTACAGGGCTATACTCATATACATATATTCAAGAAACGGCCCTATTTTTTGAGTTTCAGGTCTGCATTAGTCACGTGTCATTGACTTGCTGGAAATAGGTCACCTGGGCTATGTTTGTGCAGTTTGTCTGTGCTAGAGGGACCACAGCAGGTAGATTTTTATCACCAACCTAAAGAAGTAAACAGGACTATGAAATGAACCCAGTTGTATCGTATTTACACACCCCAGATTTAAAGTTGTTGCAATCATTGTGCTGAATATTAGTGCAACTAGATACATCAAGTAGAAAGCGTTTTCATAAAGGAACTGTAAAATTCATTCAAATCACATCACAATCGGAAACTGGCTGCTTCGGTTAGATCCGATACATTATAAAATGAATTAATGTTTCTTTTTACCTACTTAACCAAATACATTAGGCCTAAGTATAATTGAATTTTAGTGAATATTAAATGTATTGAATTTGCATTACAGTAATTTGTAAATTAACTTTCCGCTACAACTTGCAATGAGCTAATTATATTATATGGTTCTCAGATAATCTGAAAAAATAAGATAGGTAAGACGGGGGACTTTGCTTGAAAGCTTTACATCTTGAAATGCTTGGCTCAAGAGGTTATGCTTATGTTGTTAAAATTGTTAGTATATTTTAGTCTAAATACATTCCAATTCTCTAGAGGACTAAAAGGAAACTGAATGTAAAACAAGACAATATTATTTAATTATTTATATTGAGCCAGTTAATTCAAACATCATTAACCATAGCAGAACTACAGTTTGGTGTAACCATTCCAGTGTCAGAATTTTAGAGGAAATTCTGCATGTAATGAGAACAACATCTCTTATAAACGATTTGTTCTTACCTGCCAGAATACACATAGAAGGTAACCACTGCATTGCTGGATTTTCAAATGTGTCTTTTTAAGATAAGGCTACATTAACATATTCTACGTGTCTAATGGAACTATAAGTGGCTGTTCAAGTCAGTAAATAAATACTAACTGCATACTGGACCCATTTATCCTAATTGTCTATTTTACAGCTGTCTTTTATGATGATAATTTGATGCAAGTTTTAATGAATTCCCCTCTTAGTACCACCAGTTTTTTGAAGGTGATTTCAGGTCCACACAGCCTGTAGCGCTGATGCTGGAAGCTTCTGTTTGTCTCTGCTATAATGAGATGGTTTAAATTATATCATTGCCTTCATAGGCAGATGTACTAGCTAACCAGTTGTAGAGGGGTAACAGCCAACAGCCCTAAATACTCAACTTTCTCACCCATCCGAAACCAGGGGGACAGTGTTAGAACGTAAACTGGGTTTGTACAGCTCCTCGATGGTTACAGGGTGTGATGGTTACCAGTTCATCTCATGACAACATGGTATGACTGAAGTCATTATCACCTGGTGTCTTAGGTGTAAATCAGTCTCACCAAAAGCCACAGGTCTGCAAAGTCCTCAGGAGCTGGTGCTGCCCAGTGCTATTTTCGTAAATACCTTGTAGGGGGCGGGGGGCACATTTATACTCCAGAGCTGTGCAGAGTCTGCACCAATTCACAATTCCCCTCTACTTCAAATACATGAAAACACAATTTTCACACCAAAATTTTACTCTCAAGCAGAGTGGAGTCTAGTGCGAGTCATGTGACTTATCCACCTAATTCTTTCACAAGAGTGCACACCGAGGGTGTCACTAAAACCACATCCTCTGTTCCAACTCAAGATCAGTGGATATCTCACATATTTATATTAAATAGGTGATACCTTTTTTTCTTGTAGGAAGCAGTGGTTTCTAAAATACCAAGAGATCACGTGATCGCTGTGAGATGGCGCCAACCATACACCGTGAGCGGCGATGACAGCGGCCGTCATCTCCATGCGGTATGAGCATGCACGTCCAGCTAAATGCTGCGAGGGAGTGTTCAGGGCCCTCCTTACAAACACACAAAGGACTAAAGGATGGCACTTCAGAAGTCAGCAAAGCTCCTGCTGGGACAAACTCATGTAGACAAAAAGCACATATAATTTGCATGTTTCTTTTAATGTTTAAAATTTCATCTTTCATAAATACATCCACGACCATATGCAGCAGAGATGGACCTGCTCTCGAGGCTGTCGATGACTCGGCTAAAGTCAAGTGAAAGACATTCTGCTAACTTGTGCGTATGAAATGGTGATTTCGATACATAAGGAGCACATAGTGAAATATTTCAAAAAGAATTGACTGGCTTCAACAGCACGGCTTCCGAGAGTAGCATTAAAAAAGGTGGTTCATATGTTCCCTCGTTGCTGTCATTATTGTTTAGGCAAATATTGGATTAATTATAGCCTCAAATATAATGAGAAAAGGGAAAAGGCTGGACCAGAACAAGAGAAAATTAATGAAAACCCCCAGAGTCTTCACTCTTAGCATGTACCCGGTCCGCAATACCGTACATCTTAACCAAGCTCTTCACCACTAGAATCCATGCAGAAAGTCAAACCACAGTCGTCACTGACAGGTGAGGTACCAGAACATTCAAATGACTTTTTTTGATTTTTAACCAATCCAATTATTCAAATGAATTATGGAAGATGGGGGTATGAGATTGCTTGTGGCTTTTAAATAGACTTTAAATTGGCCAGACAGGTCACATGTCCAGGAGCAGAACTCTTGGGTCCTCCACCACACTCTTGATCTTGCGCAGGAAAGTCACTGCCTCTCTGCCATCAATCAGACGGTGATCGTACGTCAGTGCCACGTACATCATAGGCCGGATCTCCACCTGCATGGGGAAAACAGCGCCACTTAGAGACCTCCTGGCAGTCCAGCGCACCGTAATGCGGATCTCGGCTGAGCACACAGACCTTGCCCCCTATGGCCACCGGCCTGTCAAAGATGGCGTGCATGCCCAGGATGGCGGACTGCGGCGGGTTGATAATGGGCGTCCCGAACATGGAGCCGAACACTCCTCCGTTACTGATGGTGAAGGTTCCTCCGTCCATGTCTTCCACGGCCAGTTCGTTTTTCCGTGCCTGAGTAGAAACGCTGACTTTCATCAAGTGACAAAAGGCAGCTTTGAAACATCTCCCCACCTTCCAGCAGATGATTTAAAGACTTTGCTCCATTAATCCCCAAAGCAGTATCAGCTGCTAACAGACAGCCAGTGTCATGGTAGGTACCTTCTCTCCCAGCTCATTGATGGTTCTCTCAATGTCAGCAAAGTTCATCGCCTCCACTCCCCGGATCACCGGTACCACCAGACCCTGTGAGGGAAACAGGCACCTCAATGTGAGCAATACCAGAATTCGCAGCAGATCGCAGGAGCAGGACAAAGCCGACCTTGAGCTCCGAAAGCCAGGGCTTCTCAGCACTGGTCAGCTCATTACCTTTGGTGTAGCTACAGCCACGCTGATGTCGATGTAATCTCTGTAAATAATCTCTTTGGTAGTGTCGTCAATAACTGTTGAGCAAAACGAAAGAAATGATAAATATTAGTACTTAGAAGAATCTTACAAATTTACTTCTTACTCAAGTAGTTTTAACTATTATCTTAACCACAAGGTTTAAAACCCTACATACAGCCGTAAATAAAAATTATTGAAGGGGGGAAAAAAAAAACAAATACAAGCTGTGGGGGAAAAAAAATGACCACAGACACTATTAGAGTGATGGCAGAACAGGCAAGCAGATCAAACACCTGCCTGAAACTACTGTGGCCTACTAAGGCTGAGGGGAGTTGGGAGTGGGGGGGAGAAGGGGGAGGTCTGTGGGCCAGCCATAGAAAAGAGAAACATCTTCTGAAAGCAGCCACTCAGAACAGTAAGGCCCAGTGAGGTGACGTCAAGAGAGGTCCCATACCGGCGTTGACGGCAGGCTGGTCAGCCAGGGCATGTGCGGCAGCCTTCACAAAGGCGGACATGAAGCCTAGCTTGATGCCGTGCTTCTTCAGGAAGGCATCCTTGTGCACCTTTCTCATTTCCTGGATGTTGCTGCAGGGACAGATAGCAGCACAGTCACACGACCGTGGCCAGTTAAGAGGGCGACACTCAAAGATTCCACCACTGCAGGAAACATTCTGAGCCGATGCTGCAGATGTGGCCATTGTGTCGGTACCTGGTAAACCTGGGTTCATCTCTGTGTGTCCGGGAGAAAAAAAAACAGCAATACAAGTACTGCAGTTTAATTGTTTATTTTCCTGCCTGTAACTTCGTTTAAACTCTAAGGTTACTCTGCTAACGGCATTAGCCCCTCCCAAGACACACACTCTCCGAGAAAGGAGAGAAGAAGCGATAAAAATCTTCACTTTTGAAAACCTGACAAATGCTATTGGCTCGCCCTAAAAGCCTATTCCGTTTCAGGCTGCACTTCCAGCCGGCGGGCCGGTCTCTGCGGGCCGGCACCCTTGCCGTGGCCTCCTAACCCGGCTCCTTCCTTGGCCTTCAGATTAGCGGTGGTCCTGGGGAAGTCTCCCTCCGGCCCATCGATGCCAATTGGATTACGACACATACCGAACCCCAAATAGCTGAAAGATGACACCCCTGTTTGCTCTTGGAAGAAAAACAGAGAGTACGGTCCTCAGGGCCGGGAGGGGAGGGAGGACAAAACAATAGCTGACATTTCCTGATAAATTAATAAAGCTTGTTTTACCAATTGTATCTGTTTTACTGGCATTAGGACCAAATATTTACATCGGCCTGTTTAAGAAGGTATTATGTGTCACAGAGCTCTTCCTCCGGGGCAAGTCGAGCCACGCAAATGTTCGTTAAAAGTGTTCCTTTGACGATATATATTACTGCTAACAGCTAAAGTGTTTCGTTTGTCTTTTTTTATTCCCCAGCATGTGACAGAGATCTCCCATTTCACTGAGTGCAAATCTGGTGTGAAAATTTGTCCGCATCTCAGTTTTTAATCTTGCGAGTTGCAAGGCGTCACTCCCATTACAGAGGGTGGGGCGGGGGGCAGAAATAGAGCTTGTTTGGCATTTGAAGACCGCTCACTTCCTTTATAAAAAAGTATTTTTCATGTTATGACTGATATTAAACACAGAGGCGGCTAGGTAGAAAGGAAACGGTGCTAAAAGCAGCCTACCTCATGTCGACCTCGTTGAAAGTGGTCAGCATAGCACAGGTGTTTTGGGCCTCTTTAAGTCTCTGCAGTTAAAAGGTTTTGGAGAGAGTGGAAATGCCTTTATGACAGCTGAAATCAAGGCAGCTCTCCTTCACCGTTATGGC